>JARHVA010003020.1:1730000-2214014 GCA_037957365.1 Torreya grandis | reverse complement strand
GGGATAGGCTAGACATCCTCAACACCTCACTATGATGAGAGTTTCCTAAATACCAATACTCTAAAGAGGGATCAATATCAATGTAGTTATCCCCACATAAGTGATAGTGCAAGTTCAAATGAAGCTATAATTATAGTTTACTTGAGTGCTTTGAATATACTTGAGCCTAAAAATATGAGTAAACAAAGCTTAAGAATGTTTTAGATGGTAGTATGCCTAAGTAGGGTATGATAAGAGTTGATAACCTTAATTCTGTACAACATGTTCTAAGTTTACAAATATAATTTTCATTTAGTTTAAATCTAGTGGATAGAAGGATAAAATTTTGGTGCTTGTGCAGGTGCTAAAATAAGTCTAGGCCAACCCTAGGAGGTCTAATATTTTAAAAGATATCCACTTATGGAAAAAGGAGGGAAATGATAGTAGCACTGATCTTGGGACACTAGCTTCATGTGGTGATGTTATCCCTATTATGATGCTAGTGTTTGGGATTGCTTTAGGGATGGCTAGGGAAGCATTTTTCCTACATTAAGGCTAGATAAGTGTGAATATAACCCTATGATAGGTTTGGAACTAACTAGGGATAGATGGTCTCAAGTACCACTCAAGTTTTAGTTTTAGGTGATTACATTTATAATGAATAATATTAATAGGTGTAATAGGATAAAGTAAATATTAGATATTTATAGCTTTCTTTTAAAGGCTTTTTTTTATATGGCTTTGGCATATAGTTAAAACTACACATTATAACTACCACATGTAATCATCATGCATAGACTTGGAGGATGAGGTGACCCCTTCCCCAAGGTATATAAATATAATTATACCCCTAATTTATTTTTGGTCAAAAACTTTTGGAATACAAAGTAGTGAACCAATTTTGGTCATCAATAAAAGTGTTTTAAGTATTTTCTTTCCAATTTTATGTTATTAGTTATTATTTCCATGGTTGTTTATTTCAATAAATCTTTAGTGTGCTAAAGCTATGAATAGATTCTTGATTTCTTTGATTAATATGCTAATCCTACATATACAATAGCTATTAAAGATTGTTGATTGTATTGATTAAATTAGTCAAGATAAATTGAATCATATTTATGGAATGTGTATTGGTGTTTTCTTTATGTATTTTTCTATGTGTGATATAGCTACCTCAGATAATTCATTAGCCTGAGCCATAATATTCTATTTAAATGGTGTGCAATAGCTACCCTAAAGGAAGAAACATTTATCTGAGGCTAGTAAAATTCCTACATTTCTAATTCCCTACACTTAGCCATACCTGATTGCATGTGTGATATTGTTACTAGTAATAGGTATTTATTTTCAAGAAACATAGGTCTATCCAGAAACTAAATAGGAAAGTAATTTCAAAGATTTAAAAAAACTTAATTTTTGCCCTACCTTACCATCCTTTTGTGATTTTTTATAAAATATTTAACCACTTTAGGTTAGAATCTAGTCACCCATCCAACTCATTTAGAAAACCACTATTTTAAGGTTCACACCTCTATCCAAAAAACCTTGTCAATAACCTGCATGATGTACCCCTATTCCATCAATAGGTTGAAATAAACCACATACCTATAAATCATTCCCTAGAGTGGAGTTTACCTCCATTGAGATCTTAAAACATTATAGGCTACCTCATTTGACTATGGTGTACATAAAACCCACATTAATAGTATTTCACTAGCACTATAAAGAGGGCCTAAAACCTTGAAAATAGAGGTTATTATTTTCATAAAGTTACACTAGAGTCACCTAAGAGAGTGACCAGATCCAATTCCTAGGTTGGTTTTTTATCCTCACCCTTGACAAGTCATAATATGCCTATAGTTATGCCAACAGCTCCATTTCATAATAATCCACCTCCACTAGGATACCCTTTACCCATAAGGAACCTTTTATTTGTTAATCAACTAATGGCTCAACAATAGCCTTAGTTATTTGGATCTATTATTACCATCATGGGGGATGTGCATTATTTACCCCAAAATCCTAAAAAGTATCTACCATCTTTCTCTCCATTAGGGCCTAGAATCGTAGAAGAGCATAACAAATCTATTAAATCTACTCTAACATTAATGAATGTGGTTGATGAAGATGTTACATGAAATTATTCCCTTTTACTTTAATGGATGCTACTTATGATTGGTATTTGAATCTAACTAAAAACTCCATCACCAATTAGGAGGAATGTCAAATGGCTTTTCTTGCATAGTTTGGATAGGTTACCAATCCTAGATTAGTATATCAACACTTCACTAGTATGAAGAGGGAGCCTAATAAGCCCATCAATTATTTCAATTCAAGGTGGTATAAGATGTACAATTGGCTAACCCCAATGTATAAACTAGAACCTACATTAGCAATGGAGATATATAATAATGCCTTTGACCCTATCACCATTATGTTCCTAAGAGGAGAGCACCTACTGATAATAATTTAGCATTATCATTCAAGGAAGCTATTGGCATTGATAGATAGTTTAACCCTTAAACACTAGGGGCACCTAACATTAATAATGCATTTCTAATGCTTAATCCAATACCACATGCAAAGTAGAATGTCCTAGCATATAATTAGAATTAATTGTACACATTACCTCTACTGACACAAATGATGCAATTAAATTTTGATTACATGAACAATCATATAATAGGTAATAGTTACCAATAGAACCAATGTGTAGCTGCACTTCTTACAACTATTCTATAAAGTGTGGATTCCACAAAAGTTGAATTGGATTCTATTCAAAAGATAGTCTAGAAGTTGAGTAATGATTTTTTGAACATGTAATAAAAGATGGGAAATGTCAATGCCCCAAATGACAATTAGAACAATAGGTTCCAAAGATATAATATACCATTCAATAGGTCTACAAATAATATGGGGTAACTTGGCAAGCTCTCAAAAATTAGCATCACTGAAATGGCTCTCCCTAATTGGTGCAAGATACACAATACACCCCAACATGGTAAGCTTGATTTTGTTGATTTATATACATCATTTGAGATATTTCAGAGTGAAGTAACTAAATAGGATCAAATGAATAATATTCTAGAACATCATCAAGATCCTAGATCTTTTGACATAGCCATGTTCTTCAAGACTCATAAGTTTCCCTTCCTAGGAGAAGATGATAATGAATCAGAGGATAATACAGATGAAGTTCATACTTTATAGTAGTTCTATAGAGGTACATAAACTTAAGGAAAAATCAATCACTTACCACCTTGACTCCTCAAAATACCATGGAAATTATCTAAATCCCAAAGTGGACAACAACCCACCCCTTAAAAAATGGAATGATGAACCACCAAATAAATAACAAACAAGTAAAGGAGGATACAATATCATGGAAGATATGAAAAATATTAAGGTAAATATAACTCTCCATGAGTTATCCCAAATCACTAAGTAAAAAGAGCTATTATGGAAGTCCATTACTAGAAATACCCTTGTGGAAAGAACTAAAATATCTATTGACAAAGAAAAGGTTGTTGATGCCAATGTTATTTACAAGATTAAACCCAAGGTACCACCATTTTTGTTAACTATTAGAGCATTTGATAAGAACATTCACAACTATTTAGTTTATTCTGGAGCATCTACAACTATTATGCCTACTATATGTAAAAATATTGGTCTTACCCTAAGTCCCTCAAAGAGATTAGTCTCTCAACTAGACAAAATGGTGGTACCAATAGTGGGAGAAATAAATAGTGTACGTATCCAAGTAATATCAAAACCAAGATTATAGATGACTATCAATATCATGGTAGTGGACATACTAGAAGGTTATGGATTATTGTTGAGTATAGATTGGTTCAAAATGCTTAATGGGTATCTTTCCATAGACTTCTCACGTTTCTAGCTACTATGGAGGGGAGTTGAAAACCATATCAAAATTGATAGAGAGTTAACAATGAAATATCCCATCACAAAATATAATTTCAAGAATGAATAAGTAAAGTATGAATCTCTCACTTTGGGAATTTATACTTTTACCACTCATAATCTAGTATAAAACCTAGAACCTAAAGGTTTGAGTCAGATATGGACTATGCACTTTGATGGAGCTAGGTCTAACCAAGGATTGAGCATAGGAATTGAGTTGATTGACCCTCAAGGTAAGAAGTTCTTGGCATATTATAAATTTTAGTTTCTATGTACTAATAATAAAGATGAGTATGAAGCTCTAATTCTATGATTATAGTTTGTACTAAAAAATAATGTAAAGTAGATAAAGGTATTCAGTGACTCAAAGTCGGTAGTTCACCAGGTAAGAAAAAATATTAGTATAAATTATCTTATTTAAATAGATATAAACATAGAGCATGGGATTTAATTGAAATCTTTGAAGATTTCAACATAGTAGCACTCTTGAGAGAATAAAATTAAGTTGTCAATTTAATAGTTACTATTGATGCCAATATTAAGCCATTACAAAAGTCTAAGGTAAAGAGATTCTCTATTGAGATATTTCCTTGTTCCTCTATTCCAAATAATGTAAAAAAATTCTATGTCTTCAGTCATGACTAGCAAATTATCTAGTTCTTAACTAATTCAGGAGATTTCAAGTCCTAAATCATCCATGACAAGGATGTTAACCACTTTTGTCAAGAAGAAATAAATAAAGAAGGTATTCTCTAGATTAAATAGAATCAAATTACATTTGGCTTAGTCTCTTTATAAAAATCATTAAAATTATATCCTTAGGTACAATAACTCAGATAGCCTAAGGTTGATGAATCTGACTTTAAGAGGGAAAATTTGGGAGATGACTATAACCCACATTATGTGAACATTGGCCTCAATTGTACCATGGAGGAAAGATAGTAAGTCAAGGATTTGATTGTTCAATATAAGGACATTATCACTTGGACTTATAAATACCTTAATGTGTATGACCTACAAGTCATCACTCACATGATCCCCCTAAATCAAGACCATAAAATGTTTAGACAAAGACAGAGGCTAGTGAACCCTATTCTGGAGCCTCTTATTTAGAAGGAAATAGAGAAGTTATTAAGTGCCAAAATCAACTTCCCAATCCAACATTATACCTAGGTGGCTAATTTGGACCTGATTAGGAAGAAGAGTGATGAGATTAGATTGTGTGTGGATTTCAAAAATCTGAATAGGGTTTCTAAGAAAGACAATTATGCTCTAGCTTCTCTAGATGAGGTAATACATATAGTGAGTGGTTCTAAAATGATGTCCTTTTTGGATGGATTTTAAGGTTACAATTAGGTACTAGTACAACCTGATTATAGAATGAAGATGGTGTTTACCATGAAATGGGGTACTTATATGTACAAATGGATGTCATTTGGCCTGATCAACGTAGGATCTATCTTTCAATGTGTCATAGATCATGCCTTTAAGGGATTAATCAGGAAATGTATAATCATCTACATGTATGATCTTATAGTTTGTTTCAAAAAGTAGGGAAGATCATGTAAATCACCTATGGTCCATATTTGAAAGGTGCAAGAAGTTCAAATTTTCTTTAAATCTAAAGAAAAGTATATTTGGTATCACTAAAAGGAAACTCTTAAGACATATTATCAAAAAGGATAGAATCACCATTGATCTAGAAAGAATCAAAGAAATCTCAAAAATTTAACAACCAAATAGCAAGAAGGAGCTTAAGTAATTTTTTGGGAAAATAAACTTCATGAGGAATTTCATCTCAAGGTTTTTAGAAATCACCAAGCCTCTAAACACCATGCTCAAGCAAGGTACTAAGATAGAGTGGACAGTTGAAGCTAAAAGGTCTTTTTAGGACATTAAAGATGCAATATCACAAGCTCCAATTTTAATCATTCCAAACTTTACAAATGATTTCTATATATATTCATTCACTTTAGAACACACTATTGTTGTTGTTATCACACAAAGAAAAGAAGAAATTGAGCATCTAATCTCCTTCATGAGTACCAACTTGAAATATGTATAACTCTAATATTCCATGATTGACAAATAGATATTTTCCCTTGTAAAATAAGTGAATATATTTTAGAATTACATCTTAAGGAACAAAACCATCGCTATTATACCTGATCCTACTATCAAGCTCACCCTTTCACAGAATGAGCTAGGAGAATGTCGAGGCAATTGAATGGCCAAGCTCTAGGAATTTGACATGGAAATTAGACCTATAAAGATTATTAGAGGTTAAGGCATTATTCAAATTATGACTGAACCTGATCCTTGAGTCAATATTGAAGAGGTATGTGTAGCACAAGTTTCTAAAGGAGAAAGATACATAGATATAATCCAATATTTACTTATATGGACGTACCCCCCAGAGTTTAGCAGAGAAAGGAGAGATTTGAGACTTAGAGCTACTCATTTCATAATCAAAAAGGGAGTCCTTTATGGAATTAATTATGAAGGTATTTATCTTAGATGTTTATTTTTAGAGGAAGATAAGGAAATTCTAAAAAACTTGCATCAAAAGATAGGCAATGGTCAGCCTACTTGGAATACCACAACACATAAAATTTTGAGGTTGGGCTACTATTGGCCAGCCATATTTAAAGACACATATATGTACATCAAGAATTTCCATGAATGTCAAGTATTATCCAAGAGAGAAGTACATGCAAGAATTCCTCTACATCTGATTGTTAAAGGAAGGCCATTTTCATAGTTGGGTTTAGACTTCATTGGTGTAATCAACCCAAATTCCTCATCATGCTATAAAAATTTTCTTACAGCTACATACTATTAAACTATATGCATGAAATCCATAACCATGAAGAATAGTAGATCACAAGATTTAATTCACTTATTGGAGGAACATATAAAAAATAGGTTTGGCATGCCCATCTCTTTGGTGTGTGATAATGAACCAACATTTATATCAGTAGAATTCACTGAATGGGCATATGATAATCAACTTATAATTAGGTTAGCCTTTAACTAATAACCTCAGGGAAATGGACTAGTAAAGTCAATAAATAAAAAATTTATTGATGTAATCAAAAATTCATCAAAATACAAGCCTAGGTATTGGCATAATCTATTAAAATATGCTCTTTGGGTAGGCTAGACAAGATACAAGCAAGCCTTGAAAACTTCACCTTAACTGCTAATGTATGGGTGTAGACCAATTTTTCCCATCACATTGAAGCTACCCACCTATCAATTCATGTAATATTACATGGAACCAAATGACAAAGTAGAATCAAGGTTTCTTGATATAATAGACATGGAGGATTTAAGATATAAGCCTTACAGACCTTTAGTAAACACCAAGATGTGGTAAAAAGGTGGTTTGACAAAAGAACAAAAGTCAAAGCATTTAGAATTTTGGATCTAGTGCTACTATGGGATAAATCCCATGAAAATAAAGGATAACATGACAATTTTTTCCCATTAAGGATTGGAACTTATAATATTTTAGATATCATGGGTAATAATGCATTTTGTCTGAAAGACCTCTAAGGCAACGAGCTTACCTACCCAATCAATGGACAATTCCTGAAGCGTTAATTTAGAGTTGTTCCATCTATGTATATTAATAACTAATAGGATTTAGATAAGTTAGATGTAGGACTATAATATATTTCCATGTTTTTTAGTTTAGTTTCATGCTTTTTAGATTAGTCTTTCCTACTTTCAGTATTTTGCTTTCACTAGAATAATTCCCTGCTTTCTAGATTAGTTGTTTTTTATTTTCTTTGATGTTCAAAGTTGGGTTTAATATATTTATTTCCAAAATCCTAAATCCAAAATATCTGAGTCTAAGACTTATAGAGGAGGGGAAAATATAAATTTTGACACTCTTGGGGACTAGGTTATAGATTGGGTATATTTCTATGTTTTTGAGTTTTTATAATGAATAAAGGCAATCAAAGAATTATTATAAATAGTGTCACAAATTGAATACCCTTACCAAGTATGTGGAATTTGATCTTGGGGTGTTTCATATAATTTTTAAAAAATTCTTATCATGATAAAGACTTGTTGGAAATGGCAATTTTGGGTATAGATCTAATTGGTAGGGATGTTCTAGTAAAGATTTGTTTTATAATTATACTAGCTTAATAGGGTTCCATGTCTTTCTCCTCCATTAATTGAAACATAAAAAAACTCACATGGTGAAATAAGGTTAATGTACCATGCATCATGGTTAAAAGTAAATAATGGAAGGGAAATAGTAGGAATCCATGGTATCTATATCAGGGTTATGGACACCTAGCTAGCAATAGACCAATGCTTGAGCTTCCATTTATTTAATGAGATTTAACAAATACTAGAATAAAACCTACTACTTTAACAAAACCTTTGAAAAATCATCACAACAAGGACTAAATAAGCTACACGCTTAATACACATAGGTCTAGGAAGTTAGAAGGTAAGTATGTTGTGTGAATTAACTTAGGAGTACCTTTCATGTTTCTGATTTGAAGTATTTTTCTATGACACACTTCAAGATTTATTTAGAGATTGCTAACTAGTTTCTGGATTCTTAAATACTCTGGAGTATTCTCCCTATAAGTTACCATTTGTTTTACCCAACACCCCCTTCTCTTTCAAGAGAAGGGGACCCACCTTTTTTGAAATATGATCTTCGAATATGGGTTGGTTTTCACATGTTTGTGAAAAATATAGAAAATCTAAAGCATTTCACTTTTTGGTAAGATAATATTGGCATTATGTTTTATGAAACTAAATTTTGTATATAGAGATGAATTCTTTGGGTGTATGTTCTTTAGGATAATTATTTCATCCCTCATTCAAATTATCTCTTCAGATGTTATGTTTTAATTATTCTTAGCCCTATTTTCCTTCAAGCTTATTATTCAGGAAGCCTTATTTTTTTAGATAAATTATTGTGGATATTTTATTTAAAATAATTCTCCTAAAGGAATTCATCCTATGGAATCTTAACCTTATTGAATTCATAACATACATACTTTCCCAAAAATAAATTCCTCGATGGATTACCCCTTTGACCCTATCAAACATACCCTTTAGAAATTTTAAAATATCCATTAGTTGTACAAAATTACCCTTCAAGAAATCAAAAGTGTCCTTCAAGGATTATGAATTAGACCCTTTGGACATCATTTTCCATGAAGTATATCCTCCAAATATCATCTCACTTACCCTTTGGGACTCCTAAACATACCCTTTAGGCTTGTTGAAAAGTCCTTTACCCTATGAACTAGCCCTTTAGCATTTATTCTGACCAAATCTTTTAAGAAACCTACCTCTCAGGTTTTATGCAAAGTACCCTATGGGAATTTGTCCTAAGCCCCTTTACCCTATGGGACATACCCTTCTAATTATTGTCCCTACCCTTTTGACCCTATAGAAGTACCCTTTGGCCTTTATGTTTTGGACCTCTTGTCATAAACCTACCCTTCAGGTTTGGTTAAACCTACCCTTCAAGATTTTGGTCTCAAGTAGTGTGCCCTTTTCAAAGTGACCACATACCTTTGTATCTTTCAAAAATAACCTCTCAACCCTTATGTAGTTTCTATATTCCCTTTCCCTTATTTGGACATACCCTTCAAGACTTTTGTCCTGGGGATTTTGTCCTTTGTCCAATTCCTTCAGACATTATGTCTAAAAGGAAGTAGACCCTTCAGATCCAAGGCATATACCCTTTGGGAATTTTTAAATTACCCTTAGCCATATGAAAATTATCCTTTAAAAAATCAAAATTTCCCTTTGACATTTGCAAAGTAGACCCTTTGATATTTGTGTCATGGACAAAGTGCCCTACAAAGTGGACCCTTCTGATCAGAAGATACCTTTGGGGAAATTGAAAATTCCCTTTAACCTCAAAATATCCCTTTGGAATAATTATTTTAGGACTTTTCCCAGATGAATCCTTCAAGAATTTTTATGGAATTTTTGTCTAATATAATTAGTCTACATGCGTTGACCCAAAAGAACTTTTCCAATGTACACCTTAAGCACTTTATTACTGGTAATATTATTAAGTTTCATCATACTTAGCCAATATAAAAGAAAAAATACTTCCTATTAATATTTTAAAGAGCCCCCCACAAACTTGAGCTAACAAATTTGAATAGAATCAAAAGTGAACATTGCATTTTTATATCACATGAACTAATATTCAATATAGACTCTTATATAGATGATAAATTGATAATAAATCCATCATTTGCATACAAGTTAACTATCTTTCTAAGCCTCCTACTTTCTAATAGTGACCAAGCAAAAATCCTAAGTGTTTGCACCATATGTATAGCATATTGAAGTAAACTATAAGTATCCTACCATACGTAACAATGGATTCTATATCTAGGACATTCCAAAGAACAAATCTACCATCCATATTTTCAATTAAAGATTTTGTAGAGTTTAAGGACACTATCTTCAATGTGGTAGTATTTGGAGACAAGTATCAAAACTATTCACAACTTTGGGATGCCATCGATTCAGTGGATGCATTTTCACTTAAAGATGAGATGACATTAGTAGACAGACTATTTGTCAAGGAATAAATAACATATAAATGCCAATAATTTCACTTTAATTTGGCCAAACTAGAATTTATACCTTGAATAGACCTTCTCAGGGACTTGTTATTTTTGGGCAAGATATCATAAAATGTTTTCTTACTTCATTATTTTGGTGATATTGTGGTTATGTGCATCTCTTGTAATGATTTTAGAGGTATTTATCTCTCATCATACCTGACACTTACTTTGATAAGCACACTTTGGTGTGGTTCAAAAAAAAAAATTGGTTGAAAGGGTGCTATCATCATGGCTTTTTCCTAACCGAAAATTGCATGAAAGTCAAATAATCCAAAGGCAAAAATTCCAATCGATAAGTTTAGGATGGGAATATTTATTGGTATGGCATTGCTCAATAGATTATATGGTATGCTCAACATCCATTTTGTCAATTTAGATTAGGTACCATTGTTATATATGATTTTTTTGTATGATGTCACTTATGCCTTGGGAGAAAAATCAGTTTAAGATTGAAGGAGAAAATTTTTCATAAAGATAAGTGTCCCAAAACCACAAGATATTTTTACATGATGTCATATTTAGTGGACACAATCATAGACATATGTTATAAGGACTTAGGCAACTTGTGGAGTCCTACCACAGATTGTGTGAAGAATAGAATTTGTGATTACTACCAATTCATGCACATATATGCTTACACAAAGCATATGGTTAGGATATGTGAGGATTTATACCCATAGGTATGGAAAGCCATTCATGGCTTGCCTATGCCTTAGATTAGGGAGAATATTCAAAATAATTTGGATGAAAAAGGATATTACTTACTCTACCCATATTTTAATATTATTATGATTTAGGGAAATAAGGTCAGTCCCCTATGTCTCCCAAAATATGTATCAAATAAATTAGTTGAATAAGAGATTGATTTCCAGTTATGGAATAGAATTGAATATGATTTGGCAAGGAAAAAGAAGGCCTTATACTTTGGAAACTTGGTTTCAATTACTAGTATGTTATATCAAATAAGAAATTATCTCAGAGATGTAGGTAGAAAGCAACACCACTATGGCTTCCTCACACTTAAACGTAGGGATTGGGATCTGCAAGGGCTAATCCAAAAACATATTCATGGATTCAATATCCCTTAGTACCACCAACATTATGCTTATGGTTTTGTTTTCATGAATGTAAAGTTTGTTGAAGATGTGTTGGCTTGAGTGCATATTGATATCCTATAATAGGATCATCTAAGAATGATCCAAACTTACCCTTCCATCTCCACTAGGGATTTGGATAGAAAAAAAATCACTCTTTAAGGGGTGGAAGCATTCAAACTTTTGGAAGGCAAGTTCAAGAGAATAGTAGGCTTCTTCCTCCCAAGGACTTCCTCTAAAGTTGAAATTGAAAATAGTGAAGAGAGAGCTTGAGATACCTGAGACCAGTAATGGAAGAGGAGGACAAAGAGGAGATCCCATCAACTTGGAATTTGATGAGGGAGACAATGTGCAAGAAATTCTTGCTACAACCTCTATTCAAGTTCCTATTTTTATCCCATAGGTATCTACTCTTTTATCTATGGGGGTAACTACCTCACAAGTAATAACACCCACCTCCTATGGCTCTCCCACATAAGGAAAGACCCCTTTTATCTATAAAAAGAAGCCTAAGACCCCCATAGGTAACCCTATAGTATAAACATCTCAAGGCTTGCCCACTCCACCTTCATGTTTGATCCACATATATTTCCCTTCCAATCCCTACCACCACTTTCACGGAGTAGACTATAGTCACAAGTACCATCAAGGCAAACAAGGCCAAGCCCTAAATAGTTGTAGTCCACCCATTCCCTCAATTTGGAGGAGTGGATTGGTCTAAAATAATTTGTCTTTTTTTACCTGATGTTTTGATAAAGGTTGATAAGAAATAGAAGAAAGTGGAAGAAGACATCAAGGATGAGGTTGTGGTCACAACCTCTAATGAATCCAATCTAAACATTCCACCCTTGGTAATAGATTTGAGAAGTTGTAATTCTTAAATGCCAAGTTATAAGGTCACTGAGCTTCCCTCTGTGTCCACCCTATTTGATCCACTAGATAGCAATATCCAAAGGGTGAGGAAGAGGAAACATGAAGGTGACCAAGGTGAAAGAATCATACTTGAGTAATAGCAACTAGTGTTTTCCCTCACCAAGAGGTAGAACAGATAGCCAGGATAGTTTATATATGAGTAAAATATCTTAAACTTAGCTCAAGCACATAAGGATATTATAGTGGCCATTTATGAAGGAACTGAATTAGATCAGTAAGAGCTAGAAGAGGAGGTGCATGACTTACAAACATAGATTGAGCATCTCAGGGAGAAATCAGGGAGAAATCTAGGACAGTGCATATTCATGTGGGTATTAAAGTTAAGGTTCAGGGGGCTACATTAAAATTTTATAACTCCTTAGAGGCCATGGATTTTATGAAGGCCGGGATGGCTTCCCATGTGAACTAGTCAAATCAGCTATGTAATTCCATAATTCAAGATAACACCAAGCTCAAAATACTAGTTTTCTATATATGCAACTCTTTATATAACCATCTTGATTTAATGACAATTTTTAAGGCATTTAATGCCTTAAATCTTATTGTCATCTAGAAAGATGAGGTGAAGGACTAGTTGAAATCAATTGGGGATTTGATCTTTGAATATCAAGCACATGAGGATCAGCTCCTCTAAATTTTAGACGAGTTAAAATTGTCCAAGGCAAGAGATTCTACTGGTAAATTGATCAATAGAATTAATTTTGATAAAATTGTTTAGGAGGTTGCATAGATATTTACATAAAGCATACAATGTTTGGAAATTGAAGAAATAGGATATGAGTTAAGAAAGGCTCAAAGGAAGGTAACTAAGGTCGAGATCTTCAAAAATAAATTTTAGATAACCAAGGACAAATGTGCAAGACTCTTTGGATAGACCAAGAGACTTCAACAGTTATCATTACTTAACTTAGACATTATCCAATAATATCATGATGAATCACATAAATTACATGAGGATAATGAGTCAAATTATAAGTAGGCTTCTAGTGGTGTTTCTATATCTCCAACTATTGCTTCCACTTCCACACCTACTAAAGCACATGCATTACTTCAAACAACTCGAACTTAATAAGATAAAACTTTACGCATGTATGATTTTTGTAGAAACACATATACTTAGATTTCCCTTGAGATTAGAGTAAATCATTGTAAAATTGACTTTATATTTTTGTGTACTTGCACACATTGCATAATTTTATAAAATTCAATATTAGCTATTTCTATATTTCTTTTAAAAGCTTTTTTTTACATCTTTAGACCATAGTTATAACTACACACTCTAACTACCACATGTAAACATCTTGCATAGACTTGGAGGATGAGGTGACCCCTTCCCTAAGGTCTATAAATATAATTATATCCCTACTTTATTTTTGGTTAAAAAATTTTGGAATACAAAGCAACAAATCAATTTTAGTCATCAAGAAAAGTGTTTTAAGTATTTTCTTTCCAATTTTATGTTATTAGTTATTATTTCCATGGTTGTTTGTTTCAATAAATATTTAGTGTGTTAAAGTTGTAAATAGATTCTTACTTTATTTGATTAATATGCTAATCTTAGATGTGCAATAGTTTTAAAATATTAGTGAATGTTTTGATTAAATTAGTCAAGATAAATTGAATCATATCTCTAAAACATGTACTGATGTTTTCTTAGTCTATTTTTCTATGTGTGTTCTATAGCTACCTCAGATAATTGATTATCCCAAGCCATAATATTATGTTTAAAGGGTGTGCAATAGGTACTTTGAAGGAAGAAACATTTTTCTAAGGATAGTAAAATTCTTACATCTGTAATTCCCTATACTTCTTAGTCATACCTGATTGTATTTGTGTCATTGTTTCTAGCAACATGCATTGGTTTTTATGAAACATAGGGCTATCCAGAAATGAACTAAGAAAGTAATTTCCAAGATCCATAGATTTTTTTCTACACTACCTTACCATCCTTTTGTGTTTTTTTATAAAATATTTAACCACTTTAGGTTATAATCTAGTCACCCATCCAACTCATTTCAAAAACCACTATTTTTGGGTCTACACCTCCATCCAAAAAACCTTGTCAATAACTTGCATGTTTTACCCCTATTCCATCAATACGTTGAAACAAACTACATACCTAAAAATCATGACCTAGAGTGGATTTTACCTCCATTGAGATCCTAAAATGATATAGGTTACCTCATTTGACTGTGGTGTGCATAAAACCTACATTAACAAAAATTTTCTTGATTATTCTAATTTATATTTTCCAATAGACCCTTGAATAAGGTTTCACTAAGGGGTGATGATAATTCATTTTGATTTTCCATTAGCACCTTAAGTATGGTTTCACTAAAGGATTCTAACTTTTTATTTTTCTTATCATTTAGCACCTCAAACAAGGTTTCACTAGAAAATGTTGAGTTTAGACTTTAAATGTCCCCTAACACCTCAAATAAGGTTTCACTAGGACATTATTCTTCTACTTGAACATTATCTTAGATCCTCAAGGATTATACCACTAAAATGTTACCATGAAATAAGCTCAATAATGTGTGATTATGTTTGTCCAAGTCAACATTTTTGGGAGGTAGAATATGGATATAATGCTAGGATTGTTAATGGTAAAGGGATGTATAATGTCAATGGAATGGGAAAAGGTAGCACATTCCTCATGGAGGCTACTAGGAGAACTTGTGTCAATGTCAAAGGAAGCATCCTTAAAAATCATTAATGAATAAAAAATATATCTAATTTGGTTTTTAATAAGTGTGGATCTAGTGTCATAACATCTACGAAGGTATGTTGATTATGAAGTTGATCCAGACTCAAGTGGATCTAATAGGAGTGTATATCCAATGTTATAATATCCAATAATATATTATGATTTTGAAGTTGATTCTAACTCAAGGGGATCTAAACTTGATGATGAGACTAATGTTGGTTCTGCTTCTAGTGATAAATATGACATTAGTTCTAATGTGAAATTTGATGTTGATGTTGATGTTGATGTTGATGTTGATGTTGATGTTGATGTTGATGTTGATGTTGATGTTGATGTTGATGTTGATTTTGATATTGATGTTGATTTTGATGTTCATTTTTATTTTGATTCTTCTTGAGATTATAAATTTGATTTAGTATCTAGTGTTGGTTATAAATATAATTGTAATGTTGACTCTAAATTTGGTTCTAATAAAAAAGTTGATCTTGAATTGGATTTAGTCACAAAGAGGGTATGTTGAATTTCATTTTACATAAGTACCTTTTTCATTGTGCACTTGGAAATGAAGGCTCTGGGACAAATGAGTTTTTGGAAAGGAGAGACTTTAGAGGATGGGAGAAAAATAGACTATAGATCAATAATGGATTCTTCAAAGATGGGCTCATTGAAGAATGGTTCATCAAAAATATGTGAACATTCATAGAGAGGATATTTAAAGCAAAGCTCATAAAATATAGGAGGATGGTCAAAGGGTGACTCATCAAATATGGGTTATTCAACATGAACATAAAAAATGGGTGATTTGTCTTGATCTTGCCTTGAAAGTGAATGAGTATGATAATGATTAAGAAAGTGATCTTGGTAGATCTCTGATAAGTGATTTTTAGATGGGGGTGTACTTGGTTCCTTAGTGAAAATGGGTCCTAAGGATAGATTAAGAAGATATTTAATTCGGGATAAGTTTTTTATAAGCTAAAAGAATGAGTCTATTGCATATTGGCTTATAGATGGGTCAGGTATTGACACTTGATAATATTATTGTGATTCAATAATTATATATCCATGGTCAATCAATCCTTGGGAATAAATACTAAGCACACCACATTGGTTAAGTGAATGGACGTGAATCCCATGATACTCACAAAATTTATTGTTTAGTACCACTTAGGTTTGGGATTATTTTCACTAAAAGGATTAGTATGTGGATGCATAATCATGTTTGTTATTAACAATTGATAAAATACGTGTTCCAAGGATTCATTAAATATATTTTACATTTTAAATGAATGTTGTAATTTAGAATTCAAATGGGTGTGAGATAAAGGTATCAAAATAGGTTCAATTTTGCTAGCATGACCATATAGTTTATAATCTCTATCTAAATCTAAAATGGATGTCATTGAATGAATTGAAAAAGTGATATAATATTAATTAAAGGATGTCTCCAAGAAAGGATACATGTAATGGAAAAGATTTGATTGGAATTGGATTCAACTAAGAAAAAATATAGATTTCATGACTTCATCATTCCCAATCGATATGTGAATAATATTGAATAGAAAGATAAGGATATGAATTAAAAATGGATCTAGAAACATGATTTCAAAAAATAAAAATGAATGTAGTTGACTTTAGAATGGTTTGATTGTGAATAGTTGATTTTGAACGAATTTGACTAGATTGGACTTAAAATTTGAATAGACTTGTACAAAAATTGTAAAATGAATTGGAGCTAAAAAAAATACTTTGGACTTGAATAGATTTTATTTGAACATGAGGAAAGATCATACAAAGACTAAAATTCAATCCTAGTCTTAAAATGGTTTGGAACTAGAAAATTGGAAAAATGATTATAATGGGTTCAAATTCACATAGACAACATAACAATACCATTTAAAATAAGATAGGTATGTATGCATTAAAAAAAAATGGAATGTAGAAGGAAATAATTTTAACTAGGAACACAAACAGAGTAATGGTACAATTTTAGATAAGAAAGGTATGAAACATATGTATTTGAAAAAAATTTGACCAAGAACATGGATAGAGTATTGCCTCTTTATGTATATGTATGTACATTATGAAAAAGTTTTAACATCACAGTCAATTAATCAGATACTCAATCTATCAACCCTATTTTAATGACTAACATAGGATTACTCCACATTCATTGAGTCTTTTGAATATACTTACCTTAAGAGAGGATAAAATTCAAGATTCATTAAATAATTTATTGTATTTATTGGTGGTGTTTTAATCCCCTCCTTAACTCAAAATTTTTATACATAAAATATATCTTTGAGGAATATTAACTTTTGCACCCTACATCAATGAATGTTTTATGGTTGAAGAGTCTTAAGCTAATGTTTTCATGATATTTTTAGATGGTCATAATATACTTTTTAGTAATCTAGCACTTTATAACTATACATCAACTAGATGCAATATTTTTTAGGCCATTCATCAAAGAGTCTATTCCCTTCACGACCACTTCAGTCATAAGGGTCTCAGTGAACTATTATTAGCACAATCAGCCTCTCAACGACCACCAACTAAGATATCATTGGCATAACCTCAATTTATATACCCCATTAGATAACATGGTTGGTAAAATGTTTGGTAATTACATCCAAGTCCCCATGTCCTAAGGACTCATGAGAAGGAAATGACAACCCAAATGTAGAGCCAAAACAAAAAGGTATTCTTATTCTAATTTGCATAACTCCCACTAAGAGTGAGCAAAGAACATAATACGAAAATACTCAAGATTTAAAATAAATAAGACATTTTCATTTCTAATTCACCCAAATAGAATATCAATCACATAAAATATACTCACAAAACACTCAAGTAACAAGAAGCAACAAAGAAACTTGCATGAAATGAAAAGGCTCAAAAAATAAGCAAGTTTTCTTAGAACCCAAAACAAAATGTGAATTAAATTTTAAAGTGTCAAAATGAGATGTGAATATAAAACATGATAAATTTCATATAATTATATGAACACAATAGATCTAATAAAATGATAAATTAAAGCATACATGTCAATTATACACAACACATAAATTAGGTGGAAAAACCTCTAATGGAGGTAAAAAAATTCACATTGATTATTAAATATTGAAACTATTCTCCCAATACATAAAATATTCTCAATATCACTTCTTCAAAGAATGACCTTCACAAAAAAATTGTTTACCCAAAAATATATCAAGTTAAAATGAATTTGCAATAGGGGTAAGACCCTATTTATAATATTCAAGAAGGGAGGTGATCATTGTGAAATAATGGGTCCATCCTGATAAAGATAATTAATTAAATCACTTAATAAGTATTAAATAACCATAATAATATTATTTATTTTCATGATATTTTTACCTCATATAATAAATAATATATTATTATTTAATAAATTAATTTTCAATGTAAGCTAAGGGTTAATAATTACCACTTAGATATTAATTTATCTAACACTCCCCCTTAATATTAGTCAAGATAAATGTCATATTCACATCAAAAATAATAATTATACTATGTACACAACTTAAATATTTAAAAACCTTCATCATGCCAAAAACCATCTTTTTAAATAAAAAGAAATATAATCTATAAACTACTCGAAAGTAAGTTTTGGCTAGTATGATCATGAGACTACATCTCATAGTTTCTCATGAATAATCACTAAGAATATTTGGAACCTTTTATAACATAATGACTTCCATTAAAAATTATGATTTTAATGTATTGGGGTAAAAAATTAAAACCTTCATACAAAGTTTAATTAAATCATATAACTTCCATATGAAGTTTGCAATGCTTTACAATGAGAATAAGTATCAAGAAAGAGAAGAAACACATGGCCATTAGGAAGTTCCATTATAATTTAAATTCCACCTAAATGGAAACTTTGAGAGGCCCAACATTGCATGAAACTAAAAAAATATGGTAGCACCAAGTGGTTTTGTGAAGATATCTACCACTTGTTCATCCATAAGATAGAACTGCAGATCAATATAACTATTAAAGACTTTTTATCAGATAAAATATACATAAAATTTAATATGATTAAATTTTTGATTTTTTGTACCTACACAAAATGTAACCACATATCCAAAAAAATATTCATAATAGCATAATATGGTTAGCATCACAATAACCACACAGATAAAAATATGGCATATGTTTTTCTATCATAAAACACATTTTAAAATAATCATGTCATATTTTAGGAAAAAAAGTTCACTACCTTGATTATAAAGTTAATCAAAAACATAAATTATTGTATGCAATTCATTATTGAACATCTTCAATATTGACAAGATGAGCATCTCCAACTGTCATGCAATGCACATACAATAATTTAATAATAATATGATACTAAGTTTAACCAAACATTAGATATCCTATTATAAATAACTAATTTTATCATTTCATTTATATCAACAAAAAAAAAAATTAATATTCTTCAACAAAATATTGAGGTATAACTCTCATACAACAAATACGAATAAGTTTAGCATGAAATACCATCATCTAATCAAATAAATATAAGACTGAAAGAAATAAGTTTAGGTATATATGAATCAAGTGTTTATTAAATTAAATGATGAAGAGCCAATTATATAAACTCCACTTACACTTTTCATTTCTTAACATATCTTATTATCAAACAAAACATATAAGGATGTTAGCATAAACAATAAAGTGATAAAATAATCAAATGAGAGTATCTAAAAAATTAAAACACAAAATATCCTAACTTAATAATCATGACCTTATTATCAAATACAAATACTAAAACATTATCATTTTATCAAATTAAACATGATGTTATGCATATAATATATTTTAATGTTAATTGAATTTAAACTTTTATATATATATATAAGACAGATATATCTCTTGTAATATAATTGTAATATGTTATTTTCAAGAATAAATACTAAATAATTTTACTAACAAATACAATGTAGATGAGACACTATTAATATAGTTAGTATCTCTAAAGTAAAAATAAAATAGTTTTATCAAAATAAATTAAATTATATGTGCATACATGTATTTTTAATGTAAAAAATTAAAAATATTAAGTAGGGATTGTATTTAGAATATGCACATTAGTACTCATAGCTTCATCCTATAAAATTTTAAGAACATTTGCAAATTGTAACATTGTTCTAGCCATTTCTATGATGGTGCAATTTTTTCTTTTAGCTACACCATTTTGCTGACGGAAATAAGGAGTTATTAATTCTATTTGAATACCAAAAATAATGCAAAAATAATCAAACTCTTTACTAACATATTCACCACCATTATCAATTCTTAATCCTTTAATAAAAAATTAGATGCATTTTCAACAAGTTAGCTTTAAATTTATTAAATCTAAACAACACATCAAATTTATTTTTAATGAAAAAATACCAAATTATTCTAGTGTAATCAATAATAAAAGTAACAAAATATAGATAAAAATTAAGATATATAACTTCAAGAGATCCTAAAACATCATTATGAATCAATTTTAAAGGATGAAAGGAATTCACATCATGATTCTTGTGAAAAGGGTTAGTATGTTGCTTACCATGCAAGCAATCCTCATAAGTTTCATGATGAGAGAGGATAGAAAGAAGTAAAACAATAATATTATTTATATTAGTATCATGTAAACTTCTAAAATTAATATGTCTTAATATTTCATGCCATAATTGAGATTCATTCTTACTATGTGATGAAAAAAACATGAAAAAGGAGAGAACATATATAAATCATTCTTTTGAATACCTTCAAAAATCAAGGAACCAGATTAATTTCTAATGGACCATCCATATCTAAGTAATGTTAAAATGAAATTATCATTTATAAGTTGAGAACAAGATATCAAATTATTTTTAAGTTGAGGTACATATAAAACATCATTTATAATAACAACAATTGAAAACTTTGTTTTTCCCTATTTAGTTTTTTCTAAAAATGAATTCTCCTAAGTAAATTATTATAGAGATATCTCTAAAATCACATATAATATTAGATAATCAAGTCATATGGTACGATGCACCACTATCTAAAATCTATTCATTTTCATTTGAAGTAAATAAAGAACCATATAAAGCAATAACATTTTGATTTAAATTGTTATTTTGATTAGGGTTTTGATTCTTCTACTTGTTTTGATTAAATTTATTACTTTTGTTATTTTTAGAAGATTGATTTTTAATTTTATCCTTATTTTTTAAAATGTTTCCTAATATGATCAAATTTACGACATAGATTATAATTTCTATTAATATTAGGTGTATAATTCTTATTACCAGAGTTCTTGTTCATGTTTGAGCCAAAAATAGAATTAAGGTTACATATATGGTTTTTATTATTATAAAAAATAGTATTTAAGGTGAGAAGTTCTTGAGTGGCATTCTCTTTAGAATCAAAATTGGTTATAACTTGCTTTTTTTGAATCAAGAGAGCAGATAATATGGTAAGGTCAGGGATATCTTCTTCAATTAGATACTTAGAATTCAAAATTGAAATGAAATTTTTAAACTTTTCATGAATATGTAAATGAATTATAAAATAAATAAATTGATTCTAAATCAAATTACAATTACATCTAACTGAGCTTTAATGTTTTTAATTTTAGCAAGAAAATTCATAACTTTCTCATCACCTTTCATAGGTGTAGTTAGCAATTTAAGGATTAACTTAATAATCTTTGAGAGATGAATGATCTCATGCATAAATTCAGGGATTTTTCAAGAATATCTATGAGACTCCTAATTATCAATGTGGTTATGGAATTGATCTTTAACAATCTTCAAGATAATGGATGTAACTTCTTATGATTTTTGTTGAAATGCATTGGTAAACTCAGGGGACACATGTCATTTAAAAGAAGATTTTTTAGTCCCAATGATAATATTCCACAACTTAAATACCATAAATTTATCTTTAACACAAATTATATATATATATATAATTTCTATTAGGCATTTGATATTTATCTAAGGAAAAGTGAGGCCAAGCTATAGCTTCTCTTTAAACAAGATAATAAACAAATACTTAAAATGAAACATTTTAGTGTAAATTTTAACTTAATTTGATAGTACAACAAATTTAAAATTTCAAACAATAATTTTTTAATTTAATGTTAAAAAATAAAAAAAATTGTGAAATCTTGCAACAAAATAAGGTGTCATAGGTATCACAAAAATACACTAATGTAAGAACAATTTTAATAAAATAACCTTTTTAATGATTTTTTATAATATTTTTGTAAAATAAAGTAAATCACAAGTGTAATTATGTTAAATTACATAATTTAGATGCCAAATAATGCAAAAAATTGATTTAGAATTAGACAAAACTAGGTGTTGAAAGATTTACACTCAGAATGACCACCTAAACAATTTTATTTAAAAAGTTAAAAAAATTAATAGTATTAGGTTTTAAAATACAAAATAGACCACTTAGATGTGTCTATAATATGCCAAAACCTAGGAATCAACTGGTTACATGACTATGTTTAACAAAATATTCACTAGATTAAAAGTCAAAACAAGTTTGAGAAGCCAACTAAGGTTTTAGATGCGTGAAACATTGACACACAAACCAAAAAATAGAATTTAATTTAAAATTAATTTAAAAACTTGATTTTATCAAGTCAAAAAATATTGAATTTATGGGTTTTGAACTTGAGATGTTCTTAATTATAAGTTTTAGAAAAATAAAACTTACCAACTCATCTATGCGGCTATTTAAGAAACATGCACAATATTGTATTTATTTTTTTATATAATTTTTAATAATAAAAAATATATATAAATAAATATTTAATGTGCATGTATTATTAATATTAAATAAATATTACTAATTTAATTTTTTATTTAAAATCTTATTAAAAAATAAAAATTGGGGCCACTTCCTTTTTGCATGAATATTTGAAAAATATTTATTTTTTAAATATTTACAAATACTATATACTTTCCTAAAGATTCCTATAGATGGCTATGGATCTCCAAGGTGAAGTAGAGAATCTTAGACAAGGTAGAATCAGACACCAAATACCACTAAAATTTATAAATATTCTAATTTTTTTAAGATAAATCTAACTAGACTTTCAAAATCTAATTTTTTATGAAGAATTTACTAGTTTGAATTGACTAGGCTGAACTATGGCACCCGAGGTAGATGTAGTGCCCTTTTTAAAGTAATGTGTTGCATAGTAAATTATACAGATCATTAGAAGCCTCAAAATTTTCTAATCCTCTTGATGTCAAAGATGTCTTCATAATCTGATTTTGATTGAGAAATAAATTTTTTTAAACAGTGTCGTATAACACTCAGGGAGAATTTTTTAAAATGCACAGTACTCAAACCAAACCACCAAACACCTTGAATATCTACCAATGCTCCTAAAATTCTAAAACTTAGCTAGTATGATCTTCAAAATTAAATCTTTGGTGAATGATTCATATTTTTCACTCACCCTGGCTACTTGAAAATTTTCTAGGGACTAAATGAGTGTTTCTTAGGCTTTAAAAAATATTTGAGAGATCTTAAATATGAATAATATGATATTTTAGAAATAATAAAATATAAATATGCTTAAAAATAATTATTATTAGATTTTTTCATGCACCTAGGTCATATAAGTGCACAAGATATTTTTGAATAAATTAAAATATCAATTATTGATATTTTCTCAACACAGTATGTTTGCTAGTCAAATCCTCTCTACTAGATCTGGTACTATGATAAATTACATATAAATATATGTATACAATAGATCTAGATTAAATTGATAAATCAAGGCACACATGTCAATTATTTTGATATAGAAATTAGGTGGAAAAACTTCGTAAAAAATGCACATTAATTGTTCAATATTGAAACTATACCCCAATCCATAAAATCTTCTCAATCTCACTTCTTCACAAAATGGCCTTCACAAAAAAATTATTCACCCAAAAATATATCAAGTTGGAATGAATTTACAATAGGGGTAATACCCTATTTATAATATTCAAGAAAGGAGGTGACCATTATGAAATAATGGATTCATCCATCTTGATAAAGCCAATTAATTAAAACACTTCGTAAGTATTAAATAGCCATAATAATAATATTTATTTTTACGAGGTTTCCACTACATGTAATAAATAATATATTATTAATTAATTAATTAATTAATAATTTAATCTAAGGGTTAATATTTACCACTTAGACATTAATTGCTCTAACATGTTTGAATAAATCACCCCACTTTTAGAACTTGCAAGTAAATAAGGTGAGTAGTTTTGCTTGGTGGGTCTTTGAGAAGTGAAAGAGGTTAATTTTTATGTTTTTACAACTCTTAGGTTTTGATAGAAACAAATTCACCATTTATCAGGAATAATTTCACCAATTTTTGATAGCCTAAGAATAATTTCATCAATACAAGGACAATTTCATTAATTTACGTAATAATTTCACTAATATTTGAAGGATTTCATCAAATAAAAATCTCCTAACATGCTAGAGAATGAACCTAAATGATTTCAATGATTATATAGTCAATTTCACTGATAATAAGATAATTTCACCAAAATGGGAACCAATTCATTGATATGCAGAGACTAATCTCATAGATGATTTCACTGATAAGTTATAGATTTAGTTGATGAATGTTATGATTTCATTGGTAGTTCAATGATTTCTTAAATTTTTTTAAAAAAATTCATAGGAACAAAGAGTAAAGAATATGAAATAGTGATGATCTCACTAATTATGGGGTGATTTCATTGATTAGCATAAAAACAAGAATGGTTTCACCATTTTTATGAATGAATTCACTGAAAATAGAAAAATGAAAATGGTAAAAAATTAGAATAGAAAGAGATAAAATAATCAAATATTCTTCAAATTAAGTTTGTTAAATAGGCTCAAAACAGAGGTATGGATAGCTAGTCCTATTAGGCATGCCATATGTGTCATTAATAATATTGCTTAGTTATATTTTCATCAAGTTAGTTTTAGTCAATCATGAACATAATAACAAATGAAAACAAGATTAGAACCTAAAACCTCATAAGTATACAAATATTGGTCAATAATGCATTAGATTCAAACTTGAAACATGCAAACCTCCAATAAAAATGTCTTTACATAGGATGTAACTCATATGTAGCATCAAATAATCTTTATCAATATATTTTTTGTGAATGCATCTTCATTGAAGCTATGGACCATGTTAAATTGATCACAAGTAGGAATTTGATAAACAAGTTATCACGATAAAATTTTGGGGTTTTGTTATATAGCTTGAAAATGTTGAATTGCAATGCAAATAGGTCTATTTATAATGAACATATATCAATAAGGACCCTTTATCATGAAATCAAGATGAATAGTTATAAATGAGTCCTCAAATGTGCACATGGATCAGCACATAGATTACTAATGTGAGCCCTTCATGTTAATCGAGATGAAGGTTGGAGGATGATATTTGAAAATATCAAATGATATTTAATATAATTCCTTCATCTTGTTTCCAAAATGAAGGGTGGAGAGTCATTCCCCATAAGACACATGGATCACCAGTGTGGGCCTTTCATCTTGTTTCTAATATGAAGGGATGAAAATTCTCTCACACAAGATTCACTATGGGCCCTTCATCTTGTCTCTAAAATAAAGGGTGAATAATAATCTTGTATATTAATTCAGTTATCAAATTAAATATCTCACAAAAAAATATCCTAAAGGATATCAAGATCCTTTCTTTGCATGAACATATCCCTTTTAAAGGGAAAAAGAGGAATTAATTAAATGAAAGGATATTATACTTCTATTTTAAATAGAAATATAATTTACAATAATGATTTAGAAAATGGTAATCAATAGCATTAATTTATCAAAGAAGGGGGAATAATTGAATTGAGTAGAGTAGGATAATTGACCAAAAGAATTGACTAGAAGGATAATTGAAGAGAAATTGACTAGAGAATGATAATTAAATAGATTTAATACAACAAATTATCACACCTAAATGTACCTCAAGGTTAATTTAAGCATGTACATAGATGAATATGATATTTTGGACCGTATTATGTGTAATTATGTGAATTCATTATATTTTGTCAATTGACATAGAAGATATAAAAATGGAGTGTCTACACTAAGCATGACATGATCTCTAGTTACACTATTTACATATGTTATTTATTGCATGTTTGTTATATTACATATTTTTTATTTATACACACATGCTTTTCATGGTATATAGTGTGACTTGGGACATACATATCATACATGGACATATAGATATGGGACTTTTCTATACATAATGACCATGCTGATATTAGGGACATATTATTCCATAAGTCACACTATCATAGTTTATATCTTTCTATGACCTCTCACCATGTTTAGCTACATAAATGTTTTACACGTCTTGCTAGTTACTCATACCTTACTTAGTGTTACATGGCTATGCTAATTTAATATGATGTGACATTTATAGACATGGATAGTGTAGATTAGTTTTCACTTGTTTTATGATTCATTTATGTTGTTACTTGTATATATAGGTTTATTATTGCTTGTATGTGTCCATTAACTTTAGGTGTGTGATAAATATTTATGTCCCCTGTGTGTGTCCCTTGGCCTTGTTTGATATGGCATAATTTTATCCCTTATTTGTGGTACTTAGCCTTATGTATGACATTGTGTGCTTATGAATGGATTAATCTAAGATTTTTTTCTAAGCTTGTTACATTTGTTGAGCTTTCTAATTTTTGAGTTCTAGGGTATCATGATCCATATCATGGACCTTCCCTTTTTATGTGGTTTCATGATTCATATTATGCACCTCCTTATTTTGTATTCTTTTTTTATTATTATATAGATGGTGGTTACTATTCCATGCCTAATTGGCATATTTATCTTGGCATGACACTTATATTACCTGCATTTCATATGTTAAATACATGCCTTACTACCATATATGTTACTATGATGACATATTATATATATCTTGACATGATTATACATAATGATATATTTATACATAACATGATATAGTTAATTGCTTCTTTTCATATGAGTGAATTACAAGTTACATCCCTCACCTCAAAAAGGGCACATTTTAGTGGGTTTTCATAGATACATAAGCCTTTACAAGTAGAAAAGATATATTTTTCGTATGATATACATGACTAAGAGATTTCATAATGGTTAATATATCAGATGACTTTAGATATGGGACAAATATCCACATATTAGTATAGATTCTATGGACATATTCCATGCATATATACTAAATTTATAGAGATACAAGTTATAGATTAGATATTTATATACAATTGGGTGCATATGTATAAAATATGTACATGGTTTATTGTAAAAAGATTTATAGTTTTCCACACACAAATAAATTTTATATATAGGTTCTTAGATTCAGAATATAAATATATAGCATTGTATATCAATTGACACATATTTACAGGGCATGATATTGGATCATGTAATATAAACACTTACAATTTTAGAGGGAATTATACTATCTCATACACATACCATAATGATAGTTTTTATTTTATACCAATTCAAGGGGAATGATACTTATTCATACACATATAGACATTTTTAATTGGTACTATTATAGTTGTTTATTTCCAAACACAATTTTATGGCACGAGGAAGTGAGCAACCTTGAATCTATAATTTTGTTTGCAATAGTTAATTCATATTTTTGAGGTAATGTGGTTGAGGTTAATTGACACTCAAAATCCTTGGAATTATTCATAATTACTCCATTATGTGGTTCCAAACTTATAATATTTAGATTCAATATTAGAACTATATTAGTTACTTTAGTTAGTGTGGTTGTGGTCTAGCAACACTCAATGGCCTCAGCACTAATCCTTATTCATGAGGGTTGGTACATTTATACTCCCAACCCATGGGCTTATATAGTTATAAAAAATTCAATTTTATCCCCCAAATTCTCCAAATGGTTCAATGGGATGAACCATTCTCCAAGTGTTTCAATAGAAATCACCTTTCCCTATTGTTTCAAGGAAGTGTAATCTTCAAAGAGTTATATGGAAACATGGTTTCACCCACATATATGTGTATAAATTCCTTGATCTTAAATTTAAAAAATTTAATCATAGTTTAGATTTCAAATTTCACCATATGGACATTAACTATTACATATTCATTGCAAGTTTTTCTCGAAGCAAGCTTCACATTCATAGCCTTATCCCAAAGATAGATTGTGTTGTACATACTCATGTATATATTCATCATTTTACTATAGTTTTTTTATTTCATTTAGATACTATAATAAAAAAGGGGAATTTGAAGATACTAAAACTTGGTATTAAACACTTAACAATTTCATTTTTCACCTACCTTCACCCTACATGACTTGTACATACATAAATTACTCTTATTCACTATTTTCTCACTTTGAATAATATTTATGGGTCCAATTCTTATATTTTTTTATCATTCACCTTAGGAACTCCCCCACTCTATGTTAAACTAGTAAATTATTATACTTAGACACTTTTAGATCATCAAATCAATGATCCTAACTCTTAAATAAAAAATTTAGACTCATGTTTTAATACCTAAATATGACAATTTTTTCATTCACCCAATAGTATTCATATTATAAAATCAAAACATTCATGTGGGTTAGAATATCTACTTATTGTCTTTTTGAAATTAGAAATTACCTAAATAGACTTGTATAAATACAAATCAAAATTTTGTTTATTAGGCATTTAACACTCATCTAGTACACATCTATACACTACTACACATTGATAAAAATTACCCTATTCCTTCCAATTTTAAAATCAATAACTAAGATATTTCATTATCCAAGTCTAAATTACATTAATCTAATTCAAGAGTGAACATTTTTAAGTGTCAAAAGCTAGCTCGCTAGGTGCATTGATATAGTAAAGGAACACAATTTCACAATCAAACTAAGGGGAAGAACTACATGTATTTTGAATTATCTCTTTAGAGTATTGGATATGTAGGAAACATTAAATAATCAATGGAGATGATTTATATCACATCATCCCATTACACTTCCCAAATTTTTATTGGTTTTTACCCCTTCATAAGTGAAACTAGGGTTTCAGATGAAGAATATGGATATATGGATATTGTTTGCATGATTAGACCTAAAAATCACACATAAATTTGAAGGATAAATAGGTGCACCTACCTATGTCAAAGTGAAAAGGAAAAATCTACAAGGTAGATTTGTCTAGTTTGGAAGGTAGTATCATACTCTACCAACTTGAAGTTGCCAATATTATTTTGGCATAGATAGAGATCTATAACCTACACTGAGTGATTTACAATCCTACTTTATACTTGTATTATTTATTACAACTTGTTTCAATCTGGAACAGTACATAAAATTACTAAGTATCTTGTCACTCTTATTATTTTTATATTTAGAAAGTGCCATTGTCAAATAAATTTCAATACTTTAAATTTAGATGTATACTTAATTTTTATGCATTATGCAATCTGAATATACATATTTTTTTTATCTTAATTAGGGTTAGAAATTAATCCAAAATAGGATAAAGATCAATTTAATGTTTAAACACACTTTTTATTTCAAAGAAGGCTCAAAATATGTAACTTGCTTCATGAAAACCTATAATGAACATGTAGAAATAAATGTCCATATGTGAAATGAAATTTGAAATGAATTAGATAAATGAAACTTTTAGAATTGAAATGGAAAGGAAGGAATATATCTATAAGTTGGTAAACCATGTTTCTTTATGATGCATTTAATATGATGCTTATTTTTAAAGCATTGGGTAATGTGCTTCCTAATAATACTTTGGATAGTTGGGATTGATCATGCCCCAATGTACAAATGTGCCAAGGCAAGGTCCATGGGATGGAAAAATAATTATCCTATCCCTCATGAGGAGGGAGTAGTGTTCATCCATTGAGTGACATTGAACCTCAACTGTACTACTCATTTAATTGATCTTAAACTCTAAGGTGGAAAGGGGATCATATACTAGGCTCATTTAGGGTGAATCGACCATTATATATGGAATTATATATTAAAAATGTTCACTTATCTATAACATTAATGTCATTCTTGGAAAATATAAAAAATTTGTGTGTGTGTGTGTGTGTGTGTGTGTGTGTGTGTGTGTGTATGTCCCTTAATCTGATCCAATCAATGCCAACATAAATATAACTACAATAGTTGACATATGAATGATGTCATAATTCCACTTTTATTCAACCAATGCTAACATGATATATAATGTTATACATATATACCTTAATTTATCTAAAATCAAAAAATATTTGAAAATTTATAACTTGTGTTTTTATAAAATGTGTGCATATGCATTGTATATGCCCCAAAATATATCTTATACTATAAATGTTTTTCCATAATTTGAACTAAATTTATATTATAAACCACTTTGAACTATATGAATAATTTAATATATCATAAATCCTAAAATATCTATAAATTAAAGTTTGAATCTCTATGGCAAGATAACTAATATGCCCCCCTTTTGAAATTGGGGATGTATGCTATGAAATAATCATCTCAAAAGAAAAGAGTTAACCACCCCATGTTATGTAAAAATATGTAATCATTTATAATAATTTTATAAAATGTTGATAATATTCCATTATAGTGTGAATATATCATCAAAATCATATAGGAAACATTTAAAGTAAGGCATACACGTTTCATATCACGATAGATATGATAGTGAAGTACATAGTATTAATCATCATAGATATAACTAATGAGTAGTAACATATGCAGTTAGATCATGGAACCCCATAAAAAAAAATATTTTATATGTATCACAACACAAAAAACTCAATAGATTATCCTATATTTATCCACTCATAAACACAAAAATGTCATGGACATGAAACTACAATATAATTTTGTGAAATAGCACTCAATGTCACACAAGGCAAGAGCCACACTAAATAGACAATTAAATGTCAAAAAAAAAATTAAACACATAATATACAATCAAATATCACTAAAAATATTCACACATAATGGACAATTAAATGTCACACAACAAGGTAAGGGCCATAAAAATCAAAATTCATAGAAGAAGACAAGGAACTAAAGAAAGAGTCATACAATAAAAATTCAATCAATCAAAATTCACATAAGAAGATAAGGGTCACACAAATCATAATAAATTATTATACTATAGGATAATAAATAAAAATAATGAAGCATAAAATAGGTCCAAATAATTTACACCATCAATCTATGTCAATGTCACAACATAGCAAAATAAAATATCCATAAAATGTAGCACAATAAATAGTATAATAAATAACAAGGCTTGTGTAATAAATCAATGTAACTCAATGTGATAGATTTAAAGGGTCATATAAAGATATAACTTATAACAAACAATGTGGCATATGGGTTAATATGCCCCCAAACATTGGCATGGCCCCTGGTTATAGGAATGTCCTGCATATGTGCATCCATTATCATGTAAAACATGTATCTTGCATCTCATTCTTATATGTCATGAAAATTACATATGTATGAAAAAATATATGTATTCTACCAAACATGTGATAAATACCATCAATGAATGTGTAAAACTATCAAACATGTCATGCTTAGGTCATAATTTTGGATTTTTTTTTTAAATCTATGTATTTTTCAAATGTCTAAAAAATGATTTGTTTATAGGGTTCCTCATGGGTTTTCCTTAAAATTTATACAAATCATAATATATTTTAACTACTTTTTGTGTAATCAAAAATGGGCCCATCAAGTTTGGTTTAAATATTCCTTTGTTTTCTTTATGTGTGTTGGTCTTATTTTGATTTCCATTGAATAAAAATTCCAAGATTTAAATTTAAAATTTCAAACCTTATTACCATATTTTATCTTTCTAAAATCCTAATAAACTCTAATATGATTAATAAATTTTATACATTTGTCATCCAACATTGATAACTTATGAAACTATTTTTATCATATTCATTATCCTTGATAATGTATCTTAAGGAAACACACAGAGATGGTATCTCTAACTCTAAAGTAAATAAATATTTTTTAAACACACAGAGATGGTATCTCTAACTCTAAAGTAAATAAATATTTTTTTTCATAAGCAATGGAATAAGGAGTATCCTTTTTAGGCAACCAAATTTTTTTGTGATATACCATAAATCATAGGTAATCTAATTATGCCAATACTCACCATGTTTTGAAACTATTTTGCTTAATATTTTAGTAAATTTTTTGTTTATTTCTTATGCTTACCCATTTCCTTATGGATAATAAGGATTAGATAAGTATAAAAAATATTTTATTTATAAAAAAATATCTTAACTACATTATTTTTGAAATATGTTCCATTATTTATTACAATAGCTAATGGGAGACCAAATTACAAGATGATGTTTTCCATTAAGAACTTATGTATGTATTCCTCTATAGTCAATTATAGTGGTATGACCTCAACTTATTTTTTAAAATATTATGTAGTTTTAATAATGAACAAGTGACCATTTTATGAATTTGGATTTATCTTTCCAATCAAATCAAATCCCTATAAGGGAAATGGTCATGGTGAAACAATGGGTTATAATTATTGTGATGATGTGTGATTCAAATTACTATGTTTCTAACACTGTGGACATAATTTTACATGCTCTTAACATTCATGTTCCATGGTATGACAATAGTAACCTTGTCTCAAAATTATGTAAGACATTTTTTTCCATTAAAATTCCCCCCATAGTTGTTATCATGTACCTCAAGTAAATAAATCTTAGCTTCCTTGTAGCTAAGGCATCGTAGTAAATTTTTATCAAATGATCATTTGAATAAGAAACCATTAATTATATTATAATAGATTTATTTGGTTATAAATTTCATTCATCATTTTGTGTAAAATTTATTGGAATAATAGACTTAAATAAAAAATTATAAATGTCATTATACCATTTAGAGTTATTACACTATGAGTAACTACTAGTACTACTAACATGTATACATTTATTTTAATAACTAATGAATGTTGTAATTTTAATATATTAAAATTTGAATGATCATCATTTATGTTAATATGGATCATATAAGATACACTATCCATAACGTCTATGTGTTGATTATCCTTGCAAGGTATAATTTCAATTGAAAATATTTACAAAATTCCTTAATCATTGCACCATTTATTTATATGGGATAAACTTTCTTCTTATTTTTTATAAATATATGAAAATTGATTAAAAAAATTTAATAATCCTCATATACTCAAATATATTTTGTTTTTAGTTTGTGTGAAGTAAATAATCCCTGCATTAATGCATCATATTTGGATATACTATTTGTACATGATAACTCTAAGTGATATTCAAATGATATAAGCTACCCTTGAGGAGTAATGAAAACTATACCATCTCAAACACATGTGATGCACTTGGATACATCAAAGTACATGGTCTATGTATCATAATCGATATGATATGTAATAAGAGAGTCATGAAAAACATCATTCCTTGGTAATTTATTGAGTAATGATGATTTAGCTAATTGATCATTAATTACTTTTTTTTACATATTTTTGAGACATTAAGACAAATTTCATGAGTAGCATTACCCATTTATCTATACATCTTGAAAATTATGGTTTTGAAAAGAGAAATTATAATATATCCACCTTTGTGATGACATATGTTTCATTATTAGGGATATAGTGTTGAAGTTTTTGTTCTACAAAAACAAGAGCTAATCATTTCTTATCCATAGAATTGTAATTTATTTTATAGTATACTAATGTATGACTGATGTAATAAATTTCATTTTCTCTATGATTAGCATTGTATTGTGCTAATAAATTCCCTGCGGCATGCTTTATAACATAAATGTATAATATCAAATGCCTATCTAGTGTTGTAATAATTATAATATGTAAATTAAGTAGATATTATTATATTACATAAAAAATATTTTGAAAATGTGTATCCCATTGAAACTTTGTATCTTTATTTTATAAACACATGAAAGGTTGTGTCTTATTAGATAATTGAGCCACAAATTGTCTTATCCTTCTATTTAAACATTATAACTATTTCAATACCTTTGGTGATGCCCTATTAATGATATATTTTAACTTATTTAGGTCTAATTATATGACCCTCTAAGATATGATATAACCCAATAACTTTCCTGAGGAAATCCCAAATACACATTTATTTGGATTTAAACACACATTGTATTTTCATAAACATTTGAATATCTATCCTAGGTCTGCAGAATGATTTTATTGATGTCTATATTTTTAAATTAAGTAATAAACATAGTCTTACACATTTTAATATATATAATCAAGAAACATTTGCATCATATCTTGTGTGCCTAAAGTTTAAAGAGTATCCATCTTCTTTCCTTCTCTTGTCATTGTAATGACACAATCTGGGGCTTGAGATCATCATGCACATGGATATTATTTGATTTTGTAATTGCCCATGGGTGGTGCATGGTTGGGATTTTATACATCTTCCCATTAAAAAACCATTCAAGAATGGTTGGACCATGAATTGGATTATCATCACTGAAAAGGTTGACCTCGCTCAAAGGATGAGTGAAGGTCAACTTTGGCTTCTTGCTCTTCATTTGGACTAGAGCTAGCTCAACTTTCCTTTTGGGTTGGGTTTCAATAGGAACCAAGTCCAAATCTACTTCCTTCCCATTTTCTTCCTTTGCTTCTTTAGCTAGATCTTAAGGGTCTATTATTTATACTTCTTCTTCATCTAATTTATACGCATAAGCCAGTACTTTTAGGGAATAATCTACAATCTCTTTTGGATCCAATGAAATTATTTAAATTTATTCAACAAGTGACTCTAGTTCTTTAGGATAAGCTGAAGAAGATGCCACCTCACCAGGTTTCCTCTCCTTAGGTTTATTTTCTTTTAGCCTTGATGTAGATTGAGGAGGTATAGAAGATGGTCCTAGTAACAAATGGTACTGCATAAGCCACATTTGCCATATATCATCACTTGGATTTTTCTCTCTTTGCAATCTATCTTTGAGCTTGATGTTTTTTATTCTTTAATCTTGTCAAGACCTCTATGAAAGAGGATGCCCAAGTGTACATTGAGTCATAGACACCAGGGTGATTTTCATAGGTCATGTTGATCTGATTGGCCTTCAAATGTTTTTCAAACTTTTTATTGGGCTTACATTGTATTAATTCATCAATTTAAATATTGAAGGATGTCATATACCTAGAGACAGTCTCTACATTATCCCAATTTTGAAACATGGTCCTACTAATGGTTAAGGGAAAGGAATGGAGAAATCCATTCCTTTTACTTTTGCTACACTATCTATTCCTTAGAATAGTTGGTATGTCACTTATTGCTCTACCAATTTGGTGGGCACATGAACTGGTAGCCTAATGGGTTGACTTAGAGTTCCCTCTATCCTAATTATAGTGTAATCCAAATATAACAAAATGCCCCCAATGAGTTAAACATAATTTTTGATCAAAGGGCTAACCCTCATCCTTGGGATCCCTATAATGACCTCAACTAAGTCTGAATAAACATAGTCACAACTGAATTGAATATGGTCCCTATACTTGAAAATATACAATTTTGAGTAGTATTAGGAGACTATTTGTTTCCCTTTAAGTGCCCATTATTTAATGCTGGGGAATTTGGTGGTGGCTAGTGGGGTGTCCAAAAGGTAAGACATAATGTAGATATGGTTGTTGGTCTTCCTCTTGATTCTAGTGAATTATTTCTTCAAACATGTGCTAATCATCTCACTTATGGGAGGGGTAAGTCCTCTCTCAACCATAAAATACATAGAAGGTACCTAGAGTTTGTCAACATAGGTGGTGGAGGGGTTCCTAGACAATATTTTTAACAATGTCATTATCATCCTAATCCTGACCCTAAATTAGATAATTGGGATCTTTCCACTGAGGTCAGAGATTACCTGGGTTCCTAAATATAACCATGGGGTAAGGATGGTCTTTAGGTCATTCTTTTTCGACCATTCATTAATTGTGGGTACATCCACTTGGGGTTTGGGTAAATTATAGTAGTTTTTGAAGTCAAGAGGGGAGATATAAGAAACTCTTTTAAAAATATGTTCATGTACTATCATACCCTAATCAATATTTAAATCCTTAAAAATAGGAGCAATAACATTGATGAAATGTAGCACCTATGGTTTTCTTACAACATAGTGAAGGCTTATCATCTAGATGGTAACTAAGTCATAGAATCTCCTCTTGACGAATGTGTTACTCTCATCTTCTTTCGTGATTTTGGATAGCTATTCAATGGTTTAGAAAATCTTGGACTAATTATTGTCTCCCACATTGAAATTTATAGCATTGAATTCTATATCTTTGAAGAGTCTAACTTCTAAATTAGTGGTTAGATAGAGCTCAATATCTTGTTGTTTTCAAGTCACCATGACTATGAGTTTAAAAAAATTATCACTAATGGTATATAATTTTCCTCTATATTAAATTTATACTTTCTCAGATGGTAATCAAACTCTCTCAGGCTTGATTATGGTTAATATGAGATCCAATTAGGGCCTTTATGGATGCTAGGGATTTTATGAAAGTCTTTTATGAGCTTTAATGGTGATGGTTTTTTGAACTTAATTGAGTTTGTGACTTATATTTGATTTGGATCTTTGCATTTATAACTTTTCTTTTTTTAGCCCACGTGATCTTTAGTTTTCTCACTTTCTGCCTATGTGGCATCCAATTGGCATTTTCATGGCACTTTGTTTATTAATGTTCAAAAAATGATCATTGACTTTTGAAAAATATGCTTTATCTCACTTCATTGAATTATTTTTCATGTATTAATGTGAATAATTGATCTTGATCCCAAGAGTTGCGTGTCATTGGTCATTATTTTTACTAGTCCCTGAGGTTACACCACTTGGCAGTCTTACAAGCCTTCTAAGCTCTATACCTTGTCAGCCTTGCTAGTTAATGCACTCTCACCATGTGGTGATTTTTTGATTTCTTAAAGTTTTTTTAAAACCTTGATTTTGGATATGATCCATCAGATAAATCCCATCCTATTGAACATGAGTCATAGATCTTACAAAGATGCACAATGTTTAAGTTAGGCTCAAGATCTATAAAGAACTTAGGTTAAATACTTTAGACTATGGTTCTATTTCATGTAAATAAACATGAGAAAAACTTTAGGCTAAAATGTTTAAGATAATATTAGAACATATAAATGGGGACCCCAAATAATAAAGGGACCCAACATAAGTTTTTTTCACCTAAGGTTTTATCATATTAATAAACATAATAAAACTTTAGGGTAAAATATCCAATCCAAGTTTTATAACAATAGGACCTTGCATTTGTTAGATAAAGCCAATAAAATAGTTCAAAAAATCATGGGACATATATGTACCAATCATAATATTTTAGACTAAGGTTTGGTCAAATGTTTAAAAACATGACTAAATCTTAAGATAAGATTTAAGCTAAGTCTATGGTGTTTACAATTGCTCCCATGAAAATTTAAACTTGGTTAGAATGGCTTCTAATAGATCCAATTAATCTATAATAGGTTAAATGTTGATGAAAGATCAATTTTAACATTGAAGTATAGATCTTTAATCATGTTTATTTTCCAAATGAGGTTCTATTGATCGTGCAACATGAATAAATAACATGTTCATTTATTCAATCGAGATTGATTTTTGAGCTTGAATTTTGACAGTCTCATAGATGCCAATAATGACCCTATAGACATCAATTGATGATCAAAATAATGTAAAATGTAAGCTAGCATAGTTAATCATAGGGGCTAGAATTTGATGGTCTCATGGATGTCAATTATGACCTCACAGGCATCAATTGATAGTCATGATAATGTCAAATTTAAGTCCCATGAAATATAGTAAGTCTCATAGGAACTTTGAATTGATATGCATCATTTGAATGATCTTGATTGAGCAAATTTAGGCCATTGATTATTATCTAGGTATTCAAATATGGTTGGCTTGTACAATCATAAATAGATTAAGTGAGCTTGAGATTATATATAGATTATACCAAAGCATAATATAAGTCCTCAACCTATTGTTCCCAAAATCTGTCACTTGTTTTTGGGGACAACATATCAACTATTTTGGTCCTAAAGGCCAAAATGATCTCTTCCCTTCTCAAAAATGTTCTAATTATTCAAATTCTTCAATTATTCAAGTATTCTCAGCTAAAGAACTCACAGGTTCAATAGGCAGGCTTTCTCTAAAAGAAGTTCCAACACGTAGGCATTTTCAAGGATAGTTCAATGCTGAGGTTCAATCAAAGGTCCATCGGTAGGCTTCAAACAAATAGAATGAACCACTTTGAACCGTTTAACCATTAAACCCTACCTCTACAAGGCTCAAAGGTTCAATGGGTTCAAAGGTTCAAAGACTTCAGTGGACTTAAAGAAAAGAAGGCTTCGAAGAGTGAAGTTTGAAATGTTGAACTATTGAACCTTGAACCAAAATGGTTTAATGAGCTTAAAGGTTCAACGAGTTCAATAAGATTAAAAGACTTAGAGAATAAAAGGATTTAAAGAAAGAGAATGAACTATTAAACCATTGAACTTTGAACTAAAATGGTTCAAAGGTTCAAAGGGTTAAAAGAAGTTCAAAGTGTAGAAAGGAAGCTTCAAGCAAATGGAAGAAGCAGAAGAAGTTCAACAAGGAGTTCAACCAAAGGGTTCGAAGAACAATTGAACCAAAGAGCTGAGTGAATAAACAAGCTGATTGAACCATCGACCATTGAACCACTTTGAACCATTGAACTGATGCACTCAAAGGTTCAAGGTTCAAAGTAGTTCAAGTGACTAAGTGATCATGACCTCCCCACAGATGTCAAATTCAAAGTAATGAAATATATATTGATTTTCAAATATGGTGTGGACCCTATGAATAAACTCAGTGACTGGCTAAAGAAGGAGCTAAAAAATCCAGTTGAAAGTGACAAGATATCCCTGAGAGCTCAGATCACCAAGGAAGGACAAGAAATGGTGAGAAAAAAGAGAACAACTATAGGAAATCCAAAAATATCTATAGGAGAGTTATTTCCATTAGGTGGAATAGTCCACTAGGTGGACATTAGAGAGTGCGAGCATTCAAATACATGACCTATTTTTATGCATTAAGTAAAGATGAATGGACAGTCATGTAAGCATCATAAAGAAAACTAGGCAACCCATGCTTAGGGAAGGATGTTTGATATGATTTAGAATGCCAAAGTTAAGGCTAATGACCTATTCTAGCATGGCTCTTTCATAGAAATACATTTAAGGCATTGAATGCAGCATGGGCCATTTCCATGAAACAAAGCACCCAAGTCTTTCTTGTAGTGTTATATATTGTAATCTCTCTTATTGTTTTAAGGAGACCACTCTATTATCAGAAGTGAAACTATGCCCAAATTGAAAGGCATTCCTGAGACTTTGAGCTCAGACTGTTAATCATATTTTGTTATTTGAATGAGAAAACAAGTGACCTTTCAGACTTTATACTAGAATAGATTGTGTTATTTAGGAAATTTTTCTTATTTCTGTTTCCTAGAAGCATTCTTGTCCATTTAATTTAACAAGAACTAGTGGAAGTAATCAGGAAGGTGTCCTGAAGCTGACTGTGGAGAGATTTTGTGATACCAAAATGGTCTTTAGTGTGTTGTTTTCTATATCTGTGTAAAGGATCTTGGGACAACTTTTTGCCCCCATTATCCTTCATATATTTCACTCTTTGGTAGTTGAGGTGGAGACTTTGTGCTAAACTTCATCCTATTGTGTTATTATGTCTAGTTACTTTTACTACCCAGGAAGGAATATGGCCATTGACTGAGTATTACTTCTGAAAGAAGAGAAGTACCTCCAAAAATCACCCAAGAATTCTCTTATGTCTATGAACATCATCTTTGAAAAAAGAGAGATGGATGGTGTTATCTTACCCAGAGTGTTATTTTCAGTTTATATTTATAGTATATTAATATATCATAGTTATAGGGAACCTCCCCTTGATGAGAGGAGAGATTTGTCTCCTTTTGATGTGGTTGACCTACACATTTGGCTGATAAATCTCCCTATGCTGTGGTTGAAACATCTATTTTGCCCTCAATTAGCTTGTGACAGAATATTCACCCAACAATTTTTGGTGACTCTGTTGGGGATCAAATGAGATGTTCCAGTTCTTTTCCATCTCCATATCCTTATCCATTTCCATTATATACTCTGATCTATGAAACCAGAGATTTTGGGGATCGAACGTTTCATTGCTATTGTCTACTCTATCAGCTCCACACCAATAGTTTTTGGCGACTTTGCTATGGAAGAATGAGAAGTTTGGAACCTCAAGCTCCAAGCTAAAGTAGGGCCAGTTCTTTTCCATTTTTATTTTACAATTTAGTAACTCTATGCTATACAAGAAGATAGGAAGCTCAAGGTGTTGTTGACCCTATTTTTGAGTTGGTGCAACAGACCAATTTTGATTTGTTTCCTCCACAACCTCACCTTCAATGAACTAGGAGTCTTCCTCCTACCAACACCAAGTCACCAATACAAGGTAGAGCTTTACCCATACATACCCCACCAATATTTATTATCCCCCCTTTCCATAGTCATATAATGGTTGCTCAAGGCCCTTAGGGTAACTCTTTTGGCCCACTCAATTTAACTCCACCTCTACATGAGCTACCACAGAGTTTAAGGAAGAATTTCCCCAAATTATTTGGTGATGGGAGAGTTCATCCTGATGAACATATTACAGCCTTTAGCATAGCCTATGGCATGATAAGTGTGGAGTATGAAGACGTAGCAGTTAGGATGTTCATATAGACATTACAAGGTGATACTATAGACTGGTTCTACCATCTGTTGGCTCAGTTAGTGACTGACTAGAACACTCTCAAAACCAAATTTAAAGCTAGGTTCAAGCCTATAGAAGATGCGCATGCACTACTGGATTAGCTCACACAAATGAATAAGGATCCTCATGAACCAATGAGAGATTTTATAGCCAAGTTTGACAAGCTAAGGAATAATATTCCTATAATTGCTCAGCTAACAGCTAAGAATCTCAAATGCTTCTTCATCAAATCTCAGCTGCTTGAAGTGAGTTTTTTGTTGAGACATGCTGGCCACATAGACCTTACTATAGCATAGGATTTGGCTACTGAGGTGCAATATGATCTCATCTTGGTGGGGAAGATAAGGAGAGATCCTAACAGAGGTAGATCTTCTTCATCCTCTGAATATCCATCTATAGGCACCACTAATCTAATGGTGCAAAAGCTAGCAAATGAGTTGTTAGCTCTTAGAAAGCAAATGGTGCAAGGGATGTCTACTCCTCCTTCATACTAAGATATACCAAGGAGGACATTCCCAAATTATTCATACCAAGGCAATTTTGTCAGGAATCAAGGGCAGCTAAATCATCTTCCTCACCCTTAGGGGAAACTTGTTATTGAAGCAGCTCCAGCTAACTCAACAGTTGGATACCTTGAAATAGAATCAAATTTTTCTTTCCAATTTGAGTTAAACTAGGAAGATGGAACTAATCTCTTTGTGGAAGACTAAGATGAATCAACTGGATACTCCAACATTAGTTTCCTAAATTACTAGGATGAACCCAAAAGTAAAGGTGAAGCATTTGATGGCTCATACGTTGTATTCACCTGGTCCCAGAACTAGTCAGCCCAACAAGCTGATAAGGAAAAAATAGAGGAGTAAGCTCAACTAAAAAATTCAATTACTAAGTGGGGAACCACTCTGCCTTTTCAATCAAAGGACCTGGTGATCGTTAAAAAGGTAAGTACATCAAGTTTTCATTCATCTTCTGCTTCAAATTCATAGACTAGTACCACCCCTCCTAAAAACCAAAAATATGAACTACCTTCCCTTGTTCCTAATTCATTTCAGACATTTGATATAATTGACCATGTCAAGAAAACCAAAATTCAAATGTCTAAATTTGAATTCCTGCAATCTAACCCTGAGCAGTTAGATAAGTTGGTTCAATGTGTAAAGAATTAAACCATCCCTATAAGACTAGTTATTCCAAAGGTGACTCCCACATCCACCCAAAATAACCTTGTCATTACTCCTCCTACTATTCCTAGGAAGATAGAAACATTTTATGTCTCCCTGTTGATAAATGGTCATCAGCTGAATAATTGCATCATTGACTTAGGCACATCTGACAATGTCATACTTGCCAAAGTGGCAGAATCTCTTGGTCTCACACTGACCAAGACATTTGGCAGATGATTTTCCATGGAAAACAAATAAGTCCCTTTCCTGGGACAAATCAAAGATGCCCAGTTTGCATTTGCAACCTTTTCAGAAAAAAATTAAGATGACAGTCCTGGTGGCCGATGTCCCAACCTCCTATGACATCCTTCTTGGGTGAAATTTTTGCAAAGATGTTGGTGTCGAGTTAAGCATGGCCCTGCCCAAGGCAAGGATACCTATCAAAGGTGTCATGCAAATGCTACTCCCTAAAAAGGAATCAAAGTATATTGTTACCCAAACGTCAACCCCCAAAGCTCAATTTCTATTTGAGTCTTTAGGGGTGGGTAATTACTTCTTGACCATAGAGGATGTTCATGTTTTAGTAGATGAAAGTCCTATAGGTGGAAATCTAGGAATTGATTCAGATGAGTTAACAGAAGAATTAATAAATCATAGTGTAAGTGCAGAAGGACCCTCCCCTCTAAAAGAAGGAAAATTTGAGAAAGGAGCAGTTTTCGGTGGCATATGGATTCTAGAATTTGATGACAACTACTCTTCTACTAGTTATGGAGCCACGATTGTTTTAATATCTCTACAAGAATATATTTTTCCTTATGCCTACAAGTTGTAGTTCAGCAACACCAACAACACTATTGAATATGAATCTTTTCTACTCAGTATAAAAATTGCTCAAGATAAAGGTGTTAAGTTCCTTCATGCCAAAGGAGATGTTGAGCTGGTGGTTTGTCAAGTGAGGAACTTGTATCAAACCAAGAATGAAAGATTGTGACATTATCACAATCAGGTATGGGATTGCCTTGAAAGTTTTGATACTTTCAATATTTTTGTAGTGCCAAGAGAGCTTCATAATCATGCAAATTCATTGGCTATCTCTACAACCCTCATGGTTCCTCATAAATACTTTGAAGAGCATAGTTGCACTATCAAACTAGTCTTTTGACCAAGTGTACCTGATAATGCCAACCATTGGCAGGAGTTGATGCTAACAATCAAATCATGTGCTTCACTAGAATAGAAGAGCAATGAACTATGATAATGGACCATACTACTACATTTCAAAGTTAGGTAAAGAAACTCTCTAGCAAGAGAGCAAGGATTCATGGTTTTTGGATTAGAGATCCAGTCTTGTTGTGGAGCAAGAGGAGATAACCAAAAGGAATGCATAGAAAATTTGATTCCTAGTGGAGAGTTCCAATCACCAATCAACAATTTTGGGGAGAAAATAGTTTCCTACTAAAGTATCAAGATGGCACACCCTTTTCACTACCTCATAGTGGGTAGCATTTGAAGCACTTTAATCCTTGAAGTATCAGATGACATCAATTATACATGTTTGTGTAGTCTTTAGTTTTATTTTGTTTGGTTCATTTTGTTTTGTTTTTTTTCCTTTCTTTTTTAGTAGCATAAATTTGTAGCCCAATGGCATACATGAAGGCACTGAGATTTTGGATTCTACTCCCTTCAATTTTTTTGCAATCGATGGAAGTTCCCCAACTAGATCCAGCTGTTGTTTCCAAAATCTATCACTTGTTTTTAAGGAAAACATATCAACTATTTTGGTCTTGAAGGCCAAAATGATCTCTTCCCTTCTCAAAAATGTTTTGAGTATTCAAATTCTTCAATTATTCAAGTCTTCTCAGCTAAAGAACTCGCAGGTTCAACAGGCAGGCTTCTCCAAAAGAAGTTCCAACACTTAGGCATTTTCAAGGCTGGTTCAATGTTGAGTTTCAATCAAAGTTCCATCGGTAGGCTTCAAAAAAATATAATGAACCACTTTGAGCCAATTAACCTCACCTCCCCAAGGTTCAAAGGTTCAATGGGTTCAAAGGTTCAAAGACTTCAGCAAACTTAAAGAAAAGAAGGATTTAAAGAGTGAAGGTTGAATTGTTGAACTATTAAACCTTGAACCAAAATTGTTCAATGAGTTAAAAGGTTCAATGAGTTCAATAAGATCAAAATACTTAGAGAATAAAAGGATTCAAAGAAATAGAATGAACTATTGAACTGTTGAACTTTGAACTAAAAGGGTTCAAAGGGTTCACAGAAGTTCAAAGTGCAGAAAGGAAGCTTCGAGTGAATGGAAGAAGTAGAAGAATTTCAATAAGGAGTTCAACCAAAGGGTTCAAAGAATGATTAAACCAAAGATCTGAGTGAATAGACAAGCTGATTGAACTACTAACTATTGAACCATTGAACTGATGCACTCCAAGGTTCAAGGTTCAAAATAGTTCAAGCAACTAAGTGATCATGACATCCCCATAGATTTCAAATTCAAGGTAATGAGATATCTATTAATTTTAAAATATGGCATAGACCCTATGAACAAACTCAGTGACTAGCCAAAGAAGGAGCTAAAAAAACAAGCTAAAAGTGAGAAGATAGCCCTGAAAGCTCAGATCACCAAGGAAGGACAAGATGTGGTGAGAAAAAAGAGAACAACTATAGGAAATCCAAAAATATTTGTAGGAGAATTATTTCTAGTAGGTGGAATAGTCCACTAGGTGGACATCAGAGAGCATGAGCATTCAAAGACGCAACCTATTTTTTTGCATTAAGTAAAGATGAATGGATAGCTATGTAAGCATCATAAAGAAAACTAGGCAACCCATGCTTAAGAAAGGATGTTTGATATGATTTAGAATGCTAAAGTTAAGGCCGATGACCTGTTCCAACATGGCTCTTCCATAGAAATAGATTCAAGGCATTGAATGCAGCATGGGCCATTTCCATAAAACAAAGCACCCAAGTCTTTCTTAGAGCACTATGTATTGTAATCTCTCTTATTATTTTAAGGAGACCTCTTTGTTATTAAAAGTGAAACTCTACCCAAATTGAGAGGCATTCTTGAGACTTTGAGCTCAGACTGTTAATCATATTTTGTTATTTGAATGATAAAACAAGTGACCTTTTAGACTTTGTGTTGGAATAGCTTGTGTTATTTAGGAAATTGTTCTTCTGTCTGTTTCCTAGAAGCATTCTTGTCCATTTAATTTAACAAGTAAAACTAGTGGAAGTAATCAGGAAGGTGTCCTAAAGCCGACTATGGAGAGACTTTGTGCTGCCATAATGGTCTGTAGTGTGTTTTTTTTTGTATCTGTGTAAAGATCTTGGGATGAATTTTTTCCCCCATTGTCCTTTGTATATTTCACTCTTTGGTAGTTGAGTTGGAGATTTTGTGCTACACTTCATCTTATTGTGTTACTATGTCCAGTTACTTTTACTACCCAGGAAGGAATCTCGCTGTTGACTGAGTATTACTTCTAAAAGAAGAGAAGTACCTCTAGAAATCACCCAAGAATTCTCTTATGTTTGTGAACATCATCTTTGAAAAAAGAGAGATGGATGGTGTTATCCTACCCTGGGTGTTATTTTTAGCTTATATTTATAGTATATTAATATATCATAGTTATAGGGAACCTCCCTTTAATGAGAGGAGAGATTTGTCCCCTTTTTATGTGGTCAACCTACACATTTGGCTGATAAATCTCCCTATGTTGTGGCTAAAACACCTATTTTCCCCTCAGTTAGCTATTATTCCAAAAATTTGTCACTTGTTTTTGGGGACAACATATCAACTATTTTGGTCCTGAAGGCCAAAATGATCTCTTCCCTTCTCAAAAATGTTTTGAGTATTCAAATTCTTCAATTATTCAAGTCTTCTCAGCTAAAGAACTCACAGGTTCAATAGGTAGGCTTTCTCTAAAATAAGTTCTAACACTTAGGTATTTTCAAGGTTGGTTCAACATTGAGGTTCAATCAAAGGTCCATCAGCAGGCTTCAAATAAATAGAATGAACCACTTTGAACCGTTGAACCATTAAACGTCACCTCTACAAGGTTCAAAAGTTTAATGGGTTCAAAGGTTCAAAGACTTTAGTGGACTTAAAGAAAAGAAGGCTTTGAAGAGTGAAGGTTGAACTGTTGAACCGTTGACCCTTGAACCAAAATGGTTCAATAAGTTCAAAGCTTCAATGAGTTTAATAAGATCAAAAGACTTAGAGAATAAAAGGATTCAAAGAAAGGGAATGAACTATTAAACTGTTGAACTTTGAACCAAAATGGTTCAAAGGTTCAAAGGGTTAAAATAATTTCAAATTTTAGAAAGGAAGCTTTGAGCAAATGCAAGAAGCAAAATAAGTTCAACAAGGAGTTCAACCAAAGGGTTCAAAGAACGATTGAACCAAAGAGCCAAGTGAATAAACAAGTTGATTGAACTACCAACCATTGAACCACTTTGAACCATTGAACTAATGCACTCCAAGGTTCAAGTTTCAAATTAGTTCAAGCGACTAAGTGATCATGACATCCCCATAGACATCAAATTCAAGGTAATGAAATATTCATTGATTTTCAAATATGGCGTGGACCCTGTGAACAAACTCACTGACTGGCCAAAGAAGGAGCTAAAAAAGCTAGCTGAAAGTGAGAAGATAGCCCTGAGAGCTCAGATCACCAAGGAAGGATAAGACATGGTGAGAAAAAAGAGAACAACTATAGGAAATCTAGATATATCTATAGGAGAGTTATTTCTAGTAGGTGGAATAGTCCACCAAGTGGACATTAGAGAGCATGAGCATTCAAAGACGTGGCCTTTTTTTTGCATTAAGTAAAGATGAATGGACAGCCATGTAAGCATCATAAAGAAAACCAAGTAACCCATGCTTAGGAAAGGATGTTTGATATGATTTAGAATGCCAAAGTTAAGGCTGATGACCTATTCTAGCATGGCTCTTTCATAGAAATACATTCAAGGTATTGAATGCAGCTTGGGCCATTTCCATGAGATAAAGCACCCAAGTCTTTCTTGGAGTGCTATATATTTTAATCTCTCTTATTGTTTTAGGGAGACCTCTTTGTTATCAGAAGTGAAACTCTACCCAAATTGAAAGGCATTCTTGAGACTTTGAGCTTAGACTGTTAATCATATTTTGTTATTTAAATGAGAAAACAAGTGACCTTTTAGACTTTGTGCTGGAATGGCTTGTTCTATTTAAGAAATTATTCTTATGTCTATCTCCTATAAGCATTCTTGTCCATTTAGTTTAACAATCAGAACTAGTGGAAGTAATCAAGAAGGTGTTTTAAAGCTGACTATGGAGGGACTTTGTGCTACCACAATGGTCTTTAGTGTGTTTCTTTCTATATTTGTGTAAAGTATCTTGGGATGACTTTGTACCCCCATTGTCCTTCGTATATTTCACTCTTTGGCAGTTGAGGTGGAGACTTTTTGCTACACTTCATCCTACTATTTTACTACATCCATTTACTTTTACTACCTAGGAAGGAATCTGGTTGCTGACTGAGTATTACTTTTGAAAGAAGAGAAGTACCTCCAGCAATCACCTAGGAATTCTCCTATGTCTGTGAACATCATCTCTGAAAAAAGAGAGATGGATGGTGTTATCCTACCCTGAGTGTTATTTTCAGCTCATATTTATAGTATATTAATATATCATAGTTATAGGGAACCACCCCTTGATGAGAGGAGAGATTTGTCCCCTTTTGATGTGGTTGACCTACACATTTGGTTGATAAATCTCCCTATGCTATGGTTGAAACACCTATTTTTCCCTCAGTTAACTGGTGAAAAAATATTCACCCAACACAACCTAAGCCTTCAAATGTAATAAGACAAAGACCCTTCCGATAATTAAATCTATAGTATAAGATTTTATCATAATTTTTTATTGTGTTAATACAATTAAAACCTTATGGTAAAGTCATAGGTTATGTCTATGTTATAATTAAAGGGACCCCTTTAGACTTTTATTTTAGTTTCATGTTTTTGGATCATCGATGTCCACTCAAACATAGACCATTGATCATGATCTAGGTGATTTAGTAGGATTGGTCCCATGGGCTAAAGTCTTAGGCATATTAGGCTCATCTCACTCTGTCTGATCAACATTGCTTGATTAAACATAGGGCATTGATCCTATAAAGAAGCACACTATTTAAGTTAAGACTCATAGACATAAAGGGACTTAGGTTAAAGTCTTAGGACTAAGGTCTTTTTTATGTTAATAATAATGAACATCACCTTGGGATTAAGATATTAGTCTAAGTGATGAGAGGGACCATGCAAACAATAAGGTTGGACCATGCTAGGAATATAATAAAAGGACCCTATAAATATTAAAGTTAGACCATGCTAAAATATAAAAGGAATGAAGGGCTCAAGACATGAAGAGACCAAGTATATAATTTTTAAGGTAAGGTTTGGTTGTGTTTAAAAATACACCCAAGACTTAGTTTAAATATTAAACTTAAGTTCATGGCAATTTTAAAGTGTTCCCACGTAAATTGTTCCTTCTAGTTTTTTAATTAGGTCCAAAAGAACCTATGTTATGGTTTCATAAAGGAAGGTTTTTAGAAGCTCTAAACATGGATTTATCTTGAATTCCATATACTAGGGCTAGCAAAAGGTCAAATTAGGATTAAACCATAAAATTTAGACATAACCCATTCAAAAAAGGTTTCATCAAACTTGCAACCTGAAACATGAAGAACATATGTTAGCAAATTTAGACAAAGGTAAACAAGAGCCATGAATAAATAAGCTAACCAAGTGAAGGTGTGGATGATCTTAAAATATAGATAATGTGAAAACATATTAATGACACTATGATCAAGTGAATTTCAATTTTAAGGTACAAATTACACAATTTGACACAAGGGTCCCCAAATTTTGGAAATGGGGGTATGTTGAACTCAACACATCCATAAATTACATCTCATAACTATTTGTAGATATTTAGTATTGAAAAGTCATATTTGGGGCACACCTTGTTTAAATCATGGTTGTCTATACAATATCTAATTTAACCACTAAGATTTGTAACTAGCATTGTATTATAAAATCAATTGGGATAATCCATAGATTGAATAAACCTTGCATCCAATAATCTCTAAATTTCAAATTTAACAAGAAAAACTAGTTTGGATGCATTTTATTTATTTTTTATTTAACTATATATGCATCTGAGTAAAGTAAAATATTATGCATTACAATTACAAGGTTAATTCCTGACATATTCGATTAAGCCCAAGTGAACAAATTTGGGTGATTATTTAATACTTGTATAAAGGCTTTGCTTTTCATCATCCTTTAACATGGCTATTATAACTACCAAATTTGGATATGTATTTTTTTCATAATTAAATTCAATTATTTATTCATTTATTAGAGTTGATCTATCCTCCATATATGGTGCAGTAGGAATTATGTTTGGGCCATCTATTTGGACATAGTATTATGATTTTATTTTTCTAAAAAATATGCATGGGAATTTATGTTATGGTGAAACTTATTCTTATGATAAAAAGAAGGGAGATCCTCATATGCCTTTGAGTATTCCAAAATAGACTCATCATTAGAGAATTTGTCTAATGTCCAAATTTATAATGAAATACTCACATAAATGAGGTTAAGGTATTTCTAACTATAATGTTGATAAATGATGAAGTTTATAGGTGTGTTCAGGTCTCAAATTTTATAAATGTTCATAAATAGTAGCTATCTTGGTTTTAATCTCCATATTATTTGTTAAATCATCTATGTATCCAAGGCCTTGTCATCCTTTATGAGTAGATGTTTTAATGGGATACATGATGCCATTTGCATGTTTTCCTAACCCTTATCCAGTGTGTCCCATATTTTCTAAATATCTTAGACCAAAACTATATTTATTTAAATAATTTTGTGGTGATGTAAGATTAGCTAAAATAGATACTAGTATGGTTATATCATTATCCTAAATAGGATTTATATGCTCTTGAAAGAATGGTTATGTTTATGGTATGTAATGGTCCATGGGTTGATACATTTCATAAAGGTTATTAATCCAAGGGACATGTGTGTGTGTGTGTGTGTGTGTGTGTGTGTGTGTGTGTGTGTGTGTGTGTGTGTGTGTGTGTGTGTGTGTGTGTGTGTGTGTGTGTGTGTGTGTGTGTGTGTGTGTGTGTGTGTGTGTGTGTGTGTGTGTGTGTGTGTGTGTGTGTGTGTGTGTGTGTGTGTTTGTGTGTCTTAATAGATAAATTTGAGACTCACATGTAAGGTAGAAGGCACTACATTCATAACATAAATCCCTAGTCTTTCCAATATAATATAATAGTTAATATCATTAGGCATAACCTATCATATTGTATTTATTATTATAAGACCTAAAATATATTCTATGTAAATTATCTTAACAATTTATTAGGTATGTTTTCAAATTCATGAATATTCATGTTTGAATAAGTGAAATTTTTTGCCTCTATACCAAGTAAATTTAGAAAATAGATATTGCAAATTTTAAGTCTCGATCTATTATCTACCAAAACTAGTTCACTTCCATGTTATTGACACACTTGAATATATAATGGAATTTGATGATCAATAATATGTTTAAAAATTATATCCTCTTTATTGAAGAGATACTTTCCTCGATCCATCAATTGTACAATAGAGACAACATATTTTTTTTCTAAATCAATTGGTATAGTTGTGTAATAAAATTATGCATAAAGGATATCCTTATAGAGTTGTATATTATGGAATGATTCTAACATATAATTTTTAGATGGTGTATTTATAAGTTTCTCAATAATTTGATATCCTTTACTTTGATTGGTTGGACTTTTGGGAGGTACAAAGGGGTGAGGATGGACATTATGATTATCTATACTTTTTACTACAATATCGGTCACCTTTCGACCTTTGCATTGTAACAAAATGGACTACATAATTTTATATAAGCCTAGGTAAAATAATGGGAGTGAGATTATAGACATTAGTAGGGTGAAATATAAGGGGGAGATAATTCATATGTGGTCTTTGGAATTTAGTAGTAATGGGAAGCAACTCATATTAAATATTTAAACATTGTGAATTAGAAAACAAGGCTAAATATTTTTCAAAATTAAATTTAACCTTATTATTGCACATAAATTTGATCTATTTAATTTCATGGTTGTTAAATATATTATATATTTTATAGAAACAATGTGTAATTATTACAATCATAGCTTGAGTTAAAAATAGAAACTATGTATATGCATTATAGCCATGTGTAATTTGTGAATGAGCAAAAATAAAAATTCAAGTCTAACAATCAAATATAAATATACAAATATAAAACCCTAGAAATAAAGATGAAAACTTAATGGAAACCTAGGTTTTGAAATGATCATTATATATATGATTTCACCAATATGTTTTAGCTAATTTTTTAGTCATGTGATTTAATAAGATAAAACTTTTGCACTATTCAGATTGTGTAATGTATTACAATAAAATAATGATCTAAATGTAAAATTAGTGTTTAATTACACAATTATACTTACTATAAATATAAACTATAATTAAATTAGTTAGATGTTTCATAATAATTGAATATATCATGGAATTGAGATCAGAATAATTAGATCCTCAACAATAATTGACAAAGGAGAATAATACTTGATCATTATGATTTAGCTACCTTAATGGGGAAAAATCCAAAATAATGTAATAAGATTAGAATTTGAAATATGATAATAAAAGACTAACCAATACCTCCTATATATACTCTACTTATCCATGGTTATTCCATAGGTTGACAATATTACAAACATACGGAATTCCAATTAGATAATATGAAAGGTATGTAAGACACAATTCATCCACACATATCCCTAGATGCATTATATGTTAAGGATGTAACATGCCGCTACCCTTAAAAATAGCATTTCCCTCAATGTTGAATCAAATATGGATGTTATTAAATGAAAGATTCATCCTCTTAGGTTACATATTCATGATTCAGACTCTTCCAATTGATCAATTACTCCTTAATATCTCTTTTTTGTATCATTTGTATGCATGTGTGAATGTATCCTCATGTTAAAAAATGATTGCCTTATTAAAATATTTTAGGTAACTTAGTCTAGGTCCAAACTCTCTGTAAAATGACCTTATTCAATGAAGATACATTAAATATAGGATGCATGTGAGTGTATAAGGGTAGCTCTAGATTATATGTGACACTACCAAATTTTTATAGGATCTAATAAGGGAAAAAATACTTAGGATAAATTTTGTTATCCATTTTATATTGATTCAATGACATATTTTTATATACCTACAAGTACATAAATACAAAATCATTGATATAAAAATGTATCTCACTACAGTGTTTATTATCTTGTTGCTTCATTTTATTATGGCATTGCTAACTTATCCCTTAAACTAGATAGTACCTCATGTTTATGTTGGATGTATTCTTCAACATCTCAAACCTTGGGTTTTACCTTCAAATATGAAGTGATGGATGGGAGATTATATCCATAAAGTGACACAAAGGAATACATTTTATAATAAGTAAGGAATTTTTGTATCATAATTTTTCTAATGACAACCAATGGACCCAATGTTCCTATTTATCTAATTTGAAACAACAGAGCTATTATTCAAGGCATTTGTTGACAACCTATGTTTTCCCATTAAATTTAGGTTGATAAGATGGGATATGATCCAAATGAGTACCCAAACATATAAATAAATTAGTCAAAAATTTACTTTTAAAGATAATATCATGAGCGCTTATAATGATTTTGGGGGTGCCATGCAACTTTTGAACTATATTGAGAAAATTAGTAGTTATTATACTAGATATAAATAGCTATGATAAGGAACAAAAATGAAAATATTTTGAGATATTATCCATAATTACCATGATGACATTTTTACCTTCATATCATGACAACCCTAAAATGAGATCCATAGAAACCTCCTCCCACCATTGGTTAAGGATGGATAATGGTTGTAGAAGATCCATTGTCTTAATTATTTATCCTTTATTTTGTAAACAAACCATGCATTCTACCATAAATTTATATTTATCCCCCTTCATTCCTTACCAAAATAAATATTACTTGATTCAATGATATGTATTCAAAAATCCCAAGTACCCCCTTTTTAAGATGCATGAAGTTCCTAAATGATCTTGTATTTGAAGACAAAATCATTACATAGGTATAATATATCTTTATATCATAATGTGTTCCTTTTCCACTCATAATTTTCAAAAACACCTAATCCATGCTAAATATTATGAATCAAGACCTCCTTATCATTATCCCATTATAATATTGTTTCTTCTAACAAATTTACTTTCCAAATGGTCATTGTGTGTAATAATGCCTCAACCGATTCATCCTTCATCAAAAGTGATTCTACTACCACATTCTATTTTCCTTTCTTATAAACTATTTAAAATACATATCTCAAAATTTTATTCACCCATTGTTTTGTTCTTCTAATTAAAATTTATGTTCCAAAAATTATTTTATATTATCATGATTAATCTTTATCTGAAAGTGTCTTCCCATCAGATAAGGTATCCATTTCTTGATCAAATGAAGAGTAAACCATCATCTATTTCTTATAGATTGTCTTAAGCTTGTTTTTTCCATTGAGTTCACAACTCTAAAATGTAATGGGTCTTCCTTATTACATTATTACTTCCCCCATGACATATCCTAATGTATCACATTCAACAAAAAACTTTTTTACAAAATTAGAGGTTGATAAAATTGGAGTTACTCACATAGCCTATTTCATCTTCTAAAATGACTTGGTGGATATCTCAATCCAATGAATTTAATATTTATTAAATAAGTCTATGAGTGGAGTTGCTATTCTACCATAATTTTTTACAAATCTATGATTGTAACCTATTAACCCTAAAAATCCATGAAGGTTCTTAAGGGTCTTTTACACTTTCCACTCCATCATATCTTGGATATTCTTAAGGTCAATTTCAACTAGTTCATGTGAAACAATATGACCCAAGTACTACACCTCATGGACTCAAAAATCACATTTTAAAGGTTTTACATAAATTTGATGTTATTCTATAACTAACACTAGTTATTTCACATGCTTTAAATGTTATTCCAAAATTTTATTATAGATTAGGATGCCATCAAAAAACACCAACACGAACTTCCTGAAAAATGCCTAAAACAATATTCATCAAACTCTAAAAAGTATATGGTACATTTTTTAGACCAAAAGGCATGATCATGCACTCATTATGGACTTCATTAGTTTTGAAATCTATTTTAGGGATATCCTCATATCTAATATGAATGTGATGATACCCAAAATGAAGATATAGTTTGGTAAAATAAATAGAACCATATAATTCATCTAAAAAATCATCAATTACTAGAATATTGAATTTAAATTTGATGGTTAACTTATTAAGTTCTTTGTATTCATGTCACATCCTCTAAGTGTCATCCTTATTCCACACTATGACCATTAAGGATGAATATTCACTTTGGCTATATCAAATAATATTTGCCCCTAGCATCTCATATACCATCCTTTCAATTTCACTTTTTGGGGCATATAGATACCTGTAGTCATATAAAATGCAAAAATTGGTAACTTGATTATGAATTTTGACATCCATCCAATAGGTCCCTCCTGCTTACTTTCATGACCCTCATAGGCATCTTTTCACTAATTTTTAGTCATCCATAGCCTTCCAGACTTGATCCCAGTTGAGCTGTACCCCTCTTTTCATGACAGATCCATCCCTCTAGGTCCCATCAGCTCAAGACAATATCACCCAACTTGGAATATAGGGTTGGGCCCTAGGGTGTACCCTTTCCAATGATCCTATCCAATCACATTTTGAGCCTAGATTACCATTTTTACATAATTCCTCTTCATTGTGTCGGCCTAGTGCAAGCATATCTAACCCATGAATAATATATCCTAATAAAATCCCATTCAAAGTTAATTTATAAAGGGTTATAAAATATCACAAATCAAACCAAAATATAAGCAAGAATACTCAATTATATTTCCTTATTCTCTACATACAACCATCTAATACTATTTCTAGCTTATTCAAATCTTTACACTAGTCCCTAGTCATCTCAAGCACACCCAATTTAGAATTTTACATCTTCATGCACACTATTGTGCAAAGCACATCAAGTGGGAGAACTACATATGGCTTGATCCCTCTTTGGAGTATTAGTATTTAGATAGAATATCCACATAAGGGGTGTGGATATACGTTCAATGAGTTTCACACACACTACCCCCCCCCCCCTCTTTCTCGAATTTAGTCAAATCACAATGGAGTCTAGGGTTTGAAGACAAAATCAGCTTTATAGGGAGTTTTATAGTCTTTCAGCTATCAAAACTTCATAGGAAAGGTCACACAGACTTGGTGAACAAAACCTAGAAAGTTTAGATCTTTAGGACAATAATGGCAGAGGTAGACTATATCACTAAAAACTAGGGTCTCATGTTTTTGGTGCTCCTATCCTTTCACTGAATGAAGGCCAAACCCTGATTTGTGATACTATCTCAGTCCTGCATAGTGAATTCCAGTCTCTATCTCAATCTTATTAGTTAGTTTCTATCTAAGTCTTGTTTTCTTACCCTTATTACTATTTTTAGAAAAGTTTAAATTGCAATCAAATTATACAAATTAGTACCTTAATTATTCCATATTTATTCATTAATTTTACTACTCAGACCCTTTAACTAAATTAGGAATAATACATTAATATTTCCAAAAAGGTTAAATCATTTGGTAAACATGACTTACTTTATTTGCACATAAAAACCCTAGAAACCCTAGGGTAAATTTCCTACTAAGTTTTCTTATATTTTTATGATTTTTTACCTACATAATAAAATAAAAAATTAGCATTAAATTTTAAAATTTCATAGTAATTTTTAAATAATTTTATTTCAAACCCTATTTGCCCATACTAGGTTCCATTATTTTCCCAGTAATTTTCCAATAATTTTATAATTTTTTACATGCATAATAAAATCAAAAATTCACCTTAAGTTTCAAAATTCAATAGTAATTTTCAAAAATATTTATTTTTCAAAATCCTAGTTGCATCTACTAGGTCTCTTTAAATCACCAAATTTATAATAAATTATTGATGTCTTACTTGCATATTTCTCACAAAAATTCACTTTAAATTTCAAATTTTCATAGTAATTTTCAAAATAATCATATTTTAAACCCTAGTTGCATATACTAGGTCCCTCTGTTTGCTTGAGGTATCACCTTACATCTAAACTTAGATTACACATAAAAACAAAAATGGATCTCACTTATTTACACATATTTATTGCATTTCTTAAAAATAATGAGACCATACTCGGTCCTATCATGTACATGAATGATGAATTTTACCATATGTTAATGTAAAGCTTCATTATTTCCCTTTCATGCTTATTTTTCATAATATGGGATGATATTAAGAAATTTATTGTTAAACATAGTAAGATCCATCTCCTTCAAAACAATGTTTACTTATCTTTAATACAAGGTTTCATTACTTACTTTCTATCCCTCATATGGCAACATTTTCAATTTTATCTTGATAAAAATGTTATAAATATCATATCACATATCAAATTTATTTATTCATTAGTGAAAATTTCCATGCTCCTTATCCCTTGTTTGCTATCTCTCATGTGGAATGTTCTTTATAATCTTATTTATATACAAATTACATGAATTTAATTTCATATACATGGTTTTTACCTAGATGTATCTAACTCTTTGGTTGCTTTTGAGTATCTTCCTTCTCCTCCTCTCCCCTAAGAGGGTGATAGCTACCTTCCCTCTAACCAGGTCCATGTTATCACCCTGCCAAAAGGTGAGGTAACCTATACTATTATTTATAATGTATACATTCAACCTATAGCTTCTTCAAACCATATTCAACATATCTCATTACATGTTCAATCAAAAACAACTTGGGTGTGTACTTGTAAGACTCCAACAGATCAAATTACTAGTATGATCAAGTTAATTTAAGATTTACAAACTATTGGGACTAATATACCCCCCTTCTTATTTAAAAATTGGGGGCCCTTGAGAAGTCTTTGTGCCCAAGTTTTGAAGCATCTAAACATTGAAGTCTTTAAAAAAATTTGAACATCATCCACTCTATTAAGGAACATGATTGTGTGATTTAATCCTCTTATTTTAAACTAATCCTACTAATAAGTTATATGAGTCATTTTGTATCTTCCATAAAGAATTTAGGGTTCTATGTTTATAGACCTTAGGTGGCCCTTGATTTAAATTCAAATATTGGAAGGAGCTAAGTTGGTGGGAACCAATTTAAAATAATATATAAACAAGGGGTTTGTGTGGGTTTAAGTAATGTTTTCATAACATAACTCAAACTCTTCTTTATTTCTTCCCCCTTTCTTTTCCTAAGTTCCTCAGGTCTAATTTAACATGGTTCCATGATGTCCCTTTTTACATTACCTAACTTAACCTAGGTAATTAATAATAAGTCTATAATAATTATCTCAACCTTATCATTAATTTATTATGCTAAGTGATTTTATTTATGTCCTCAAGTCTAACAGTTATCTCCCTCACTCTTTGCAGGATCTTATGATTGATGCTTACTAGATTTGATCAGAGGAGCATCCTAACTGAAAGGCTTTGGCTTAAACAACATGTACCATGATAAATCAATGGAAATAAATCACTCACTATATTTGATCCAATAATGTGAGGCATGAGAGGAAAATTCAAAAGGATCATAAGGCCATAAGCACTAGATGTGTGGTGAATTAATGATCAAAAGGAAAAAATAAAGGGACCACCTAATCAAGGCATCTAATTAATGACCAAACCCACCACATGGATTGATTGGTATCTCCATCTCACTAGATTTGATCTAATGGCATGAGGCCCAAGTGGACTTTTCAAAGGCATCCCAGGCTCTTGAGAATGATGTGTGTCATATTTTCATTTGAGCCATGACAAGCTAGGAAAACAACAAAAAGCACTCACTCACTAGATTTGATCCAATGGTGTGAAAGGAACAAATTTTCAAATATCCATGAGCTTGATAGGTGGCCAATGCTTGACTAGGGTGATAATTGACAAATTATACATAGTGTAGAAAATATTTGTGAGGATGCCAAGTGTCATGACCACAAACCTAGAGATCACTAGACCAATAAAGGGTGAGGACTTGGATTTAGATTGATAGATCATGCTTTCCCACTAGGTTTGATCTAATAGTGTGAAATAAAAGGAAGATTTTAAAATCCAATAGATAGTATCTAAATGATGCTTATGAAAATTTCCATGAAAATCCTAGAATAGTGCCACATGGACTCCACATAAGCATAAAAGGTCAAAATCAAAGATATTTTAAACTCAATAATGCAAGGGTATAAAGTAAAAGGGTCTCCATAAAATCCAAAACATGTATGAGTTTAAATTTTGAATATCTCCTACCATTAAATCTTTGAACCCTAAACCCTCTATAAAAAAGACCTAAAGCAGTTCAAAAAATTATATTTTAATCAAGATAGCGTAATTATGCTCTTGAGAATAAGTGATATAATAAAAACCCTTGGAAATATAGTGTGAACAACTCAATAACATCATAAATGGTAGTTGGTAAGAAATAATTGAAGATGGAAGTTGAGCTTTATCTGACCTTTGATAGTGAAGGAAGGATTTTCAAAGATACAGAGCTAGACCTGGCATCCCTAAACATCCATGAAGTGAGGAATTAGTATAAATTGTTCTTCTTGATAGATGAGTTGTAGCCTATCTCCTAGGAGGAAAATATGAATTACATAATGAATCAAAGGTATAATAAACTAGTTCTAATTCAAATGGCTAATCTCCACCATGCCATGGTGAAATTAGAGGTAATGTATTGCATTGATTTCCTTGCACCCATCTTTATTGATTGTAAGATAGATGGGGAATGGATCATTTAGGAAGGAAGTTCTAAAAGGGTGGAATTTATCTCTAAAATGGCCTTTGAAATTTATTACAAGCTCCCTTTACCCCATATCAACCTCCCTAACATTAGGAACTAGGCTAACACCCAAGACCTTGATTTCGTCCTTGCACCCTGGTTAATCTAAGGACCCCATGTCTTCAGAACCCTAGATGGCATGATTCCCATTGTCCAATTTAGGGAAAGAATTAGAATAGCCATGACCCTACTAAATTTAGCCTTCAGTTCCCCTTCCACCAGATATGTAATCAAAGTCTAGGTGTCGTATGTCTACTTCATGATAGAAGAGAAATTGACCCCTCCAATAGGAGACCTAATTAGCTTCTTCTTAGCTAATAAATTCATAGCCATAAAAATATGAACCTCTAATAAATTATATATGATATCTTATCTATTAGATACCCTTCTGGCCTTTGTATCCTTCCCTAGCATTACGAACAAGTCCCCTAATGGTAGAACCATAATTTATCACCACTATTCCAAATTATACATATTCAATTATAGGACCCACATGCAATTCATCTATGATTATGTTTTCCCATCCATATATGAATTTATCACAACAATTCCTTTGCTAATATTGTATCCCCTTATCAATAGATAGATAGAAACAATAAGGGATGTATGGTATTATCTAGACCACACAATCATTTGGATAGTGGGGATCCTAACCCAACCTTACAGGCTACCAGTCCATGTCTCCAACAAGCTTGTTGAGCAAGATATTGCCTCCCAAATCACCCAGGGTGATAACAAAGTATGAAAAGAGAAGAGTAAAGGCTAAATCCACCCTCTCCCATTGGATATTAGGAAGATTATAATCAAAGATTGGAATCAGTTAAAAATCATGGTAACACATACAAATTCTTTTGATTTCCAATTAGATAGCCTTAAAATGTGGGACCCTAGGGGTAGGGTGGTTAACCACATTAAGAAGATAAATATCCCTAAGATTCAATATCAACATAAGCTAGGTGTTGGTGATGACATCTATATTAGAGAAAATAATTTTGAAGAAGTACTGTCCATAATTAGAAGCTGTAATATCAAGTTAGAATGTAGATTGATCAAGGACAACAAGCCTATAAGGGAGATATGGTAGTTGAATCCCTTGTAATATCATTTGTTACCAGGATCAGCTAGGACCACTCATGAGGATTTATTTGATCAAGGGTATCCATCTGAACCTCAAACCCACTAGCAAGAGCTTCAAGCTAAACAACCTTAGGCTAAACAACCTCAAGATGGAAAGGATAAAGACAAGGAGAAAGTTGGTGAACCAAGATTGGAACATAGACCCAGGGAAGGTCCCTCACCTAGAGGACTCCCATAAAGGCCACCTTCTCCCATGGAATTTGATTAACATGATAGCTCTTGAGCTAGAAGAGACATTGGAGGGTGATCTCATTGATATATTAGAAACATATAGCTTAGATAGAGAAGGGGATCCCTTTGAAGAAGTAAGAAAGGAACTAGTTATACTGGAAAAGGAGAAAAGGAAAGTAGAACTAGCCTTGGTTCTTATGACTCTAAGGAAGAAGCCTAGGTTGACCTTTACTTGCCCTACAAGTAAAGTCAACCTCTTCATTAATTAAAATCCAATCTATGGACCACTCATCCCTGAAAGGTTCATCTACGAGAAGTTATAGAAGATCACATCCCTCTCTCCTTCATGGGCCTTAACACAAGTTGGCTTGACAATACATGATAATATCAAACCATGGATCAAGGATATAATGGAAAATGAAGAAGATAGAAGAATACAAATTTGACATATTTAGGGGGGATAAAAATTGACATCCTAAGAGCCTTTGGTAGTGAAAGTATCGACGTGTTTGAGCCTCCAAAGTTTAAGGAGCTAGAGGTTAAAGTCTAATTCAACCTAGACACAATAGGATTAGAAAGGATCACCATAAGGATATCCATGGTTGGTTAATAATAATTCACCTTTCAAAAGGTGGAACCATTCACATGGTTATCCCCTATTTGAGGACAATAACCTGGAGAGGTTCACATCCATGAAGAAGATGTGGAAATTTTAATTGAGGCTCAATCTCAAAAGGCTAGGGTTGGTGTCGAGGGATTAGTACAAAGAATTAAGAACCTAAATAAGGAAAAAGAGAATTTACAAACTCAATCAATTCTCTTAGTACTAGATTTAATGATTAAAATGCTTGAGGAGTCATTCTATGACATGTTTAGAGCACTAAAGTCTATGAAATTAAGGTGGGATGAACTAGAAAACTAGGCCACCTTAGCCAAGGAGATGGTTACTCAATGGAAAAATTTTGAGGATAATATTTCCCAAATTCTTAATCTTTAGGTTAAGAAGCAAATACCAAATTTTAAATCCATTAGCATGGGGCACCTAAGTACCATTTTGGGAATTATTGTAGACAAGGTCCAAGCCTTGAGTGCTTGGCATACCAAAATGGAAGAACTTATTAAGGAGGAGAAAGAGCTCATGGGAAGAATTGATAATCTTCTAGGAACTATGCTCGAGGATCCTACATAGCCCACTTCCATGGGGATTATTAGTGATGAAGAGTTCCAACACAGAGCCTCTTTGGTGACTTAATAAATCAAGGGTAAAATCCAAGGACAATTAGGGAAAGATAATAGAAGAATATTAGACATGATATTCAATGCAAGGGAGAGGATCAATGAAGCCAAAATCATTAAGGAAGTTTTGGCTAGGAATGACAAGGATTATGATGAGCTAGCTGATCAAGAAGACGAGTGTATCACAAGGTCAGCGATAGACTTAAGCCTAGTGGATGAACAACACGAGTGACATATGAACATCCTTCAATGGAAAAGGGCCCCACCTCTAATGTCCTAATTTTGGTTTACCTAAGAGGTAGCATATTATTTTGTAAAGGCACATGCTAGTTTGTTAGCATGATTGCCTCTAGGTTAACATGATTGTCAAATACATGTGTATCATAGTTTATTACAAAGACAACTATCTTTATCTTTATACACCTATATTTTTAGACTGACCAGTATACTACCTAGCTCTTCTATAAAGTCATGTATTGCCATTTATAATAAGAGATACTTTGATCTATTTGTGTACCAATTTTAAGTAATTAATACAAAACATCAAGGAATTATGCAAGAATTATCTAGGTTGATGTGTTTAAATTGCTAATTTTCTCAATTTATTGTCTAAGTTTGAATATGAATAGTTTCTACAAATACTGAGTTAAGTCATTAATTATAGCATTGCTAACTTGTGTAATGCTAGGTTAGTTAAATGGAATTGAGTTTACTTCATTTTAATTGCTTTGTAACAAAGATATACATTAGCTATCTATATGTGGTGTAAAACTATAAAAGTAAATCCAATTCTTACTTGTATTGTCATCCTATCTTTAGAATTAGGCTTGGTTTGTAGTGAGACATGAGATTAGGATACTTTACACTATATGTTGGTTAAGATCATGCTTGGTAATTTTTGAAACTTTGTCAATATGTTCATAGTCAAGGATCAACAATCACCATTTCTTTATTACTCTACCCTTTCCTTTTGCTTTTTATTTAAATAACTCACCTTAGTTTAAAAGATTGTTCATAACCATTTAGTTTAGTCATAGTTCAGATCTGGGTCAATTTGTCAAAATTAGCATCAACATTCATAAAAGAAGGCACCAAGATGGCTCCCAACCATCAAACTGTATAAATATTGTGGAATAGTCTACATTGATTTGCTTTTATTTCACCATAGCATCCCAATTACTAAATACCTAAAAATCAATCCTAAATCTTTTAGATCCAAAAATGAGAAGTGTTCTTTAAACACTAAGAGCACCTATGGTAAATTTAGAAGAATCAATAGAAGAAGCTTTGATGGTGCTAGAAGGAGGGCTATTGATGCTAGTTAGCCTAGGATTTGTGATGTCTTTGCACCTTTGGGTAGATCTCTGATCCCAAGTGTAAAGATCAGTGGTCTTAGAGGTTTCTGACATATTTTTGTGCTTTGTTGAGGCAAATATCATAGTTCTTTGATAAATGATTACTAGTTCTATTAAATATAGCTTTGGATTTGTGGATCTATAGTATTTGAAATTGGAACAATTTATTCTGATCAAAGATCAATTTATCCCTTACAAATTATGGTCCATCTCAAGCTCAAACTTACAAAGCTTAGTTATCTTTGCATAATAAGATACATCCTCAAGCTACCTTTGTGGAAATTTGATATCTTTTATCACTTCCTATGTAAATTTTTATAGAATTATCCTAGGATACATGTTTGGTTCTCATTTATTATAAAAATTAACTTGATGTACCATGTTTTAAATAGGATTTCACATCTTTAAGCTATAATTACCTAGGATTCATACCAAATCATGCTCAGAAATGAGAAAGCCTTTACTAGAGCTACAAAGTCATCAAAGAACTAGGTGTGACAAAGATAGATGAAGACTTTACCCATTTATACTATTCAAGGAACCTTTACATTTATACCACATCTAGGTATGGCTTGGTTAGGTAGTTTACCCATTAATATACAAGGGGTAGTCCATGATTTACCATGTAATCCTAAGAAATATTTTCCCATATTTAGTCATACTAGTATTGTAACGATGGAAGAACATATTAAGTCTTTTAAAAAAAAATTAGGTTATTAAATGTCATACATGAGGATGTAGTGTGTAGACTATTTCCCTTTACTTTCAAAGATGCAACATATGAATGGTTCCTCAATTTTTCTGATGACTGCATTACCACCTAGAATGATTTCAACACCATTTTCATTGATCAATTTGGGAAGATTATCATTCCTTGTGTCATTTATCATCAATTTACAACCATAAAAATAGATGCTAATGAACCTATAAGGTCTTTTAATGCTAGATTCCTAAAAAGTATAGCAGGACTATGGAACCCTACAAACCTAATGATGTTCTAGCCCTAGATATCTAAAAAGATGTAGTAGATACAATGACTTTTGTATTTATAAAGAGATCCATCCTAATTATAGCTTCATTATCCCAAGCCTATTCTGAAGTAGTGGCTATCAGTGATCAAATGCAACCAAAAGGCCACATGGCATACTCCATCCCCAATGTTAACCCATAAATGCCTATTCTGAACCTTTTTCTAAATAATAACTAAAATACCCTAGCTCTTAATCAAATCCCAAACTCGAACATTTTGCCTACTAGTTATGTTACTCCTAATCAAAATCTAGGATTCTTGAGTCACCAATCTAGTAATGGATCTTCTACTAATGATCAAAAGGCCTTAATACCCACTCCTAATTCAAATAATAATTAATTCCATAATTATAAGACCCCTAAGAGAAAGAATGAGTCTATATTAAATATGGTTCAAAAACTTAGCACCAATTTTATCTAATTATAAAAACAAGTTGGTAATACTGGTGAAAATTCAAGAAGGAACTTTACTTTCCAAAAGTTTAACAGACTGCGAAATAGGTTTCACAATGATAGCTTCTACAAAAATAAGACTAATGAACAATATACAAGTAATAAAACCATGGACATTAATCTCATAGACATTGCTTTTCCTGACTATTACAAAGTGCATGCTACTGTTAAACATGGTGATATTTATTTTATTTAGTTTTGTAAATCCTTCAAAGCTTTTTAGGAAGAACTAGATACATTTGAAGTAGTCCCTAATAATGACAACAATGTAGATACATCTAACCCTAAGCCTTCTAACTAGATCCACATAATAGAAACCTTTGATTTCCCCTTTTAAGAGGAAAATGAACTAGATGAGATCCCTAAGGAAATCCATGCATTTCAATAGTTCTTGAGAAATATTTACCCATTAAGGAATAGAGAGCATAATCAACCTTTGACCACTTCAATTCTTAAAAACTATGGAACCCCTCCTAACACTACTTCAAGGAATTACCCTAAGCCACCCAAAGGAAGTTCCTCCAAGCCTAGTGATGATTCATCAAGCAAGATTGGCTATAATATTGTTGAAGACATCAATAAAATCAAGGCCAACATCACCTTTCATGAGTTAACACAAATCACAGAGTAAAGAGATTTACTATTGGAGTCCTTGAAATTTAGTAAAACTCCTAAGACTAATCACACTAATGTAATAATACATAGGGCCAAAGCTAAATCCCCCCTTTCTTGATCATAGTTAGGATGTTTGGTAATAAATTTTACAATTGCTTGTTAGACTCAGGTTCCTTTACAAATATCATGCTTGCTAGTATATTTAAACAACTTGGCTTAACCCCCATCAAGTCTGATAGGATTGTCACCCAATTAGACAAGTTAAGGGTAAAGGTGCTTGGAGATCATATGAATGTTCACATATAGATAGCTTTTAAACCCAAAATTAAATAATTCATGTCAGATGCCTATGGGATCTTATTGAGTAGGGAATGGACTAAGGCCTTAAATGGGTATATGTATATTGACTACTTCAACTTATGGATACCTTGGAAAGGAGTCCAAAATCAAATTAGATTTGAGATGGAACCAAAAATGAAACATATGATAATGGAGTATAATGTTGTAAATGAAAGAGTCAACATAATTGACTCAGACTTAAGGTTCTTCACCCTAGAAGCTAATAGGTTAGATGATCTGAAGGACATGAAAACTCCTCCTAGGCTATGGAAATTACATTTTAATGGTGCTAGATACAATTCTAGATCAAGTGTTGGCATTATCTTAAGTGATCCTAAACTCAAAAGTTACCATGCCTCTTATAGACTCCAATTCCCCTACACCAATAATCTTTTTGAATATGAAGCTCTCATCCTTGGTTTACAATTAGCTATCAAGAATAAAGCTAAGGAACTACTAGTTCTTGGTGACTTTGAACTAGTGGTCAACAAGTTAAGAGTAGGTACCAATGTAAACTCTCATACCTCAATAATTATAATTCTAGAGTTTGGGACCTGATTGAGTCTTTTGATGCTTTCAACATAACCTCCATTCCTAGGGAAGAAAACCAAGCTATGGATGAGTTAGTATTTGTTGAAACAAATATCATGCCTAATCTAGACTCTCCTAATTTTAGTATTGAATTGGTCCCATGTCTATCAGTACCTGATAATGTTAATCATTTTCAAGTCTTTAATGATGACTAGAAGATATTAGATTTCTTAACCAATTATGGGGAATTTTAAACCCATTTCATTGATTGCATTGATGAAAATACAATTGGAGGGAACAAGTCTTATATCAAGGTCATTTAATTGAATGACAATAAAATCTATAAAGGGATGATTGCTCTAGAAATATTGTTTGATCAAGACAAACTAGCTGAGGTGTCCAAAATCCCTAAAGTGAGAGGAAAGGATTACAATAATATGGATCTTGGCCTCCAAGAGTAACCCCAACTAGTGAATGTTGGAAATGCTTGCACACATTTTGAAAATGAAAAATCCAAAGAACTCCTTACCAAGTACAAGGATGTTATAGCATGGTCATATGATGACCTAAATATATTTGATCCAAGGGTCATTACCCATACCATACCCCTTAAAGAAAGTTGTAAACCTTTGAGATAAAAACAAAGACCATTAAACCCCATGTTATAATGTATGATCTTCAAATATGTTAAAATATTATTGGAGGCTAGAATATTCTAACCTATCAGACATTCAACTTGGGTGGCCAATTTAGTGTTGGTCAGGAAGAAGGATGGTGAGATTAGGCTCTATATTAACTTTAGGAATTTAAACAAAGCATCAAAGAAGGAAAACTATCCTCTCCCTTCTCTAGATCAAGTAATTCAAAATATTTTAGTTTCATCGATGATGTCCTTCTTAGATGGATTTTTAGGCTATAACCAAGTACTGGTAAATAGAGAAGATAGGATGAAGAAAACCTTCAAAATAAGGTAGGGAACCTTTGTTTACAAAAGGATGCATTTTGGACTAATCAATGTAGGAGCTACCTTATAAATATCCATGGACCACACCTTCCAAGGTCTAATTGGTAAGTGCATCATCATTTATATGTATGCTCTAATAGTTTTCTCTAAAAATAGGGAAGATCACTTTATGCACTTATAATAATTTTTTGAGAGATGTAGAAGGTATGGCATTTCCTTGAACCCTAAGAAAAAAAATTATGTAATTTAAGGTAAACTATTATGTAATAACCAAATATGGCATGACCATAAACCCTAAAAGAGTGGAGGCCATATCTAGAATTGAGCTCCCAAATAGTAGGAAATAACTAAAGTCATTCTTTGGAAAAATAAATTTTGTAAGGAAGTTCATTTCTAGTTTTATAGAAATTGTCAAGCCATTGAATGATGTTCTTAATAAATATTCCAAGGTAATTTGGAATGAAGAATCTAAGAAGGCATTCAATAACATCAAAGAGGCCATTGGCCAAGCCCTAGTGTTTATAAGTCCAAATTTATCAAAATATTTCTACCTTTACTCTTTTGCATCTGACCATACTGTGGTTATTGTATTGACTCAAAAAGTGTAAGGGTGTGACCACCCAATAGCCTTCATGAGTACTAATTTTAATAATTTTTAAATAAATTATTCCATGATTGATAAGCATACATATGCACTAGTAAAGGTATTAAATAAGTTTAGGCACTACATCCTCATAAATAAGGTGCATGCTATTCTACCTAACCCTACCACTAAGCTTATGTTGAGTCAAAATGATTTTGGAGAATGTAAAGGTAAGTGGTTATTATTTTTGTAGGAATATGACTTAGAAATGAAGGTATAAAAATTGGTAAGATACCAAGGTTTGATTCAAATGATTTCTAATACTAGCCCTAGGCTAAGTGTCATTCAAGTATGCTAGCATAGTTTTCAAAATAATGAATGGTATGATTCAATCATACACTTGATAATCAATTGTACTTGTATTTTAGGTCTATCTAGGGAGCAAAAGAGATCCTTGAGACTCATGGTATCCCACTACCTCATCAAGGATAGAATCTTGTATAGAAGGAAATTTAAAGGAATATACCTAAGATATGTTTCAAAAGAACAAACCACCCAAATTATGTCCACCTTTCATGAAAATATGGGTAGTGGACTTCCCTCTAGAAGAACCACAAATCAAAAAATCCTAAGGTCTAGTTACTATTAGCCTAGTATCTTCAATTATGCTCACAAGCATGTGAGAGAATGCCACTCATGTCAAATATTCAACACCAAATAACTAAAGGTAGTTATGCCTCTACAACTAGGCATGGTTGATAAACCATTTGCACAATGGGGTCTAGACTTTGTTGGATTGATCAACCCCAACTCAACTGAAGGTCACAAATATGTCTTGACTACCATAGATTATTACACTAGATGGATTGAGGTAGTGGCCACCAAGTAATGTAAAATAAAAGAAGTGATCAGTTTCTTAGAGGATAATGTATGTACTAGATTTGGGACCCTAGTTTCACTTGTATGTGATAATGGGTCTACATTAATCTCAATTGAGATGACTGAATGGGCTTATGACAATGATTTTACACTTAAATTTTCCTCCAATCACTATCCCTAATGGAATGGTGTTTCTGAATATACAAATAAAAACCTAATAAAGATGATCAAGAACTCTGCAAAAGGCAAACCTAGAACTTATCATAAACTACTCAAATTTTCACTCTGGGCTAATAGAACAAGGATCAAGCAAGCCTTGAAGGCTTTACCATTTTTGATGGTATATGGGTAGAAGCCCATTTTTCCCATTACTCTCAAGTTGCCTACATACAAATTTATGCAAGAATGCATGGATGCATGCTAGGAAAATTTCACTTCTAAGATATTAGGCATCATTCGAATGGAATATGATAGAGAAAATTCTTTCACTAATTTTAGTAGACATCAAGCCAAAAGGTCTAAATTCAAAGTGTTCAGGTAGGGATACTTAGTCCTCTTTTGGGACAAAGCATCCAAACCCAAAGGTAAGCATGGAAAATTCACACCCCTAAGGATTGGCCCATACCATATTATAAAGACACTGGATAATAACACCTTTAAGATTAAGGATTTACAAGATGCAGAGTTCATATTACCTACTAATGGGAAATACATCAAGCACTACTTCTTTACCACCCCTCCTGGGGTCTTCATAGAGTGAGATATAAGCTGATTAGATTAAATTAGGTAGGTTAGTTAGTTTTATTTGAACATCTTTCCTTTCCAATCCTTGGTTTGTATATATGTTTGTTCATATTTGTTTGGTTTCCTTGTCTTTCTTTTTTCCTTATGTTGTGTGTTTCTTATTTGTTGTTTTCCTTGATTTCAAGATGTCCTTGGAGACATCTTTGAACCTAGAATTTATGAAACATGCTCAATATGTGCCCCAATTCTAAAAAATAAGGTATAAACCCCATACAAAAGAAACCATGGTCTTAGAACTGAGGATTATGATATAGCTTGGAGAAACTAAGTATAAACTAGTGGAGATAAAGTTATTCCATGAGAGCTAAGTCATGACCTTGGATCCACACTACTTTTAATAATATTTACACTCAATAATTGGAGACTTAAACTATCAAGAGTATGCCATTAGCTATCATTTAATCAACATCCTTGCCTAAAACAAGAGTTGTAGCCCTGAGTGATCCTCCCAAAACCAAATATTTGACCAAAACCTAAATTGGATATCTTGGTTCCCAACCTTACTAGAAGCATAAAGATATAATACAAAGCAAAAAATGAATCTTTCACACAAAGGTGATTTGAGCAATCTCTATCAGGGTTATGGATGCCTAGCTGGTAATAGAGTAAGGTCATAAGTGGAGCCAAAGGTATCTCTGTTAGGGATATGGATACTTGGCTAGTAGTAGAGTAATTCCCAAGGCCTCCCTAAGCAAAACCATGATTCATAATGAATGTTTAGTGTACCCTAGGTTAGTATAACTGATTAAAGGTAGGAAGCTAAAACTGCTTCTTGAATCCTATGGTAAACAGTAAGTGGAATCAAAGCACACACACAACTCAAGTATGTCTTGATGTTTGACCTCAAATCCACAAGTGCAAGGTTGTTTCAACCCCAATTAGATCTATATGGTAGTTTCTTTGATCAAGTGGAATGATTAACTCAATGTTTGTCTGAACTCAGAGTCTGAAAGTTCTAACATATTGATATGTTTCCCCCAGAAGTTGCCATTTTTTGGGATGAATATACCCCCTTTTATTTAAAAATTAGGGACCCTTGAGAATTATTTGTGCCCAAGTTCTAAGTCATCTAAACATTAAAGTCTTTAAAAAAAATTTAATATCATCCACTCTATTAAGGAACATGCTTGTGTGATTTAATCCTCTTATTTTAGACTAATCCTAGTAACAAGTTTATGTGAGTCATTTTTCAGCTACCATGGAGAATTTAGGGTTCTATGTTCAGAAACCTTGGGTGGCCCTTGATTCAAATTCAAATATTAGAGGGAGCCAAGTTGGTGGGAACAAATTTAAAAGAAGATATAAACAAGGGGTTTGTCTGGGTTTAAGTCATGTTTTCACAATATAACTCAAACTCTTCTTTATTTCTTCCCCCTTTCTTTTCCTAAGTTCCTCAAGTTTAATTTAACATGGTTCCATGATGTCCCTTTTTACATTACCTAACTTAACCTAGGTCATTAATATCAAGGCTCTGATAATTATCTTGACCTTATAATTAATTCCTTATGCTAGGTGATTTTATTTATGTCTTTCAATCTAATAGTTATCTCCCTCACTCTTTGTAGGATCCTATGATCAATGCCTGCTCACTATATTTGATCAGATAGAGCATCCTAACTAAAAGGATTTGGATTAAATAACATTCACCATGATAGATTAATGGAAATCACTTGATTTTTGTATTTTATCTAATGGTGTGAGATGTGAGAGTAAAAGTCAAAAGGATCATAAGGCTTTGAGCACTAGACATGTGGTGACTTAATGATTGAAAGGAAGAAGTAAAGGGACCCACCTAATAAAGGCATCTAATTAATGACTAAACCCCCCATATGGATTGATAGCTATCATCATATCACTAGATTTGATCTAATGGTGTGAGGCCCAAGTAAAAATTTTAAAGGCATCCCAAGATTCTAGGAATAATGCATGTCACATTTTCATTTGAGTTGTGACTAGCTAGGAAATCAATGACAATCACTCACTCACTGGATTTGATCCAATAGTGTAAAAGACCCAAACATTTTTCAAAGATATATGATCTTGACATGTGTCTAGTGCTAAACCAAGGTGACAACTGATAAAAGATACATAACATGAGAAAAAATTGTTAGGATGCCAAGTGTCATTATCATAAACCTAGAGATCACTAGACCAATAAAGGGTAAGGATTTAGAATTAGATTGATGGATCATGCTTGCTCACTATATTTTATCCAATGACACAAAATAAAAGGAATCTTTTAAAATCCAATAGCTAGTATCTAAAAGATTCTTATGAAAATTGCCACAAAAATCCTAGAATGATGCCACATGGACTCCATGTAAGCATAAAAGGTCAAAATCAAAGATATTCTGAACTGAAAAATGTAATGGTATAAATCAAAAGGGTCTCCATCAAAACAAAAACACATATGAATTTAAAGTTTGAATATCTCCTACCATTAAAGCTCTGAACCCTAAACCCTCTATAAAAAAGACTTGAAGTGGTTCAATTGGTTATATTTAAATCAAGATAGCGTAATTATCCTCCTGAGAATAAGTGCTATAATAAGAACCCTTGGAAATATAGAATGAACAACTCAATAACATCAAAAATGGTGGCTGGTAGGTAGAAATTAAAGATGAAAGCTAAACTTTATTTGACCTATAATAATAAAGGAACCATTTTCAAGGATACAGAGTTGGACCTGGTAGCCTTGAACATCTATGGAGTGAGGACTTAGTTTGAATTATTTTTCTTGATAGATGAGTTGTATCCTATCTTCTAGGAGGAAAAAAGGAATGGCATAATAAATCAAAGGTATAATGACTTGGTTGCAATTCAAATGGTTGGTCTCCACTATGCCACAGTGAAACTAGAGGTAATGCACCCATATTTATTGATTATAGGATATATAGGGAATGGATCATTCAATAAGGTAGTTCAAAAATGGTGGCATGCATCTCTCTTATGGCCTTCAAAACATATTACAAGCTCACTTTACCCCATCTCAACCTCCTTGATATGAGGAATTGGGCCATCACCTAAGACCTTAATTTAGTCCTCACACCCTAGTTAGTCCAAAGACCCCATGTCTTCAGAACCCTAGATGGCATTATTCCCATTCTCTAATTTATGGAATCCATTAGAATAGCCATGACCCTACTGAATCAAGCCTTTCATGCCCCTTCCAAAACATATGTAAACAAAGTCTCGATGTCTTATGTCCATTTCATGATAGAAGATAAATTGACCCCTCTAGTAGGGGACCTAATTATCTTCTTCTTATCTAAGAAATGCATAGCCATCAAAAGATGGACCTCTAAGCAATTATATATGATGTTTGATTTGTTGGATTCCCTTCTAGCTTTTGTATCCTTCCCTAGCATTAGGAATTGGTCCCCTAATGGTAGAACCATAATTTCTCACCATTATTCCAAATTGTACATATTCAAGTATAGGAGCCACATGCAATTTATATGTGATTATGTTTCCCAACCATATATGAAGCCATCACAGGAATTATTATAATAAGATTGCATCCCCTTATTAAGAGATAGATAGAAACCATGGGGGATGTATGGTATTATCTAGAATGCACTATCATTAGGATAGAGGGGATCATAACCCAACCTTACATGCTACCAATCTATGTCCCTAACAAGCTTTTCAAGCAAGAGATTGCCTCCCAAATCATCCAGGGTATGGACAAGGTATGCAAAGAAAAGAGGAAATTCGAAATCCACCCCTTCCCATTGGATATTGGGATGATTATAATCAAAGAATGGAAGCATTTTAAAATCATGGTAACATAAGAATTATTTTGATTTCCAATTAGATGACCTTAAAATGTGGGACCCTAGGGGTAGGGTGGTTAACCACATTAAGGAGAGATGGTCCCTAAGATTAAATATGAACATAAGCTAGGTGTTAATAATGACATGTATATTAGAGCAAAAAAATTTGAATAAGTGCTCTCTACAATCAAAAGCTACAATATCAAGTTGGAATGTAGATTGATCAAGGACAACAAGCCTACAGGGGAGATATGGAAGTTAAATCCCTTGAAATATCATTTGTTACCAAGACCATCTAGGACCACTTATGAGGAGCCATCTGATCAAGGGCAGTCATATGAACCTCAACCCCACCAACAAGAGCCTCAAGTTGGAAAGGATAAAGGCAAGGAGAAAGTTGGTGAACCAAGATTGGAACATAGACCTAGGGAAGGTCCCTCACCTGTAGAACTCCCAAAAAGGCCACCTTCTCCCATGGAATTCATTGACATGATAGATCTTGAGCTAGAAGAGACATTATAGGGTGATCTCATTTATATAGTAGTAACATATGGCTCAGATAGAGAATGGGATCCCTCTGAACAAGCAGGAAAGGAGCTAGTTCCATTGGAAAAAGAGAAAAGGAAACTAGAGCTAGCCTTGGTTCTTATGACTCCAAGGAAAAATCCTAGGTTGACCTTTACTCAACCTAATAGTGAATTCACCCTCTTCAATGTTGAGAATCCATGGACCACTCATCCCTGACTAGTTCATCTATGATAATTTTTAGAATATCCCATCCCTCTCTCCTTCATGGGCCTTGACAAAGATTGGATTGATAATACATGATAATATCAAACCATGGATCAATGATATATTGGATAAGCAAGAAGAGAGAAGAATACAAATTTGGCATATTTAGTGGGGATAGAAAATTGACATCCCAAGAGCCTCTACTAGTGAAAGTATGGAGGTGCCTGAGCCTCCAAATTTCAAGGAGCCAGAGGTTAAAGTCAAATTCAACCTAGACATAGTAGGATTGGAAAGGATCACCACAAGGATAACTATGGTTGGTTAAGAATAATTCACCTTTTAAAAGTTGTAACCATTCATAGGCTAACCCCTATTAGAGGAGATCTTAGAAAGGTTCCCATCCTTGAAGAAGATGTGGAAAGTTTAATTGAGGCTCAATCTCAATAAGCTAAGGCTAGTGTCCAGGGATAAGTACAAAGAATTAAGAACCTAAAGAAGGAAAAGGAGAATTTTCAAACTCAAGAAATTCTCTTAGTACTACATTCAATGATTAAAATTCTTTAAGAGTCATTCCATGACATGTTCATATCACTAAAGTCTATGAAATTAAGGTAGGATGTATTGGAAAACTAGACCACCTTAGCTAAGGAGCTAGTTACTCAATGGAAAACTTTTGAGGATAAGATTTCCCAACTTCTTAATATTCAAGTTAAGAAGCAAATATCAAATTTTATAGCCATCAACATGGGGCACCTAAGTGCCATTTTGGGAATTATTGTAGACAAGGTCTAAGCCTTGAGTGTTTGGCATACCAAAATGGAAGAACCTATTGAGGAGGAGAAAGAGCTCATGGGTAGAATTGAGAAGCTCTTAGGAACTATGCTCAAGGATCCTACATAGCCCACTACCCTAGGTATTATTAGTGATGAAGAGTTCCAACACAGAGCCACTTTGGTGACTCAAAAAATCAAGGGTAAAATCCAAGGATAGTCAGGGCAAGATAATAGTAAAATATTAAACATGATGTTCAATGCATGGGAGAGGATCATTGAAGCCAAAAGCATAAAGGAATATTTTTCTAGGAATGATAAGGATTTTGATGAGCTAGCTAATCAAGAAGAGGAGTGTATCACAAGGTTGGTTGTAGACTTTGGCCTAGTGGATGAATAACATGAGCGAGATATGAGCATCCTTAAATGACAAATGGCCCCACCTCCAACATCCTAATTATGGTTTACCTAAGAGTTGGCATATTATTTTATAAAGGCACACACTAGTTTGTTAGCATGATTGCCTCTAGTTCAACATGATTGTAAAAGACACGTGTGTCATAGTTTTTTACAAAGACAACTATCTTTATCTTTGTACACCTATATTTTTAGATTGGTTGGTATACTACATAGCTATTTTATAAAAGCATGTATTACCATTTATAATAGGAGAGACTTTGATCTATTTTTGTACCACTTTTAATCAATTAATACAAAATATCAAGGAATTTTGTATGAATTATCTAGGTTGATGTGTTTAAATTACTAAGTTTCTCAATTGTTTGTCTAAGTTTGAATATGAATAGTTTCTAGAAATACTGATTTAGATCATTAATTACAGGGTTGCTAACTTGTGTAATGCTAGGTTAGTTGAATGAAATTGAGTTTAATTCATTTTATTTTCTCTACAACAAAGATGTGCATTAGCTATCTATATGTGGTGTAAAATTTTAAAAGTAAATCTAGTTCTTACTTGTATTGTCATCCTATCTTTAGAATTAGGCTTGGTTTGTAGTGAGATGTGAGCTTAGGCTACTTTAAACTATATGTTGGTTAAGATCATGTTTATTAATTATTGAAACTTTTTCAATATGTTCACAATCAAGGATCAACCATCACCATTTATTTATTACTCTACCCTTTCCTTTTGCTCTTTCTTTAAATAGCTCTCTTTAGTTTAAAACATTGCTCATAACCATTTAGTTTAGTCATAGTTCAGATCTGGGCTGATTTTTCAAAATTAGCATTAATATTCATAAAATAAGGCACCAATATGGCTCCCAACCATCAAACCTTATAAATATTTTAGAACAGTCTACATTGCTTTGTTGTTATTTCACCATAGGCATCATAATTGCCAAATACCTGTAACTCATGCCTTGAATCTTTTGAATCCTAAAATGAGAAGTGTTATTTAAACACTTAGATCACTTGTGGTAAATTTAGAATCATCAACACAAATGTAGAATCAGATATTACATTAAAACATCACAAAATTAGAAAATCATATTATAATACAAAAGCCACAAAGGCACCTTATAGTATCAATCATGTATATGCACCTTCACTTAGTCAATTGGTTACAAGAAATGTTACATCTCAAAATAAGAAATCACAACAAATTAACCCTACAAATAATGATTCAAAAATAATTCAAAGATAAAATAAGAGTTAAATTAAGGTACTAAGGGAAATGATTAAATCTAAGTTGGTCAAAATACCTCCTCTACATCTAGTGAGAAGATCTAGATATTATTATGCATATCATAAAATGCATGGGCATCACACAGATTCATGTTTTGTATTGAAAAAAAAATACAATATATCATTGCTAATGAGGACCCTATACAAGGTAAATTAGTCAAGCAATCCATAGTGACATTAGAACACATTCACAAAGGGTCAAATTCAGAAATAGTACAAAAGTGGTTACCAAAACATAGATCAAAACAAAAAAAGGATCAAAAATCAAAATCAGAGCAAGAAACACTATCACAATAATAGGTCAAGCATAAAAAATATGCAAATATACCTCTCTAAAATAAGGCTCAACTTTCAAAGTAGTATGGGTTTGGTCAAAAATATCTACAACAATTTGATTATCAAGGTCAAGGGCTGGGCAAGCAGGCTCAAGGCATCACTACGCTTATTCTAGTAGTTGATAATATTTGTCACCAAGGTTTGGGATTTATTGAACATCCTAAGTAAAATTATTCATAGATAATTTATCAAAGGAAAATATCCAGATACAACAAAAGTCAACACTAGCATTCTATTGGTTCAAAATCAAGATGATAATGATGAGTGAAACAATATAGGTTATGATGATTTCTAAGATATTGAAAATGAATCTAAATATTTAGAGTCATATTTTCAATCATTCCTTCATGCTTCATAATGATGGATGATTCTTTTATTTGATATAAGATACCATGATAGGGAGTCTCCCCTGAGAGTCATCGATTAGTATCATTTCTACTTAGTATTACTTGTACATAGTTTCTTAGTATTACCTATACATAGTTTCTTATGCTTGATTGTACATAGCTCAAAACATTCAAAATACAAAAAAATCAAACAAATCAAAAATACCAAAAACATATTGATTGTATGCATTATCCATGCTTTACATTTATACTATTATGTTAAACTTACATTTATTGTTATATGTTATTATTTGTCAATTTATCTATATTACCATGCTTCACTTGATCTCCTTTGAGTGTGTGTAGTGACATCCATCTCTTTTATTACTTCACTCTACCCATTAAGGGGGCATCCTACTTTGGCATTTGAGACATCGATACATATACCCACTGGGGGCATTTTCTACATGACTACACCATCCATGTTATGCTATTCCTACACCACACACTCTAGTTATCATTTTGATGTATAATATTTACTAGCTTACATAGATTACTCTATCGACACTCGCTAGTATATAGCACGTATGTATTTCTTAGCATATACCTAGTCCTATACTAACATGTCTTTCATACTTTCACTTCTTTCTTTGCTTAGTTAGATGTGATTATATTTTTAGTATTTGCATGCTTTCCTTCTTTACTTTATGTAGCTAGATGTGATTGTATTTCTCAGTTCTTGTTTGTCTCCTATATATACCTTAAGACATTTTCCAATGTCCTTTGCTTCTATGTCTTGTGTGTGCCTTAGGAAAATTTCCAATGTCCTTTGATTCTATTCATGTGTGTTCCTTAGAACATTTGCCAATCTCCTTTACTTGTACTCTTCTATGTGATTGTGGCTTTCATACCAACCTTGTTTGTTTCAATTATATGTGTATGTGGAATTTGAACATGCCTTATATACTTGACTTCCAATTTGAGTGACATGTGCCCATGTCCCTTGTTTTCTTGGCCCGTTATCTACCCTTGTATGCTTCTTGCTTCTTACCTTGTGTGTTTTTTGCTTGATTGCTTTTCAATTGTTTGTAATTCCATGATCCACATCATGCATAATCTTGATTTCTTGGATGCCATGATAAACATCATGCTCTATCCCTCTATGATAATTAATAACTAATAACTAACTATACCTCTAGCTATAATTCAGTGCATTGCACATGCTATTACATTATTATATCTATCTAGGCATACCCTTGTTTATCTAATAATCTCTCATTATAAACCATGTTATATCTTGAGATATATTGTCGATTATCATTGATATATCATGTATTTTGTAGCATAAAAAACTTATAGGTCTCCTTTTTTTAGGGTATTCATTCAAGGTCTTTATTTTCTACCCTCAAAAGTGGGGTAAAAAATAGGGGTTTTGCCACAGAGATCAGAGGCAAAATAAACTAAAAAATAGTGATGATTCTAGAACAATTTTTAGTTTCAACAAAGGATAATAATGTTAGGCATGGAAAACAATGCCAGACACTAGGGTGTCTTATTTTTAGTGATCTTATCCAAATAACAAAAAAACTAGACTTTCCATAAGAAAGTAGAAAAGTAGGTTTAGCTACAATTTTGCATAATTAGACTAGTTCAAAATCAATAGTTTTTAGTACACCTTTGCTTAGAGAATCTAGATATAGGGGGCATCATGCACGACATGATGGATCTCACTTACAATTTTAGATACGATACTTGGTATAACTTTTAGATCAGAATCCATGTTTTAGACACCAGTGATTGGGGGCAATGTATGATGCACATTTATTTTCTTTACTTTTTGAATTTAGTATATTACCTAGGTATTCTCAGTAGTTATGTGCCTTACTCCATCTATACTTGGTTGTAATTACTTTATAATGGATTTCACACAAGCCTAACCTCCACATTTTAGAATGGTTTTTATATAAGCCTAGTTCTCAGTTTTGGAGAGGCTTTCATATAAGCCTAATCTCCATCTTTCAAAGTGGCCAAGAGTGGCCTAGTTTATAGCATACATTTATCTATTCATGCCAACATTGTTAGATTATAGAGCATTCATGGGCTTCAAGATCCATATTATACGATACTCATTTCATATTGGTATCATTTTATAGCTTCACTTTATGATGAAATGATGGAGCCAAAGGACTAGCTAGCCTTTGTATTCTTGAGCCACCTACTCAAAGGGATTAGACACATAGTGTAAACATTGATCAACACATGCATGACCACATAGCTTCACTTAGTGGATGATTATGGAGCCAAAGGGCCAGCCTTTTTATTCTTTAGCCACTCTCAGGGAATTGATCACTCAACTCCATTTGTGATATTACTCTTATTACAACATCATCCATCACTACTCAACATCATCCAACATCAAGCAGTATCATAATAGGTTTTATATTAGTTTACGTACGCAATTAGGTGTATTCATTCCTTTCTCTTCCTATCTCTCTTACCTAATTTTGTATGTTTTCATTTTAGATATAGCATATCTAGTAAGAACTGATTTACTCTTTGTTGTCTCTTGAATATTCACACTTCAAAACATGTTATTTTTATGCACACCCAACATCACAATAGATTCATGAGCTTCACCCTTGTAGGTAAGTTCAGGTACTCTTTCTACTTTACCTTTATCTTAGTCTATCACTTTGTTACATCATTAGAATAAAGGGGGGGGGGGAATGTAGTCATATAAAATGTGAAAATTGGTAACTTGAGTGTGACTTGTGACATCCATCCCATAGGTCCCTCTTTCTTGATTTCATGACCCTCATAGGCATCTTTTCACTAATTTCCAATCATCCATAGCCTTCCAAACTTGATCCCAACTAAGCTAGACCCATCTTTTCATGATAGATCCATCCCCTTAGGTCTCATTAGCTTAGGATAATAGTGCTTAACTTAGACTATAGTACTGAACCCTAGAGTGTCCCCTTTTCAACACTCCTAACCAATCACATTTTGAGCCTAGATTACCATTTTTCCCCAATTTCTCTTTTTCATTATGTTAGCTTAGTATGAGCACATCTATCCCATGACCAATATATCCTTATAAAATCCCATTCAAAGTTCATTTAGAAAGGGTTGGAAAATATCACAAATCAAGAAAGAATACAAGTAGGACTATTCAATAATATTTCCTTATTCATTGGATACAACCATCCAATACTATTTTTAGCTTATTCAAATCCTTACACCAGTCCCTAGTCATATCAAACACACCCAAATTAGCATTTTTCATCTTCATACACACTATTACATAAATCACATCAAGTGAGATAACTACATATGGATTTATCCCTCTTTGGATAGTGGTATTTAGGCATCATGCCCACATAAGGGGTATGGATACACATCAGTGAACTTACACACACTAACCCCCCTATTTCTCAAAGTTGGTCAAAGCATAATGAGTTCTAGTGTTTGAAGATAAAATCAGCTCTATATGGATCTCTACAGACTAAGAGCTATTGAAACTTCATGGTTAGGGTCACACAAACCTGGTAAATAAAACCCAAAAAGCTCAGATCTTTAGGATAAAAGTGGTAGAGGTAGACTATAGTATCGGACACCAAGATGTCTTGTTTTGGATACTCTTGTCTTTTCACTAAACAACGGTCAGATCCTGATTTGTGACAATATCTCAGTCCTATACAGTGACTTCTAGTCTTTTTCTTAGTCGTAGTAGTTAATTTCCAACTAAGTCTTATTTTCTTACTCTTATTACTATTTGTAGAAAAGTTTAAATTACAATCAAATTATATAAATCAGTATCTTAATTACTGTTATTTATTCATTGATTTTACTACTCAAACCCTTTAACTAAATTATAAAATATACACTAATATTCCCAAAAAGATTAAATAAATACCTATGTGTTCTAATGTTTGGTGGTGTACTACTTGTAATAAGTCTGATGGCATGATCATGTTCTCTACTTGGTGGTGGTCATATTGGTATTGCACCAAAAAAAATTGGGCGGTCATAAAGAATCATTTGTAAATAGGGATGTGTAAAATCATGTGCTAGCTGAACTTATATGGAAAACAATCATGCTAAAAATCCTTTAGCCCATTTTAAATAATCCTTATCATCTAGTGTGAATTATCTAATTGGGGAGACTTTTATCATAACCCCCATAATTTAAATTTCCTACCTTTAGAATGAAAGTGCATGAATAGTTCCTATAAATTCATCTCTATTGTGCCCACATTCATGAGCCATTATACTCCCAAAATAATGTCATCCCCACAAATGGGAATAACAAACATAGGATAATTAAGTAGGTAGTCCCCCATGAAAATCTTTATACTATGGAATTTTCTAGAATAATTAACTATGCCACCATCTAAAATTATGAATTAAAATTCTAGAGTTGGATAAATAAAATAGTTCAAATGAGTATCCAACTTATTGTTGATTAAATTATGTACTTCATGAATTGATCAACATTGTCACCTTTTATTTATTAAGGAATCATACCACTTTAAGAGTTTAAGAAGTAAATATACCTAAAAGGGCATGACAAAAGAAAGTAAAGTGAGAATATTTAGATTCCTCCTCTGGCTCTTCCAAACCCTCACCTAAAGCCTCATCATATTCATCATCTTCATTGAATCTTTCAATGTAGAACAACTTATTTTTAGTACATTTATGTATTTTTCCTCACTTATTTTCACAACCAAAACATGACCCTTTGGAATCTTTCTCTTCAATTTTCTTAGGGTTCAATCTTATATGTTTCATAAATGATTATGTTATGAAATTACATTCTCAACCATGAGTGCAAGCCCTCTTTTTGAATAAATATTTTTCATCTGCCTAACATGAGAATGGTAGGGCTTCAAAAATAAATACTAGATTAATCATGTGAACCTCAAATTGGATGTTATCCTTAAGCCCCCCAAGAACATTTTAGTCATATTTTTGTCATTGATGTTGTCTATGCATAAGAATATATTTTGAAATTAACTGAATATAAACCTTAGTAATATCTATTTATCTCAACTTTGCTAACTGACTTAAGTAGTTTTGTGAGATTTTATTATGATATTCCATATGTATCTCTATAGTAAACTCAACTAGGTAATAAAAGTGTGGTTGATCACATAACCACCTATACCAAATGAATTTCTTAGGTTTTAGATAGAGAGATTCGATGATCACCTTTTCGCACATGGGGTATGATGTAGATCAAACAATCTTTCTATTTGATTGATCTAAGTGAGTGTATCCTTACCATAAAACTTTTATAGTTCCACATTTCATAGCATGTGCTTCAAAATAGTAATGGAGTTATGATTATTTGGATTAGGAAAAATCAATTAGAATAATGAAGGATTATTTTGTGGAACCTAAACTATAATAGTGGTTAATTAATCACTTAGAGTTAGCAATTGGTGCTTTATAAAATCAATTTCCCCTTTTACTACATCAAGATCATCCTTCCTTACCATGTTTTATATATCTAACAAAAAAAATTGAACCACCTCATAAATAAATGGATATAAAGTTCTAGAATCTATGTCATTATTTTGAGGAGTTTTTTTAGTGTCTTAACCTTTCTGGCATTTGAAAGTGTTAGGACTATCCATGCACAAACTATAGGAGGAAGGGTTTTACGCTCAAAAAAATCACACCAATAGATTATTATGTTGAAATCATCTCACCAAGAGGAATCAAATGAATTTTAATTTTCATAAGGATGTAAAAATAATTCCAAAAATTTTATTTCAAGAAAAATATTTCAAACAATATTGTAGTGGCAAAAATAATCCTAGATTATGAGTTATGTTTTTTCTATCTTAAATCTGTTTTGATTTCCACAACACCAGATCCAAAAAATAACACCGTATAAACTATCTAAAATAAATGATCTAATACCACATGTAATTATATTACTTATATGTTCATAATAATGAAATATATCACAAAATTAAGAACATAATAATCATATCCACAAAAATAATTGACAAAAGAGCAGAATACATGATAATTATGAATGGGCTACTTTGAAGGGGAAATACCCAAAATAATTCAATAAGATCAATATTCAAAATTTGATGATAAAATACTAACCATTACCTCCTATATATACTTTATTTATCCATGGTTATTCCATAGTTTGACTGTAGACACTTAAAATTGGACACTTTATGTCAATTCTAATTATGTCTTTTATCAACACTTTAAACCTTACCAAAATAACCATTCTTATAATTATATATTAATCCCACTTAATTAATCCTAATCATTCATATAATAGGAAAATCCATGGATTGTAATTATCCTATTTTCATAAATTAAAAATAAGAATATTTATTCACCCAAGGTGACATCATCATACCAAGTGTGAAAGTAAGAGATCTTACAAGCTCTTACACCCCTCTTACACACTCTTTCTCTTACACCATTCTTACATACACAAAGGGGTCATGATTTGAATCTATTACATTTATATGACATATTCTACCCATTTTATTCCACACTTCATATTTCTCATTTATGAGAATAGAGGACTAATCATGCACCCTTGATCGTCATCTTAAGATGGATGATCCACAATCACTTGCCAAATATAAAAAGGAAAAGGTCTACACATTCTTTCGCAATGGTCAACTAAGGAAGTGAAGATCTTATAAATATCAAGGCCATCATTCAACCAATTCTCATTACAAACCAAATCCAAAAAAAGTGTAGACAAGGAGAGATGTTATTACGAGAGAAATCAAGCATTGATAAAGACTTCTACATCTACAAGTCAAGCTTAACCTCTTTAGACTAGTCTACAAGTTAATCTTCAATGGAGGTAAAAATCATGGTTCTTTATCTTCCAATTGAATTTATTTATTATTTTCCATATATCTCAACCTAGGGATTAGGCTTTATAATTTATGTCTTCAAGTTATTTTGATTTTTGATTCACTCACAATTAACTAACCTCTCTTGGATTTATGATCTATATAATGATATGTCTGGTGGGACCCAAATATTAGACACGTATTTCAAGATCTTCTAGACCATTTACCTTCTTATTATTACCATAATTATCCTTCTAAACAATCTAATTCACTTTTTTCCTTCCAAATTTCTTTTCAATTTCATTTTATACCAAAAACAAATTTGTTAGCGTTTAACTACAAATTCAAAGAGATCATAAGTGAAATCATTTTTTGTAGCAATCAAATCATTCTATATGACTTGAATCTATTAGACACAAGAGAAAACTATGAGATCAGTGCCTTCTATAGTGAAATTATTATTGGTAGTAGCAAAATTGTATTACCTTTTTTTACTATTTTTTAACAAGTTACAAATTGCAAGGTTCTATAGTGAAATCAATCTCACTACAATAGAATTTTTCATAAATCATGACATTATTTTTGTGTATTTTATATTTTGAATATATTTTTATCTAGAATCATGAAATTGAAGCCATCCTTAGTGAAATTATTTTGGATATTTTTGAAATTGTCTTTGTGTCATTATTTTCTATTTTGAATTTTTTTTAAGGTCCTAATTACAAAATTGGGAGAAAATTCAGTAAAATAAATTTAACTATAGTGAAATTGTCTTTTTTGGTATTTATGAAATTTTAGATCTGTTGGGTGAATATTTTGTCATCAACTAACTGAAGACAAAATTGTTATATCAATCACAACATTATGAGATAAATCTCTCCTCTCACCAAGGGGAGGCTCCCTATAAACTATTATAAACTAAACTTATACTAAATACTAACTCAGGGGTGAGATCATACCATCTATTTCTCTTTTTTCAAAAATGATGTTCACAAAGTAAAGGAAAAATCCTATGTAATAACTAAATCCATTTCTCTTTTTACAAAAATGATGTTCATAAAACAACAAGTAAACTTCTTAGGTAATAAATAGATCCACAAGAAACCAATGAAAGCACAAAGTCTTTCATTGCTTCTCTTACTAATTTAGTACTAATATCATAGTAGAATGAAGTGCATCCTAAAGTCTCCACTAAAAACTAGAATAGAGTATATGATGACAAAGGATAAAATTAGTTCAAAGCCTTTCCAATATCCTTTGTGTTGAAATGCAAAACACACAAGATAAAGACAATCATGGTAGCACAAAGTCTCCACAATCGTCTTCAAGACATCTTCTAGATTATTTTCACTTGCTCTACTTATTTGGTCAAATGGATAAGACTGTATTTAGGAAAAATACATAAAAACAATTTCCTACATAACACAAGTTATTTCAACACAAATTTTGAAAGGTCACTTGATTTCTCATTCCCCTGATAAAATATGATTAACAATCTAAGCCCAAAGTCTCAAAAATTCCTTTCAATTATGGCAGAGTTTTACTTCTAATTATTGAGAGATCTCCTTTATCCAAAAATGGAAGATTACAATATATAGTATTCCCTCAAATACTTGGGCACACCTTTCCACAAGTAGCCCATGTTGCATTTAATGTATCAGAAAGAGAAAGTCCTGTGAAGAGGCCATGCTGGAGGCATTTAAATAATATTCAATGTCCCTTCATAGGCATGGGTTGTCTGGTCTTTTGAGAGGCAAGACCACTCCTCTTTATGATATTTACATGACTATCCACTCACCTTTACTTAATTAAAGAAGAATGGGTTGTGTCATTGAATGCTAATGCTCTTTGATATCTACCAAGTGGACTATTCCACCCACTAAAATAACTCTTTAACTAACACTTCTAGATTCTCTATTTGATTCCCTCTTTCCTTGCTATATTTTATCTCTTCTTGGTGATATGAGCTCTCAGGGCTATTTTCTCACCTTGTGATGGCTTCTTCGGTTCTTTTCTCAGTGGATCACTGAGTTTTTCCTCATGTCTACATTATTTCAAAATCAATGGTTAATCCATTATCTTGAATTTAATGTTTTCAAGGACGTCACTAGTCACTTTGAACCTCATGAACCTTGAACCATTCTTTTAGAGTTTATTGGTTCAACAATTCAATGGTTCAATGGCTCAACACTTATGTTTTTCAAAGAGTCATGTTCATTCAGTCTTCTTGTGAGTTCAATGTGTCATTTGAACCAACCACTTTGAACCTCCTACTTGATCCTTCAGCTTTAATCTTTTAGTTAAACTATTCAGTTGAACCTTGAACCTTGAACCTTGAAGCAGAGTTCAAAGGTTCAATGGCCAGTCCCTATAGTTTATTTCATCTCATCAAACCTCACCAATGAACCATTTACAATTAAAATCCAATGTTGAACCTTACTTAGCAATTCTTTAGGAAATGCCTTTAACTCTTTTGAATTGTTCTTTGTTCATTTTCCCGACTAAAAAACCCTTTGAAAATGAGAGATTTCATTTTGCCAAAAAGACTTGGGTAATTGGATAACTTGACTGCTTAGAACATTTTTGAGAAGGAAACCATTTTTTGGCCTACAGGACCAAAATAGTTAACATGTTGACTACAAAAATGAGTGGCTGATTTTGGGGACAACAACAGGTTCTAGTTGGGGAACTTCCATCAGTTGTACTCTAAAATAATTGAATGGAGTAGAAACTAGAATCTGAGTGCCTTTTTCCATGTCATTGGGCCATAGATTCATGCCACCAAGAAGAGAAAGATTCCCAAAAAAATAAATGAACAACCCAAAACAAAACAAGCAAAGACTATACAAATATACAAATAAACTTATCTGATACTTCAAGAATTAAAGTGCTTCAGATGTTGCCCATTGCAAGGTAGTGAGAATGGCGTCCCATATTGATATCTCAATAAAAAACTATTATCTCCATTGAATTGATGGATGATGAATGGACCTCTCCACAAGGAATCAAATTTTTCATGCATTCCCTTTGGTTCTCTCCTCTTGTCCCATAACAAGACTTGATCTCCAATCTGAAACTCGTGAATCCTTGATTTTGGTCAAAAAGTTTCTTCACCTAATTTTGATGTTCAGAAATGTGGTCCACTAATATAGTCCATTTCTCTTCTAACTCAGTCAGACACATGATTCTTTTGTCAATATAACTTTCAAAAGTTGAATCTTCTACTGCCTTTGCCAACTTCAATGTTGGTAATTCCAAGGTAATGGGTATTTCTACATTTAGACCATACAAAATTTGGAATGGGGACATACCTATTTCCCTCTTAGGTGTAATCCTATCTAACCATAAAGCATAAAACAATGCTTTATGCCAAGTCCTCTAATTATCATCAACCAATTTCTTGATGATAGTAACTAGATTTTTGTTACTTGATTTTGCCTAACCATTTCTTTGTAGATAATAGCCTGAGGAGTGGGAAAGAATAATTTTGTGATTGTATCAAAATTCAGTAATCTCTTGAGAAGAAAAACATGAGGCATTGTCTTCTATAATCTTTTTTGGAACTCAAAAATGAGAAACAATATTTTCCTTTAAGAAATTACACGCCACTTCTGAAGTGGCATGCTTGACTAGAATGGCTTCTACCCACTTAGTAAAATAGTCTATTGCAGTGAGGATATAGTTATGTCCAACACTTGAGGATGGGTTCACAATGCCAATGAAGTCAATACCCCATTGCTGAAAAGGCTCTTTGATCACCACAGGCTTGAGGGGTAATGTGTCCAACTTGGATTTCCCAATGAACTATTGACATAAATCACATCTACGTACCCAATCGTATGCATCTTGAAATAGAGTAGGCCAATAGTATATGGATCATAAAATTTTATGAGCAGTCATAGGTGCAAAAAAATGTCCTCCATAAGCCAAGTTATGGAAGGACTCCAAAATTTTACTTTGCTGCGCTTTATCCACGCAGTGAAGAAATACCCCATTAAGGCTTCTTTTGTATAAACCATTCTCCCACAAAACATAGTTAGCAGCTCTCAACTTAACATTTCTATTTTATTTGTAAGATAGATGAGTAGGACACTCACCATAAGTAAGAAAATGAGTGATATTGGAATACCACTCATTATTAGTAGTAACAAAAAGAATTGTTGGAATATCATCAGTCATTGCCTCTTCATGTCTTATTCCTCTGATACATTTTTAGCAATCAATTGATAGAGACCTCTTCTCTACACTAGCATAGTAGGCTTGATATCAATATCAAACTCTAGAGTTTTGGAAATCCAATTTCCCCTTTTTGTACTAAATTCTTGCTGAGTTAAAATAGCCTTCACTGTGGTATCAGGCACCAAAATAATAGTGTGTGAATTCAAGATATAGAATCAGAAATATTTTATCACCTTAACCACTGCATAAGCATGCTTCTCCATAATTGAATACTTAAATTCATGATCTTTGAGAGGGTATCTCATAAAATATATGGGAAAATCCACACCTTCTTTGTCTTGTTGAACCAATATAGCTAAAACTGTGTGCTCAGAAGCATAATTGTATACCATGAAGTCTTTGGTATAATTTGAACAAACTAAGATCAGGGCATGAGCAATAGCCTTCTTGATATCTTTGAATGCTATTGTGCCTTCTACAGTCCATCATAAAGTATCTTTCTCTTTCATCATGTCGACAATGTGGTAGGTTTTTTCTACAAATTCTGGGATGAACCTTCGTAGAAAATTCACCTTTCCAAAGAAAGAATGAACTGTAGACTTACTAGAAGGTAGAGTAAGATTTTAGATAGATCTGAATCTTCTTTAGTCAATTTTTATACCTTCTTAGGATATAATGTGGCCAAGAAGTTTACCTTCTGTAATGCCAAAAATTGACTTCTTGGGGTTAAGAGAAAGACCATTTTGCCGACAGTGTTCTAACACTTGTTGCAAATGATGCATATGATCAAAGATGATGCTTGGAGAAGATAGTTAAGTCATCAAGATATACCATGATGAACTTCCCTAATTTATCTCTGAAGGCAAGGTCCATTTCTCTTTGGAATGTGGCGCTAGTGTTGATCAAACCAAAAGGCATTATGTGATATGCAAACGTGCCCCAAGGGGTAGTAAAAGCAGTTTTATGTTGATCTACTTCAACTTTTACTTGATTGTACCTAGAAAACCATCTAACATTGATAATATCACTGAGTCCATTACTATTTTTAACACTTGATCCATGATAGGTATAGGGTAGTTTTCCTTTAGAGATGATTGATTGAGATTCCTGAAATCCACACATATACAAATTTCTCCATTCTTTTTCCTTACAGGAACTATGTTGGCAATCTAGGTGGAATAGTGAATTGGAAAAATTATCCTAGAATTCAACATCTTTTGAATCTTTGAAAGGATAGTACCTGATATCTTGGGATTGTAATGCCTTTGCTTCTAATTGTGAGGTAATGACCCAGTCTTGAGAGGAATTTCATGCCAAATTTCTTCAGGCCTGAAGGATTTCATGTCATCATAGGAATATGCCAAAACATCAATGTAATGGTGAAGAAGAGTGATGAATTTGATCTTTTTGTTAGTAGTGCAACATTTCCCAATGTTGACTATTTTGGAATTTTCTTTGGTACTCAGATTTACTTGATCAAACTCCTTGGATGAACTTGATTCCATTGGTTACTGCTTGATACACCTGTCATGCTTATCAAATAGTTTCTCAAGAGAAACCAAACCCTTTGGGATTTTATTCCCTTTGAGTTGAATAAACTCTTCACTAGTTCATGAACTTATTTTGGGAACAGATTCCCATTCTAGAGAGGCACTACCTTCAAAATAGAACTCCTTAAAATCATCCATCTTTTCCAAAAAAGTGACAATTTGATTATTACCATTAAACACCTACCAATGGTTAGCATCATTAGGTACACTTGGTCAAAAGACCAACTCAATAGTGTACTTATTCCCTTTGAAATTTTTATGAGGAACCATGAGGGTTGTAGAGATAGCCAATGTGTTTGTGTAACCATTAAATTCTCTAGGCACTATAGAAATATTGAAAGCATCAAAACTTTCAATGCAATCCCACACAAGATTGAGATAATGTTGTAGTATTTCATTCCTAGTTCTGTAAAGGCTCCTCACTTGGTAGACCACCAATTTATCATCTCCCCAAGCATGAATAAATTTAACACCTTTAGCACGAGTAGTTCACAATCTAAGCAATAATGATTCATACTCAGTGGTGTTGTTAGTATTATTGAATTACAACTTGTATGAATAAGGGAAAATATCTCCCTGTGGGGATATCAACACAACTCTAGCTCCTAAATTGGTAGAAGAGTAGCTACCATCAAATTCTAAGATCCAAAGATCATTAAGATTTGATCTTTTTATAGATTTTTCTTCATTAGTGAGGGAAGATTCCTTTTCCCTTGAGCTTTCCTCTACAAGTTATTCTAATTTCCTATTTGAATCATCTGAAATGTTATCTAATGAACTTTGGTCTGATGAAATGAGAACATCTTCAGTAGATAAAAAATAATTACCCATTCCTAAAGATTCAAACAAAATTTGAGCCTCAGGGTCTGATTTTTGAGTAACAATGTACTTTAACTCTCTCTCAAGAAGCAACTTTCTCATGATCCCTTTAACAGGTATCCTGGATTCAAATAAGTCCATGTTCAACTCTCCACCAACATTTTTGCAAAAAATTCATCTGAGTAGGATGCCATATGAAGCTGGAACATCAACCACCAAGACTGTCATCTTAATTCTCTTATCTGGAAAGGTCACAAATGCAAATTAGGCATCTTTGATCTGACCCAAAAGTGGTACTTATTTTTTTCCATGGAGAAACATCTCCCAAAATTTTTAGTTAAGGTAAGACTGAGAGAGTCTGCTACCTTGGTGGGCATAACATTGTTAGAGGCTCCAGAGTCTATTATATAGTTGCTCAACTTATGATCATTAATCAAAAGGGAAACATAGAAAGGTTTTATTTTCCCAAGGGCAATAGGAGGAGTAATGACAAGATTATTTCAAGTGGCTTTGTTCTTTGATGGATCATGAGTTGCTTTGGGAGAATCTTGTCTTGCAAGGATGGTTTTGTTTTTGATGCATTCAGCCAACCTATCCAACTACTCAAGATTGGCTTGTAGGTATTCAAACTCAGACATTTGGATCTTAGTCTTCTTAACATGATAAACTATGTCAAATGCCTAGAATTAACTAGAAATAAAGGAAGGAAGTCCATCCTTCTGATTTTGATTTGATATGACACTGGGCTAAGGGATAAAAGCAAAAGGGAGAAGGTTATTTGAGGTACTTACTTTTTTGTTGGCCATCAAGTCCTTTGATTAGAAATATAGTGAAGTTCCCTATTTAGCAATCGATATTACTGGTTGAGGATCTTTTACTACTTTTTCCCTATCAGCTTGTTGAGTTGACTAATTTTTGGACCTAGTAAAAATAGCATATGCTCCATCAAACACTTCTCCCTTCTTTCTAGCTTCATCTTGGTAATCCAAAAAACCAATATTAGAGTCACCAGCTAATTATTATTCTTCTTTCATAAAGATATTAGCATCATATTCTTGGTCCATCTCAGGTTGGAAAGATAAATCATGTTTAGCTTCATAGTAATCGACTATTGAGTCAACTGGTGCTACTTTGATGGCTAGCTTCCTCTATGTGGGAGGAAGATCATTAGGCTACCCTTGATTTTTGGTGGCATTTCCTTGATATTAATGGTTGGGAAATGTCCTCCTTGTTATATCCCTATAAGGAGGAGAATACATAATTTGGTCCATTTGCCTTTTCAGAGCTAACAACTCATTTGCTAACTTTTGCACCATAAGATCAGTGGTGCTTGTAGAAGAATTTTTAGTAGGTGAAGAAAATTTATTTCTGTTAGGATCTCTTCTTATCTTACTTGCAAGGATAAGATCATCTTCAACCTTAGTATCCAAATTTTGAGTTATAGAAATATCTATATGGCCAGCCCACTTCAATAAAAAACTCAGTTCAAGAAGTTGAGAATTGATGAAGAAGCACTTAAGATTTGCTGGTGTTGGCTAAGAAATTATAGGAATCCTATTTCTTAGCTTATTGAATTTATCAATGAAGTCTCAAATAGGCTCATGAGGCTCCTTCTTCATTTACGTAAGCTGAGCCAACAAGGCATGTGCATCTTAGGTGAGTTTGAACCTAGCCTCAAACTTGGCCTTGAGAGTGTCCAAGTTGGTTACAGTCTAATCTTGAAGATGATAAAACCAATCTGTGGTAGTGCCTTACAATGTTTCTATGAATATTATTACCACTATATCTTCATATTCAATGCCTATCACACTATAGGCTATGCAGAAAGCTGCAATATGCTCATCAGGATGAACTTTCCCATCACCAAAGAACTTGGGAAATTTGTTTATTGAACTATGAGGTAGTTCATGTAAATGTGGGGTTAGATTTAGGGGGCCAAATGTGTTACCCCAAGGGCCTTGGGCTGCCATGATATGATTATTTAAAGGAGGGATAATAAACCTTTGTAGAGTATGTATAGACAAAGCTCTACTAACAGAGGAAAGAGAAGTTTTTCCTAGTATTGGAGACCTGATGTTGGTAGGAGGAAAACTTCTGGTTCACTAGGGGTGAGCTCATGGAGGAGAAAGATCAAAATGATTTTGCTACACAAACTCAAATATATGATCAACAATACCTTGAGTTTTGTAGCTTACCATATACGGTGGATCTACCAGAGTATAGAATGGAAAAGAAATGGAAATGCTTCAATTTAAAGCTTGAGGCTTCAAATTGTGCGTTCTTCCCTAGTGGAGTCGCTAAAAATATATTGGTTTAATGTTTTGTCATCAACTAACTGAAGACAAAATTGTTATATCAATCATAGCATGATGAGATAAATCTCTCCTCTCAGCAAGGGGAGGCTCCATATAAACTATTATAAATGAAACCTATACTAAATACTAACTCAGGGGTGAGATCATACCATCCATTTCTATTTTTTTTTAAATGATGTTCACAAAGTAAAGGAAAACTCCTATGTAATAACTGAATCCATTTCTCTTTTTTTAGAAATGATGTTCATAAAACAACATGAAAACTTTTTGGGTAATAAATGGATCCACAAGAAACCCATGAAAGCACAAAGTGTTTCATTGATTCTCTTACTAATTTAGGACTAATATCATAGTAGAATGAAGTGCAACCCAAAGTATCCACCAAAAACTACAACAGAGTATACGATCACAAAGGATAAAAGTAGTTCAAAGCCTTTCCAATATCCTTTGTGCTGAAATGCAAAACACACAAACTAAAGACAATTATGGTAGCACAAAGTCTCCACAATTGACTTTAGGACATCTTCCATATTATTTTCACTTGCTCTAATTATTTGATAAAATGGATAATACTATATTTAGGAAAAAGACATAAGAACAATTTCCTTCAGAACATAAGTTATTTCAACACAAAGTTTGAAAGGTCACTTGCTTTCTCATTCACTTGATAAAATATATTTACAATCTGAGCTCAAATTCTCAAAAATGCCTTTCAATTTGGGTAGAGTTTTGCTTCTAATAACTGAGAGATCTCCTTTATCCAAAATGGAAGATTACAATATATAGTATTCCCTCAAATACTTGGGTACACCTTTCCACAAGTAGCCCATGCTACATTTAATGTATCAGAAAGAGAAAGTCCTACGAAGAGGCCATACTAGAGGCATTTAAATCATATTCAATGTCCCTTCATAGGCATGGGTTATCTGGTTTTCTGAGAGGCAAGGCCACTCCTCTTTATGATACATGACTGTCCACTTGCCTTTACTCAATTAAAGAAGAATGGGTTGTGCCATTGAATGCTAATGCTCTCTAATATCCACCAGGTGGACTATTCCACCCACTGAATTAACTCTTCAACCGATGATTTTGGATTTTCTATTTGACTCCCTCTTTCCTTGCTATATTTTGTCTCTTTTTGGTGATCTGAGCTCTCAGGGCTATCTTCTCACCTTCTACTGGCTTCTTCAGCTCCTTTCTTAGTGGATTATTGAGTTTATCCTTGGGTCTATGTTATTTTAAAATCAACGGTTAGAGTTCATCAGTTTAATATTTCAATGGTTCAATGGCTTAACACTTATGTTTTTCAAAGAGTTGCATTCATTTGATCTTCTTATGAGTTCAATGTGTCATTTGAACTAACCGCTTTGAACCTCTTACTTGATCCTTCAGCTTGAATCTTTTAGTTGAACTATTTGATTGAATCTTGAACCTTGAAGTAGAGTTCAAAGGTTTAAAAAGGTTCAATGGTCAGTCCCTCTAGTTTATTTTGTCTCATCGAACCGTGCTGATGAACCATGTACAATTGAACTCTGACGTTGAACCTTACTTAGTAATTCTTTAGGAAATGCCTTCAAGACATTTTAATTATTCTTTATTCATTGTCATAAATGAAAAACCCTTTGAAAATGAGATATTTCCTTTTGCTGAAAATACTTGGGTAATTGGATAACTTGACTGCTCAGAACATTTTTGAGAAGGAAACCATGTTTTGGCCTGCAGGACCAAAACAGTTAACATGTTGACTACAAAAATGAGTGGCTGATTTTGGGGACAACAAGATCATTTTAGTAAAATTGTCTATCTCAATGGATAAATAATTTTATTTCTCTATTTTCTATTTTTATGTGCATGCCAACATCATTAAAATCATTGACTTCAATAGTGAAATCATTGTACCTGATGATGAAAACATTTTCAAGAGTGGAAAAATCATTTTTTGACTTTTATGTGTTTTGTTTGCATGTTTTAGTAGTGAAATTAATGGAACTAATAGTGAAATAATTCTACATAATCATGAAATCATTATGTGTAAAAATTGAGAGTTAAACAAACCTTCTTTCAAGCTCCTTATTATCTCAAAACCACTTTTATCAAACTTTTAATTATTTTTTCTATAGGACCTTGGCCAAATAAGTTGTATTTTGAGTCAAAAAAATCAATTATACTTCACACTTTAATTTGGGCATTAAAATAAATTCACATTTCAATTGGGTATTAAAAAAACTTGTTCATGTTAATGTTATTTATTTTCTTGCAATTTTTTTTTGGTGTTTGATTGTTTTGTGGGATTATTTTTGCACTTATTCTCTCCCTTTTTGGGGTTACTCATAAAATGTAAAATTTCTTATTTTTATTTTACACTATTTTTATTTTGACTATGTGGGTTGGGTTTCATCACCTTCCCACAAGTCTATAGTGGTATGTTGACCCAGGAAGTAACATCCTAGCATTGTACCAAACCCAATTTATTTGGTGGGGTATACAAATTGAGGAATGTTGCCATCGTGAAGGCCTAGATTTATGCTTTCACATTATCATGTAAGGAAAGTAACCCTAGGGATTTATATCCAATATCTTAGGCCAAGGTGTGGTACCCTTGAAATAAGAAATATTGGCAATGAGATTGAACTTATTCATAGGAAAGTAAAATTATAAGCAAACCCCAAATTCATTATCACTTCACTAAGACCTTTATGACTAAAGTGGTTGAAAAGGTACAAGACCCCCTCATGAATGGACTCATCTTGGATTGTTTCTTAGATGCCTTTTTTGCTATAGATCATTCATTGATGTAGCAATGCAAAGGTAACAAACTTTGAAGATCACCTTACTCATATGGACCTTTTAAGAGAAGGGCGGGGTTAAAATATCTCCAATAATTACAAAAAAAATTATAATGAGCATTTAAACTTTGTAATCCTCTCAAGGCAAGTATTTCAAAGGTTTAATAGATGTGATGTAAACATGAATCACTTATTAAATTTCCTTTTACTGCTTGTGTGTTATTACTTGATTTTTATGTCAAAATATTATTCATACTTAATACCAAATCAAACAAACCAAGTCCAATTCCAAACCATTTTTATACACACACAATGAGGTGTTACTCTGCCAAAATTCTAGGTCAAAGAAAAGTAACATGTTAAAACTTGGTCCCAATACCTATCTTGCTTGTCCAACCCACATAATTAAGCTACCCAATTTGAATCAAAAAGTCTTGTCCTAATGCCAAATTCTAATTTCAAACTAATTCCAAGACCAAAATCCAAATTCTTATTTAAACCATTATAGTTATGCCATCCATTTTATTTTAGACCTAAGCCAAATTCCAAGTCTAATTTCAATACCAAATCAAATCTAAATTACAATTATAGTTTAAGCCAAGTCTAAGGTCAAATAGGGTTGACTAGGTCAACCCAAATCACATCAAATTAGGCCTTTTCCAAAATTCAAATGTTATTCAAAGCTTCTTTCAAATTTCAAACTCAATCAACTTTCTAAATAAAATCAAGTTTAATTGAAGTCAAATAATCTGAGCTAATGTTGGTTAAACATTGTTTAAAGCTAACTTTGTTCCAACATTCACACATATTAAGGTTCCAAAGTTAGAAAAGCCTAATTCAAGTTATCAATACCAAAGCCTTTTTTATTAAACTAGGCTCAAATATTTCCAATATTCCTAGTATTGAACATTTGCACCTAAAAGCCATTTTCCCTATAACCTTGTGCACCATTTTAGAAACAAGTTTGATTCACACACCTTTTCTATTTGGATACTTACATGAACTAAATTTTATTGAACTATTCCATTATAAAATTTGCATTGATAGACCCACTTGAACATTCAATGTCCACCAAGGCTAACAATAACTTCAAAATCTAAATCAACTCAACTTTGACCAAGGTACAAATCAAAATAAAATCATGTTCATCTTGAACCATATGCCAATTCTAAGACAAATCTAGCTCATCTTGAATCATGTGCCAACTCAAAGATAAATTTGGTTTACATTAAACCATGTGCCATGTCAACTAATGACAATCAAGTTTGTCTTGAACAACCTTCCAATTCTAATCTACTTCATCCTAAACCACATTTTAATACCAAATAAAGTCTATTTAGGCCAAATCCTATTATTTAGATTCTATCTAATTCTAATTCAAAACCACTTCTTGTATTTACATTCAATCTTCCACACATGTCTATTGGGAATTATGAACTCATGACATCTATCCTTTATTTCATTTTAATCATATTTAGGCCAATCAACCTTTTTTAGGGAAAATTAAATCAAGGCCATTGGAACTGATTCTAATTTATGCCAATTTTCCCTATTTGGGGCATTTTCCAATCTATGGCAATCCACCCTTTTGGGGACCAAACTAATTACAAGCTAATACCACCCTCTTTGGGTTATTTCTATGGACCAATACTACACTCTTTGGACCAATTTCAAATACTTATCCAAGACTACCCTCTTTGGTCCCATCCTATTCTAATTCGTACCAATAATGCCCTCTTTTGGCCTATTCCAATTACATTGAAGACCAAGGCCACCCTTCTTTGGATCCATTCCAACCTATGCCAATTCATCATGTTTGGGGCCAATAAAATTAAGACCTTTTCAACCAACTCTAATTTAAGCAAGAATTCCTTCTTTGGGTCCATTCTAATTGAGACAAATTCTACCCTATTCAGGGTCAATTTATTCCATCCATTTCCTCTTGAATGTATCCTTGCTTGGGTTCATTAGTCTAAAGTTAATCTAATTCATGCTACCTCATAATCCTAAACCTATTCTATAATTTTCAGTTTTAAATCAAGAAGTGAAGGAGAAAATGTCTCAAATTAACCTTAAAAATATTTCGATTAGTGTTGGTCATGAATAAAATAAAAAAGGCTTCCTAAATATGTTGTATGTGGACATTTAAACATGTCCTTGTATGTTTTATATTCTCATATTTAATGGCATGTTCCCATGTCCCTTATATTATGGCCCCTTGGCCTAATTTTTCATGCACTGTGTGTGTGTTTTATATATGCTTTATTGTATGTGTCTTCATCATGACACTTGTCTTTTTATGTTACACACACTAATTTTTTATTCCATGAGGGACCTCATGCATCTACCCTTCTTACTTTGGTGTTGTGATGGACATCATGCCCCATCCCCTAGGTAATTACTCATATTTTATGTTATACACATTGATCAAATATATCTTGACACCCTTATTCAATGCTAGAGACAACATGTATCTTACATTACATAATTATGCTTAGATTCATTTACATTTTGATGTTATGTTTGCACATTGTATTAGAATATCTTGAAATTATTATATATGATCTAGATAACACATTTTACAAAGCTACTTATTTTGAGGATAGTTCTTACACAATTTCTACAACTACCCTGAAAAGAGGGTGAATTCATAGGGGTTATCTCAAAGATTATGATCTTACATTACTATTAATCGATTATTTTTAGTACACAGGCTTAGTTATAAGAAATCAAAGATAGAAAAACATAGACTCAAAAAGTAGTTTAGTCACCCAAATTTTAGACCAAATAGACATTAACACACATATTAGGACACTAGTACCATAGGGAACTATTATCCATTGCATGGCACTACTATTTAGTATTCCTACCTTCAGGGCAGTCAAGATTAGCCATAACAATATGCTAGGTACATTACAAATTTGCACAGAGACATTTACATGTTTAACAGTTATGTTCATATTTTTGTTTAAATACATCCATTTTAGCTTAGATTCATAAAAATTCCTCAGATTAGGGGCATCATGTGAAGCATGATCACTCCCAAATTCAATTCAGATACATAGATACAATTATTACATATTCAGTCAAGAATCAATATACTCAGATATCAAATTGGGGGCATGTGTGTGGCACATAGTTTTCATATGCTCAATTACACATAGGTTGATCAAATGGAATGGAAAACTCCATGTCATTCTCTATTTTGTATGCACTTGTATCATATTCTAGGTTGTCACTAGTTGCATGGCTTACTCCATCTATAGTGGTTGGCATTCTCGAGTGTCTTAGAGCCACCTAATGTACTCAAGTGGCTGCAAAGTTGACATACATAGTTAGATATACCTATTTAGATACTTTCAACACTTTGCATAGTTTATTTTTAGACACATCTAATTCACATTGGTGGGTAATGATGGATTCATAGCCTACTTAAGTTCTTGATCCACCTATATGAGAGGGTTAGACACACTTACAATCTTATCCAAGTTATTCAAAGGTCATGATCCACCAAGTAGGGATGGGAAATGATGAATTCAAAACCAAATTGAGTTATTGAGCCACCCACTTATGAGGATTGAGTAAGCTATCAGCTCAATCCAAGATATTCAACTATTTTATCACTATGTACACATACACACACAAGTTATCACTAGGTTCATGTGTTAGTTTGTGTACCCAATGAGGTGTATGCATTCCTTTCCTCTTTATCATCTCTTTACTTAGCTTTACTTAGTTACTTTATTCAGCATAGTCTTTTACTTTTGATAATCTCTTAATTAAGGACTATTTTTTACATGTTTCATTGTAGTTCATTGCTTTAGATCATGTTTCACATATGTAGATCTAGCTTCACATACTTAGACTCAACTACATGGGATTCACTTCTTAGGTAAGTCAGGCATCCTTCTTTTTCCTTTATACTAGTCATTTCACTTTGCTAAATTTCTAGCATAAAGGTGGGGGGATGTAATTAGTTAAAATTGGTGTTTGGATGCTAAGAGTGTTACTTGAGACATATATTCCTATCTTATCCCTAGACCTATCTAGAGCCTTTATCACACTTTTCTAACCATTGTGTAGACCCCAAACATCTCTAGTCTACTCAAACATAGTCCCAAAATTTCATTCCTAGATCCTAACCCATTGTGCTTAGTAACCTACTAGTTGGACACTAACACCACATTAAGGACACTAGAGCCACATGGTGTTAATGTCCCCAATATGGTGCTAGTGTTCCTTTTCCTAACTCTCTTGAATGGATATATTTTCAAACACATACCCATCCTAAGGTTGGCCTAAGCACATTTTATTATCTACACAAGCTATAGATCACTATAAATACAATATCATTAGACCTCTATCCACTAGATGGAAAATATATGAAAAAAACTTATTCAAATAAGAAACAAGTTGAGTAAAATCAAGGTTATTAATCCCTATTCTTCCCTACTTATACATACTACCATCTGTAGCTACCCTAAGCCCATATTTTAAAGATTTCCAATCTCAAACACACTCAAGGAATTTAATACCACTATCATTATATAATTCACTTGTACTTACACCAAACACTAGGTTTGAGAACTAAATTAGGTTTGATCCCTCAGATTATTGGTAGGTTCACAGTGGGATGTTGAGGATGTCTAGCCTATCATACTAAATAACACATGTTTTTACCTCATTCCATACTTTCAAGGAGGATTAGGTTTTTCATATTAAATAAAATATTCCAATCACAATATATAATTTTATATTTCATGTGTACAAGAATAGAACTCAGAAACATAGATGCAAGTGCTCCCAAAAGATATTAATAGCCCTACAAAGAAGACACTAGTGCCATTTTTAGGACACTAAATCCACATGGCACTATTGTCCAAGTGAGGCATTACTATCCAATGAAGAATATAACTTAGGGACCCTATTGACAATACTCAAACATATTCATAATCTAATTTTTAGCACCCAAATCTTCTATGATAATTGTATTCTAGATAAGTCTCCATTTGCACATATTTATTATTATTATTAAAAAGTAAAAGCAAGTCAAATTATATTAAAATAATGTTTATTTAATACATATTATTTCACTAATTTATAAAACATATCCTTTTAATCTAACTTAGGAGTTACATAGTAAAACCCTAAATAGTTATATCATAGTTCTTTGATAGTGACCCTGGTTCATCAAGTTGTGATTGCATAATCTCAATCTGGAACTTAGATTTATAGTTGGTTAGGTAGATAATGAGGCTTGTTATGATGATTCTTGGATGGTATGGAGCCTAATTATTAACATGGCCCATATAATAATCACCAACATAAGGAGGTTGGTAAGTATTAGTCAGCAAATAGGAATTATTTGGCAAAGGTGTAGGTCTGTTGGTAATTGGCTGAGAATTAATACTGCTAGTGGTAACATGGTCACTTGAAATTTGTCTTACAACATTGTTATAGGTATATGTAATGGCATGCTAATGTCATTGGTTGGTTTGGTCATTTTGACCTTATTTTTTACCATTTTGTTGTTTTCATTGTGTTTGGTGTTGTTACTATTGATTTTACAATGGATTTTTGTACTATTGTTATTTTTATTGTTATTGTTATTATTATTATTATTGATACAGATACTAGTTATTCTTATTTTTATTTTGGGGAAATGTATTTTTTTAAATACCCAAGTTATGATTGGTTGTAGGAACATGGGTGTCTCTTTTCTATCTCTCCATTTTCTATCATATTCTCAATCAAATTATTGAGTTGGATACCCCATCATATGGAATTTATTCTAACATGATTATACTCACAAAATTCATATTATTTATACCAATCAATAAAAATAATCCCATCAATAAATAGTTTTGGTATCAAAAAACTAATCATAATTTCTTGAACTAATATTCAAAACACAAATTTAATAGGATCACCAAGGTGACTAAATTTTCTAGCAATGAGTGGTATTCTCTTTGAAGCAGGGTCTTGTAATTGGTTTTGATTTTGTGGTGGTTGGTTGTTTGGAGGTCTTAGTTGACTGTATGGAGGAGGTGGTTTCTGTGTGAAATAGAAAACCAATGTTTACACCATATGAACATGGTGTGATTCAATAACCCCATTTCCAAAAACATTCTTGTTGTAGCTATAGGGTTTATGTCTCTCATTATTGTTAGCTTGAGGTGGTGTTAAATTCAATATTTGAGTTAGGTTCTGAATTTGGTTATAAGAGGATAGCTTGATTATCCCTCTGTTGATAAGGGATTTCCTAGTATGTATTCATTTCTCTATAACATCTTTAAACATATGAGCATATTATATCTTGAGATGGTATGATATCTTATTATTTAAGATCTTAGTAAATATTGTGGCCAACTATTTATCAAGAATATTGTGAGTAAATTAGTTTTCTATTGCCCTCCAACATTGTAAGTATGTAGTGAATATTTCACCATTATTATATTTAGATTATATGAAAAATTCTATACAAAATTATCTAAAAGATCATCAAAGTCAAGTATAAAATTCTTTGGTAATCTCAACAACCATTCCATACTTGTCTAGATAGAGTCCTTGGAAAGACTAGAACCAAGTATATGTCACTATAGACCACTGGATAACATGTAATAAATAATTCTTTCAAGTTATCGTTAGGGTCACCTTTGCTTTTGTATTTGTCAAATCTAGGCAACTTATAACTTGACAAAAATGGTATTTTTAGATTCTTTGTGTTGAATGGATAAGGGCATATTTCATCTAGCTTAAATTTATTTATTTGTTTTCTAATTTTTATAGCTTGAATTACATCTTTCATCTATTACAACTCTTGAGAAAGGAAATTAGAAAGAGTGACCTATTATATTGAGGTTACATAGTCAAAGGTGGATTCTCTTGACCGGGGTAGGCATATTGTGTAATGTTAGTTGAATTGGTTGGATGACCAGGTATACATATCTAGGCATTTGGATTATACTGTGGATACAAAATACATTATTATTGAAATAGATTCTAGTTCATATTGGATACATAATCATGGATAGTGAATTAAGGTTATGGCAATGGCATTTGGCTCTACGAAATGTGTTGCCATTTTTTAGTTTGGGATGGAACTTGTTGCCTACTTATTGAACCCTTTTGTATATAGGCAACATCTTATTGACTATTTCCCTCTTTTTGGAGGTGTTGATAGTTGAATCCATGTTTCATGTACAATACCCATTGGGTGAAAGTTAATTATTACCTAAGACATGATACCTACTATACATAATGACCTTTTTGTTTGTTAAACACATGTTATTAGATTTGCACTTGTTGAATACACACTTATTGCTAGTTAGATAATTATTAAGGGTTTGGTATTTGTTGTTGTTGATTAACTAGCACTTTATGACCAATAGTAACATGTTGTTTGATATGCAATGTTTAGGATTGATGAGTTATATTAGTTTGTGCTTATTTTGTTAGACTATTTATTAACACATGTTAAGGTGGCATAGTGTTCTGTAATTATTATAGTGATAAGTTGTTTTGTTGTTGGTTTTTTACCCCTATTGTACACTCGAGGAAGTATCTAGTTGTGGAGTGGAGATTTCTTGCTGATTTTGGTATATAAATGTACATATCCCTTGTTGTTACAGTCCACTCATATAATTATTTAGAGGAATTTACTAAGTATTTCTTGATAGTAAAATATACCCACTTTTATTTAGATTTGAATTCAATTGTGTGCTATCAACAACATTTTGAGTGAGGTCTTCTATTTGAGTGGAAATCTCTTCCATTGAAATAAGGACATTATGCATGCCACCAATCAATGTGATTTAGATAAATGGGTCTATATTTTGTCTTACATATCCTAAAATATCCATTTTTTCATATTTATAGAGTTATCTCAATAATCACCATGTTATAAATAACCCTTGCATTAAGATTATGAGCTAGGTTGAGATGTTTTGGTATGCTTATTGTACCTATTTTATTTGTTCATTCATAGGGCTTTTCCCTTTTGCAAGCATACATTGGTCTTGGTGCATCATTTGCACTAAATCTTGACTATAATTAGTTGATGCATATTTTAATGGTTAAATTTGAGATACATTACTAGAAATTTTAATTAAGCTACTCAGTCTTTTATGTGGGAAGCCTGGCAAAAACTTAGCTCCTTAGTCAATAACTCTAACGAGAACTTTGTCTTTGTTTTTTTTAAATGACATTCAAACAAGTAGGGATCATAACTTGTTTATGTTGGTATCATAACATATTAGGGATATTTTTATTGGCTTTGATCAATGTTAGGCATTATTTGAGTAAGGTATTATGCCATTTTCTCTATCTCTTGGCTTGTATAAGAAGGTAAAACCACCAAATACTATGTTAAATGGTTTTGCCTTTGTTAAGTATATGGAATGTTAAAATGGATATGGATCCATGGAATAAGCTATGTCATCATATGACTCTTGAACAAAAGGTTCATTTGTCATAAATTTCTCATAGTCTAGATTATACATGGTCCTGCTACATGTGTAATGAGGCATGTTCAGATCTATAGATAGGTATCATTAAAAACAAATGGCCAAATGTAAAAAAAATTGAGGTCTAAAAATAAAAAACCTTTAACTCTATAAAAGAGGTAAAAAGGGTAAAACAATTTAACTAGGTAAAGGTATGATAAAATAACCTTAAAACTAGTTTAATAAATTATATTAATTTACCCAAAGGTGATTACAATCAGTGGAAAAGGTAGCCTAAAATCTCAAAACTTGTCTATATCTAAAGTACTAATTTTCCCAAAGGTAGTTATAATTAGTGACAAAAGTATCTAGACAAAGTAGAACAATTGTGAACTATGATCAAAAGATAGCAATGACTTTCCCAAATGTGGTTATAATCATTAGCATGAAAAATAAGTCTAGACTCAAAAATAATGAACTCAAAAAGAACTTGAAAACAACCTAAATTAAGGAAATTGGCTTGGATGAAACTCAGTAATTGGCTTACTAAGACTTGATATTTGATTCACAAGAGACTTTTAGAATAATAGAACTAGGAAACTCAAAATTTAGCACAACAAACTTCAAACAAGGCACATGATAATAAATTCTCTCAAAAAGACACTTAAACAAGGTACAAGACAAACAGCAACCACTAATTCTAGGCAAAAGGGGCTTATAGATCAAATAAGAAATCAACCCAAGTAACATAATCTAAAGACAAAAGGTAGACAACCTAAGCCCAAATTAGATGAGGCTTTGGTGTAAACCTAATTAGTTTAAGATTTGCACTTCAAAAGGTTGAATTTCAAATTTAATATAAAAAACTCAAATGTTCTAAGGAAAAAAGGGATAAACCAAAATGGGTGGCATAACCATGCATTTGAAATAATAAAGGTATAAAAATAGCTCAAAACTTGGTTTCAAAAGTGACAAGTGATTGGAAAATTTTAGGCAATGTAATAATTCTCCTTCAAATAAATGACATGACAATGGTTTTGGACTTAAAAATCCAAGGCAAATGTTTGGGATAAAATAGGAAACGTAATGACACCCCATTTAAACAAGTGACACACAAATGGTTTTGTAATATAACTCTAAGGAAAAAAGTGTGACACAAAATTGACAGATTAATACTTCTTAAGCTGAAGGGGTGTGACAAAAATAAGATAGTTTTGGACTTATTTTGATGTGATAATACAAAAAAATAGTTTTAGTCTACAAACACACATGTACATCAAATAAAATAGAAGTTGCACTAATAACTTGTCCTATATATAAAACTTGCATGGGTGTGTGTAGCTTCTGCCAAAGTTTCCACTGATATATTAATGCTTTCCAAGAATTAACTAGTAATCTAAAAATTAAAGTACAAGTATAGGTATAGTTTTTACATGCCCCTTTATCTCTCAAGCATTGACACATGGCATGAACTTAGAGTGAGGACCACTTAGGATTTTCCAAGATATTCCATAGTAAGTGGGGTTGACTAAAAAAATATAGATCTCAAACACACTAAATGGTTCCAAGTGTTTCTAACACAAGGATACAATCATATAAATTGGTTTCATACCTCCTAACTTACTATGAAAGATTTTATTCCTTTACATAGTGACTCTATCCATGTATTAATTAGTAGAGTTTGATGTTTAGCAAGACCTAACCCAAGTTTCCCGTAGGATCAAAGAGGTTAGTTTTTCAATCCCTTGGATATCTTAGTATCATGTTCCTAATTTATATAACCCATGGAGTGGGTTTGGTATTATGCATGGAGATGAAACCTCAGGTCAATGTACCCCTAGATAACTTATGATGGATAAATGGGCTCCCTCCCATAAGCCAAATGCAAGAAAATAAATTATAAAGACTTTATAGGTCATTTCAAGCTCACCCAAATCATTTGTAGCTTGGGTGAATCATACATGACATTATTTATAACAAGACCAAACAAACAAGGTAATAAACTAAGAACTTTTGGTCACCTAAGTTCCCTAAAGTGGATGGGGGGAGACAATACACACAATAGATTTTAATTTACCATGAACAAATAAATCTAAATATGAACTTTGAAATTTACCTAGTAACAAAAAATAAACATAAAGTAAAAAATATCTTAAGAGCTCTAACTAAAATGTATATTCTTTTTAATAGCCTCAAATCGAAGTGTGATTAAAAGTTTGTCCCCTTGGCCTTATTTTCACTTGTAAAAACTTTTAAAAATAAAATGCAAGTGTGATTAAGTGGATTTTAAGTACTAAACAAAAGTGTATGTGAGATTTTAAAAATGCCTAAGCATATCTCTCTCCACCATAGATCTTACAAAATGTTAGAGGGTTTTTTGTCTATAATCCAAAAAGAAAGTTAGTAAACAACAATCTATTTTATACTCTTGGGATTTTTAAAAAAAATAAAGTGAAGCTGTCATTTAGCAAGGTGAAGCCATTATTTTCCTAAAAACATAAACACAGAGATCAACTTTGGTGAAGCTACCATTTACAAGGAAAAGCCACTGGTTAGGCTAGGTAAAGCTACCAAAAATAATAGAAAAATAGGTAGATGTAGTGTAAACTTACCTAGTGAATATGTTGTTACATAGGGTCAAAGTCATTGATTATATAGAGCAAAGCTACAATTTAGTAGTTCAAATCTTCCATTACAAAGTCGATGTTTCTACACAAATAAATATTATAAACAAACACAAGACTAGTGAAGCCACCATTACATAGGGCAAAGCCACTAATAACTCAAAAAATAGAATGACATATTTCAAGGCTAAAACTTTAAACTTGAATAATTAAATTAATTTGTTAGAAAAACTAAGGTTAACATATCATTCTCCTTGGCCATTCAAGTTGTGTGGTCCCATCGGGCATGCCATCATGTACCATAGGTGTTTGAAAAGTAAATTATATATATATATATATATATATATATATATATATATATATATATATATATATATATATATATATATATATATATATATATATATATATATATATTAGTCCTTTGTCAGTCCAAATGACAAAAATCAAGCATAAAAATACACTAAGACTAACCACTCTTGCCTAAGAACTAGGGAGATCATAACATAATAATCAAGATCACAAAATATAGATAAAGACAATACAAACTTCTTACCTTATTTTTTGAATTTGATACTTACTTGTTGGCATAATGATGTTCATGTTCAACTTATGATGATTGGATTTTTATAACAATTCTCTTTTATGGTGGTAGGATCTCTCCAATAGTCACATGTGGCTTGGTTTGAATCTTGGCATAAATTGGGTATTATATCACTTTTTTCAAAGGCTTCAAGAAGGTATTCCAGTATAACAACCTTACACACAAATTTTTGTTAGCATATGGTATGGGAAGTTTTATTTATATCTCAAATAATTAACTCTAACCCTAAAGAGGTTAGGTTAAATTATAACTTTTATTGAGTCTAAAATAATTTAGGTTGAGTCAGACTAACCCTAGGTTGGGTTGAAGCACTCATGAAATCTTGACACTTCAATTTTAGCTATTTATGAGGTATGACAACTCACTTTAGATATTTGTTAGGTGTGACTCATATTTTTGGAATCTTTAAGAGATAATAAACCACTTTATTATCTCCTTTGACCTTTGACTTCATATTTGGCTGAAAGTTCCTTTTTTGGTAAATGAAATTCACTAATTTGATTTGAAATTTTTGTTTAGGTAGGTTAATTAAGATTTTTAATGTAATAAATCTTGGTTAGTTTATTTAATTTTTTGGTAATTGTTTTAAATGTTATGAATTAATAGTTTAATAGGCCAAAAGTTTTGAATTGCTAGGTTGTAATCTAACTAGGGTTAAAATTAGTCTAGGTTATTAGTGCATACATGGTAATGTGCCAAGTAAGCTAGCCTCATCATATTTTTGGGTGATTAAAGCCCCTATGTAGATGAATTTGGTAAATTTAAGTGATTTATAGGCTTAAAATAAATCCTTTACTTTAAATTGAATTGAATCCCTATTTAGGCAAAAAGTGGCCAAAACTAAGTGTCTACAGTACTTAACTTTTCAAAAATTTAGTTGACTATAATTGATGTTTGATAGTGAAATCCAACATAAAACAAGAATTTGATAATTCAAGATCAAAATTAGGGTTTACATATGTTTTAGGATAGATTTCCACTCTTTGGACAACAATGTAGGTCAATTATGTCCTTTGATTGTGGACTTGTCTATTGTAAACACTATTTCTAAATTATATATCACCTCAATCTTGTACACTTGGTAAACTTAGACCTTGGTTTCTCCTTTTAGTTTTGGACCTTACCCATTTTTTCAAGTTTTGAATCTACTCTATCTTATGCCTCATGGCCTATTTCTTAGTCTAACTAATATTATGTTAATGACCTAGATCTTTTATCTTGCCTAGAATGCTTAAAATCTACTTATCTTCCACCTCTGTAATTTTGGAGCCTATACCTACTTTATTACTCCTTAGACACTAACATTTGGGATATACACTAACATTTTTCTAGTGTCTTAACCTAACACAATTGTTTAGTTCCATAAAATTATCTAATTAGAAAATGAAATGTCTCTAAATGGTCAACCTAAGTGTTTTGATGTGAGTTACTTCACCAAAGGGATTGATATAAATACAAGATCAACCCTCATTCATTCCTAGCCTACAAAAAACCTAACATAGACCAAGGTAAAATATAAAAAGCATTTAACAAATCAATCAATAAAGAAAAACTTTCTTATTTTATCTTATTCTCATATCAATCATATGAGCAACACATACACAAATTTGAAAACTAAAGCAACAACCCAATATCTATATTTTTGAATTTACAAGCTAGGTCATTGTTATACTTACTTATCACATATTACATGATTCACGCACAATCCAACACATAAGGGAAAACTGCATCAATTTGAGGCCCTCCTTAGAGTATTGTTTATGTAGGTAATGCTCATTAACTTAGGGGTCTTTGGGGTCAGTTTGACATCATGTGTCCACTAACCCATTTTTCCTAAGGTTACTATGAAGATGAATTACTAGGGTTTTGTAAATTCATGAGGAGTGACAGCACATGACCTAGATCTAAATGCACTAGATTAAAGGTGAATACAAATATAGAAGCATCTAAGTGTTCAAATCTTTTTCTAGTAGGTATTCTTTATGAACCCAGATAGTAGTGTTGATGCAACTATCTTAGGCTGATGCAAACATCCAAAGCTCTAGAGTTACTTAATCTAAAAACATATGACTATTACAGAATCATCTTCTAATATAATTTATGCATGTTATAGATCCAACACTATGTTAGCATTGGAACTAACTAAGTATATTACTTCTTTGTCATTTCTATACATAGCTTAGATGCACTTTCTATATTTAGTATATTATCAGTTTTATAAATTCAACATATGTTATATCTAATTTTAACACCCAATTGTCCCACTATAGAGATATTTTATCACCCTTGTGCCCTAACCTATCTCTATACCCTTTAACCCTAGATAACCCCAATCTAGATGTTAGGGTTAAACATTTAGTGAACCTGATTCATGTGAATGCAAAAAAAATCTGACCTAGGATTTCTAAGTCTCTTAATATTTTAACATGTTGTGATGTATTTTAGATATGAAACTTTACCCTAGGGTTTTACCCTCCTCTAGTCATAAAGGCTTCATGTGTATATGTTTTCAAGTGACTTTTTTTATGATTGGCACAATTTGGCCTCTAAATAGGTCAATTTTAAAATTCCTTAGAAGTATTTTCTACTCAATTTAGATTACTCAAAAACCTCTTTCAGTTTGTCAAAATATTGTGTGGATTTTACAAATTTAGCATTTTACTAATTTTATTAAATAGAGATCTACATGTCATATATTTACTTATATTTCCCTATTTTTTTGGGTTCATCTCAATTCTTGTTTTTCCATAAAAACCTCATATTTTTAAAAAATTTATCCAATAGTCTAAAATTATTATATCCTTATTATATAATGATTTATTGCTCTTTAGCATTTACATGTCTTTCTTATCATGTTCTCATATCAATTTTCAAAACATTTCAAACAGATACAAATAATATCCTTCCTCCTCCTAACACTAAGGAAGGCGATAGCCCTCATCCCTCTGACTAGGTCCAGGCTATCACTTATCCAAGGGGTAAGGTGGTCAACCCTATAGTTTCAAATTAAGGCAATCAATCTCAAATACCTAGGGTTTGTGGTTATAAAACCCTAAAGGAACAGATCAGTAATGTGACCAAACTAATGCGTGAGTTATATAAGTAAAATAATTCTCTAAATTTAAAATTCACTTTATTAAAAATTTAGGTTTCATATATAAACAATCCTTTGTATGCTACTGTGAACCATGTGTTTTCAACTTCACATACCAATTATGTGCCTAATAAAAATCAATATTAGAATCCAAAACCAAAGTCATATAATGATAATAATTATACAAGTGAATAAAATCCTACTAAGAGATCAAGTGATATTATAAGGGATATGCTTATAAATAATTTGATCAATATATCTCCTTTACGTCCCTTGTAAAAATCTAAATATTATTGTGTATATCATAGAATGCATGGTCACCATAACAATTGTTGTTTTGAATTGAAAAGAAAGATACAAACGATAAATTCTCCCAAACTGAAAGTATCCAATGAATAAAAAATGGTACCAAAAAAGCCTCAAACAAAAAAGAGGAACCTTTTCCAAATCCACCTCAATATTCAAATGATATATCAATAATGGTGGATGACCCTTTACATGATATGCAGGTATCCAATATTTCAAATTCTTTAAAAAACATACCAAATATTCGAAATAATGATCTAAGAACAATCCTAAATGGTAATGTTATAGAATGATCAAAATCCATCTTTTTATAATAATCAAGAGAATATATATAATGTTTTTCTAATTTATATCCCATGGGTTGCCAATGATGTAAACAAACAAGGAAAATCCATTTTCAAGAATGAAGCTTCAACCTATGGTGTGGTTGGTTTTTCATACAGAGATACTCAAATTGTCAAAACATTTATTTAGAATCCATTTATTCAAGACAAACAAAAGGTCTTAAAATTATCCTTTATTGGTTACATATATGATCCTAATGATGGTACAACTTGGCATGACACCTTTAAGCCTTGGTGTGATCGCATTTTTCTATGTGTTTCAATGTTATATTTACTTAGCCATGTTCTTCTATATGTTACATGGTTACATTCATAGATTATACACTTGTCTTATCCTTTTAAGGTAAGGTAACTGATGGTTTATATTATTCACTCACTTTAAAGGGGGGCATGTTAGTGGGGATGTCTTATAGTCATGGCTTCCACACATTCATAATTTTTAAATTTAGTGAGGGCATGCTTTTGAAGCATGTTCTCCACACTTATTCAATATTCTTCATATTTATATTATAGTGGGGGCATGTTTGAAAACATTTTTTCCACATTGATATTTATATCAATTTTCATATTTCTCCATATATAGTGGGGGCATGCTTTAGAATCATATCCTCCACACTTATACAATTTTCAAATTATCCAAAACACATAGTTATATGATTTAGATTCATAATTATGGTAGAATTTTATACATTGGTAGCATGACACATATCTAAGGTGTATATGATATGCAATCTATACCCAATATTTCAAAATCCAAATCATTTTTAGATTCTAAAAACTCTTTTATGGACTATTACCATATCATGGAATTTTACGTACTGTTACCCCATTTGAAATTTTATATACTTTATTGAGATAATTTAATACATTAGTCGGTTAAAATTTTTGTATGGTTGATGTGATTAAATCACTCAATTTTTCCAAGTTTTCTAGTTAGACTCAATTGTATCATCTAACCTCACTAAGTTATAAATATGATTGGGTTACATGGTTGATTTATTCTAAACTACCAAGTGGTAACTCACCTTTATTCCAAGGTTTGGGGGAATGTGTCTTTAAATATTTCTCTCTCTCTCTCCTTGGATATATGAACTTTATATATTTATCTATATTTTTCATAATCTTAGTTTTATAGCCTTACAATGATACATATTTTCTAAATCAACTTGCCAATAGGTAAGGCAGTTATATCATCACACAAGTGTACTCATAAGTCTTATTCTTTAAATTATTTATTATATACACTAATTATATATTATATCATACTCTTGTTTTTAGGTCAGTCACCAACAAATAACTCAAGTTGGGCACACACAAATATAAGGTGTGTTATACACACATGGGTATACATTCCTTTCACTTAAACTAATAATTTTATTACTAGATTAAAGGGGGTTAAATGTAGATATTATTTATAAATAATATATCACCTCATTCTTATACACTTGCAAAAATATGACCTTAGTTGTTCCTCTCAATTCTATACCTTTCCTACTTTCTAAAGTCTCACATCGGCTTTATCTTATAACTCTTGTCCTATCTCTTAGTCTGACCAGTCTTATGTTTATGACCTAGAACTTCTATCTTACCTAGAATGCTTAAAACCTACTTATCTTCCACCTCTACAAGTTTTAAGTTTTTACCTGCTTTCCTCCTCCCTAGCCACTAATGTCTAGGATAGAAACTAGCATTGATCCTAGTGTCTTGACTTGATGCAAGTGTCTAGTACCCTAAAGTCATCTAAGTTTTTAATGTGAGATACTTCACCAAATGGATTGATATAAATAAAATATCAATCCTCATTTATTCCCCACCTAAAAGATACCTATCATATACCTATGTACAAGGGAAAATGTAATTGACCTACAAATCAATCCTATCTCAGAGAAGATAAATCACACTTACACTTTTGCTTTTTGATACATTTAGACATTTGGGGTCATGACCAAAATGGATCTGCTAGACCTAAATAATGGGTCCCTTATCACAATAACATCACTAGAGAGGGTTCCAAAGCCTTTAGTCAATAAACATCATGTGATAGCTCTAGCTAGGTACTATGTTTTCTATATTCACTAAGTAAATGCATATTAAAATAAAATATAATCTAGTTCTCACCAAAGCTTATGACACAAGTGGGGGTAATAAACATGAAATTAAACATGCATAGAATAATTCTAGTTCAAATATGTGTAGATATAACCCTTATGCATGGAGATATAAATACATTCAAAAGATATTACTTATGTTACTTCTATCTACTAAAATAGAGGATTAAATTTAAAAATACTTACCTTAAAGATGAACCCATTGAGACTCAATCTCTCCCTTGGAAAAAGGTGATTTGTTATAGGTTATTATTTATTGTTGAAGAAGCTAAAGATAGCTAATGGACTATAACCAAGGACTTCCTAATGAATCTCAAGCTTTCACAAGACAAAGTTATTCCCTCTAATTGTAAACCCTAAGCAATAACTCCTCAAGTAGAATGGTGGAAGAGAATATTGTAATTAAGTATAAATGAATAATTAATTTTGCCTCTCTCTAATAAATGGCTAAATAAATTTGTATATATAGTTGAATCTAACCCTAAACCTTTCCAAAAGTTTAAATGACAAGGTTGACCCAATTTGACCTTATATCATTAATTGATAAAATCAAGTTAGGTCATAGTTTGCATTGGCCAGGGTTAACCTAGACTTTTAACATGATAATGTTAATTTTAATACAAGGTTTGCCTAGGCCAATATTATTTAGTCAATGTCAAAAAGGTTTTTTGGATTAGGTAAGGGCTAAATATGGTGGTGAAATGATTAGAGGAGTGTATAAGAGAGGTGTCAAATCTTAGGGAAGTGTATAGGATATGGTTTTGTTAATTTCAAGTGGTGGTATAGGGGATAACAATCTTGTGAAGCACCAATGGTCTGCCCAACCCTTTCCTAGTGTACCTTTTAAGGTGTACACTCAGAGAGATAGAGACTCAAGGAGTTCCTTCAAGAGAGAGAAAGCATCATTAATTGATAAAGTTTGAAAGTATTATGTGTATACATATGTCATACTCAAATCTCATCATGTGTCACTCAAATACAACATGGGATGATGCTACAAATAAAAATACATAGCAACACACAACACTGAAGCTAAATAAATTATAGTATTTTAAAGCATAAAATAATTAAAAGGAAATTAGTTGAAACTAAATAACTAAAAATAAAAGTAATATATGTGTACCTTGACTTACCTCTCATCATTGGATGGTTGTCTACTATGTTTGTAGTTTTGATTGTGGAGGGCACAATGACTACTTTAGACAAACCCAAAGATACAAAAATAAAGATAAAAAATAAACATATGTAGTACATCCAAGATAATTGAACTATGTAGGCATGACATATTTGGAAATTTAGTAAGCTAGGGTGATAAGTGTTAAGTTAGGACCAAATCACCAAGTTAAACTTTAGATTAAATTAGAAAAAAAAAAACCAAGCCTAATAAATGACTAAAAAACTCAAACAAGTAAACCTTAAGTAAGAAAGGTAAACAAACCAATTCAATCTAAAGATACATGTAAAAATGGTAATCAAACATCAATGTGAAAGAATTAACAATCCTTACTGAAAAAAATATGGGCAAACAATGGTAAAACAACATTGATGAATGAGAAATAACAATCTTAACTCAATCATCAATGGGAAAAGTACAAAAACACTGGTGAGTGAGAAGTAACAATCCAACCTTACTCAGCAATAGAAAAAGTATAGAGAAATAGAAATGGATGTAGTTTTCTAAAAAAAGAAGTACAAAAAAATATAGAAATGGACACAATTCTCCAAAAAAAGGAGGTACAAAAAAGAAACCAAGGTAATTTTATAAATGTAAACCAATGGTGTAAATAAAGTAATCCATAGTCACTCAAGCATAGTTTTATTTCTAAAGATAGATAAAACAAAAACAAAATAGTGTTAACATGTTTTTAAGATGTGAAGAAGATGGAATATAGATTGGAAAAATAGATTTAAAATCAAACTTACCTATCAAGGGGGGAAATAAAATGGGTGGTAGGGGAAATGAAGGAAAAAAAGGTATAGAAACTCTTTATCAAAGTCAAGACACTTAGATTAGGTTTTTCAAAAAAAGAGGACTGTCAACATTAAGGATTTTGAATAAATTTTTCTAACTAAACAAATATTGGGTCATCAAATGAAGTATGAATATCATCCCATAAAGTCTATATGAATGAAAATTAAAATGGACCTACCTTCTGACAACATGTTTACCATTCCTCAGGACCCCTTATAAAGTCATCGATCTACTACAAAGATTAGGTACTTGCTTGAAAAAGTAGGTATCAGTATAGATGTTTTTAAGTTCTCTTATTCCAATCTACTGGCCTACCCACCCTAATGTACCTTGGATCTATCATGAGGCCAAATATGGAGTTTGAGCTTCTATTGGATATAAAATATATGTTATGAATCATGTCTTCTGGTGTGATTTTGAATTTTGAAATTGTATGTTGCCTTTTGATCATTGAATTTTGTGTTAAATTATTTAGCTTTTAACTTTTGATGGTTTTTCTATTCCTCCTCCATATAGATTAAATTAACCACACATGGGTGCTAAAAATGACTATCATTTGAAAACTTTAGGCTTGATTGCTAAGAAAGAGAACTTAGAGAGCATGGTGTCTAAGAGTCTTGTTAATTCATGTGAAATAAAAGTGTTATCTTGAATTCAACCTTGTTTTATCTAAATTGGAATGAAAAGAAAGTAAATCAAGGTTAATGAACATGAAATAATTTGAAATAATTTAAATCTCAAAAAATGTGACAAAGGTGAAAAGGGATACAATGATAGGTAAGTATGAATCATTATCATGAGAATGTAAGGAAGCGTAGGTAAACATGCTAACATAGTTTTTATGCAATTTTTATCCACAATAGAAACAAAAACCAAAGCTGAGAATATGGGATCATAAACTTGTAACTCTTAACTTTTTATAAAAGGAACACTTGGTTGAACAAAGGTGTTTTTGGAATAAAATGGTGATTTTAAAAGAGCCTAGTTCTATCCATGGTTTTACACTATAACTCATAAAAGAGAAACCCAAGTGGGTTCAAAAAAATAAAAAGTGGTATTTGTGAGGAGGGCCTAGTCCTATCCATGGTCTTACACTATAACTCACAAAAGATAAATTTAAGAGAGTGAACAAAGCATGTGAAAATAAAAATGGAAAAAATGGTATTTGTGATGAGGGCCTGGTCCTATCCATGGTAGTACATTACAATTCACAAAATATAGACCCAAAGAGGGTTTAAAAAATATTCTAAAATAATAAAATTTATAGGAAAAATCAATGGAAGTGAAAAAAAATCATGAGGAAAACTAGGTCCTATCCATGGTATTATAATGCAACTCATGAGAGAAATAGAAACCAAAGGACCAAGGGAATGAACAAAGGTTTGTGGAAATGAGAGACTACTACAGGGGGTGAGACCTATGTTGAAATCCTAAAAAAAGTGTTAGTAGGATAACATATATAACTATGATAATAAGGGAAATATCTAAGAAAATTATTTATTCAAAAATTGCACATTAGTGGGCTCTTTGAAAACATGGTCTTCATTAGTTTGGAGGTGATAGGTGTTAAGACCAAAAATATCTTTCACTAAATAAGGGCCCCACCATTTTTGGACATATTTTCCTTATTTATCATGGGTATAGTCTAATTTAAGGACTATATCACTAACATTAAAAGTGCAGATTTTAACATTTTTAATATGTTACTTGGTAATACGAGCCATGTATTGTTAGTTATGTTGAAGATCAACTAGATGGTGTTCATCAAGAATATCAAGATCATAAAAGTGATCTTCAAGAAATTATTTCTCAAGAATGATACCATGAAGAGATATATGTGAGGAGGGAAGCTCAAATTTTAATGGTAAAATAGACTTAAAATTATAGACTAGCGAGAACAATGTTATCAAAGTAGCAGTATGAATGTTAGTATGATAGACACAAAGTGTAGGATATAAATGAATATTTAAATCTATGTGGGTTTCACAAATGGTCTTTTGATGTATTTGATCTATAATTTTATTAGTGGCCTCAACTTGGCCATTGCATTACAGATGATAAGGTGTGGAAAATTTGTAGGATATTTTAACTTTAGCATAACTACTTCATGTCCTTATTTTTAAAATTTATGCCATTATTAAAAATGATAGTATGGGGAACTCCAAAATTATAAATTATTTGGTTAAGGATAAATTTATAAATTTAATTTTATGTGATGTTGATAAGAGGAATGGCTTTTACCCATTTGGTAAAATATTCAGTATCCATGATGATAAAAACATGCCCATCTTTGGACCCAGGTAATTTGTCAATGAGATATAATACCCACATAGAAAATGGATAAGGAGACTCCATAGTTTAGAGCTTAACTAGTGGTAAATGTATTAGATCATCATGAATTTGGCAAGGATTACACTTTATCACAAACTTGATAGCATCCTTTTATAAATTAGGCTAAAATTATTCCACACATAGGCATTTGCATGTTGTAGCATGTCTATTATAGTGGCCACTAAAAATTACCCCATGTGTTTATTCATGGAGAGGAGGGACCTCTTCTTTCATTACATAGCAGTGCAAGGTACCTTCTGCATTATGATAATAAATATTATTATATTGAAATACATATTTAAAATCTTGTTTCTAAATTATACTCTTTTCATGAGAATCTATATACAAAGGGGAATGGAATTGATCTATAACTCAATCATATCTTAGAGAATATAAATCCTACTTACACTTTGATTGTTGATACATTAGATATTAGATGTTATGACTAAGATGGATTTAATAAACCTAGCCAAGGGATCTCTTACCATAATAATATCATTAGGGAGGGTTCCAAATCCTCCAGTCAAGAAAAACTATGTAACAACCCTAGTTAGGTCATATGTTTTCTTATTCACAAATATAAATGACAAAAGCAAAGTAAAAGCCTAATCTAGTGCTCACCAAAGCTTATGGCACAAAATGGAGGTAATAAATATAAAAATTAAACATGCATAGAAAACATATAATCATGTTAATGTATAAAAAATCTTAATGCATGGGAGATAAGTAAAAATGCTAATATATCTACTCTTAGAAAGGAGGAATAAAGTTAGGAATACTTAACTTTGAAGACAAACTAGTCAAGAATTGATCTCTCCCTTGGATAAGGTGATTTGAAAGTGGTTGTTGTGGTATGTAAGGATAACAATGATAAATTATCTATAGGCTACATAACCTATCTATGCATCTAAAATACTTATTCACAAGATGAGATGCACAATATATATCTCCAAAAAAAGTATTGAACCTTAAGCTATACTCCTCAAGTATAATGGTGGATAAGCAAATGTGTAATATATATCTCTTTTTCTTATCTTATTCCTATAAATGATGAGATAAATGTGTATATAGCTAAATATAACCATAAAAATTTACAAAATTTTAGTTGATAGGGTTAACCCAATCAACTATGTATCATTATTAACAAAAACAAATTAGGTCTTGGTCTAGGTTGGCCAGGGCCAGGGGCTGACCTAGACCCTAAATGAGTGTTGTCAATTAGATTAAAAACTATATGGGATTGATAGTGTATTTTAAACTATCAAAAATGATTTTAGGCTTAGGGAATGGATAATGAAGTTAAAAAATGACTGGAGAAGGGTGAAAAAGAAAAGGCAAATCTTAGGGGAATGTTTTTAGGAGATGGTTGTGTAGATAGAAAGTGGTAGTAAGGGGACAACAATCCTATGAATCACCAATGGTTTGCCCACCCCTTTCTTAGTGCACCCCTTAGGGCATGCACTCAGAGAGATTGAGATTCAATGGGTTCCTAAAAAAGAGAACGCATCAGTAATTGATAAAAGTCAAATATATTATGTGTATATATATGGCCCACTCAAATTTCATCACATGTCACTTAGGTGCAACATGGGATTGTGCTTCAAGAAAATAACATATTAACACACAATGCTTAAGATAAATAAATTGTAGTAAGGATACAATAAGATAAATAAAAGGATAGAATTGAAAAATGCATACATTTACTTGCCTTAGTGATGTACATAAAGAAGGAGATGCAAGGAATTTGAAGGTGTCCAATATAGGGAACATTGGGCAAACTTATATAAATTAGTGAAAAGAGTGAAAAAATAAAAAAATCAACATATACATATAATAGATGAAAATGTTCTCTACAATGTCAAGATTCTAGAACATTTTACATTTAGAAAAAATAGCTAGTATAAATAAAGATATGATCAAAAGATAGAATTTGGTAGTAAATATTTGAAATAGTAAATATAAATAGGGTGAAAAAGAATTAATTTGTTATTTTTACTATTATGAGAAAATAAAGATATGAGAAACCTATTTTGAAACCAGAGATCCATCATGGTGAGGAGATGACAAATGAGATAGGGAGGATGCATAATGGCCACAATGAATATAGCATAGGTAAGAAATTATGACTTTTAAACTTTTGAATATTTTTATTTGAAATTGAGCTAAATATATAAATTTAATTGATAAGCAAAATATACGAACCAAAATGAACCCTAGGAAATTTTTAAGTAAACTAGGGGTAAAATAGGGTATTAGATAAGAATAAGTTAGACCAATAAATTCCTAAGGCATTTATGGTAATTGGTCAAAAAATCACTATTGTATAAAAATAGAGTTGACCTAGTCAACTTAGTTTGTTAGGCAAACTAGAAAGAAAGAGTCAACTATGTAGTAGTGGGCCAATTTAGTATGTTAATGGGTGGTATACTATGTAGTAGTAGGTTGACTTAGTTCATAGGGGGAACAAGATCAACTGTGTATGATAAGGCCAACTTAGTATCACAAAATGAGGTTGGTTATGTATGGTAAGGTCTATATAGTATGTTCAATTAAGAAGATAGTAGATTTAGTATCAAATAGGCTGATATAGTTGGAAAAGGAAGTGGTTGATTTAGTATCACAAATAATAGATAGGGCCAATTTAGTATTAAATGGGCTGATTCTATAGAAAATTTAGGAACGTGATAAACTAAATCAAACCAACTGATTCAAGTGGCTAATTTATGATTTTTTAAGAATGTATTTCAATTATTTATGACATGGAGATCTGAGACATTATTTATTGTTTGATATTTTACAAAGACATTAGAGGTATTAGCACTTGATAGAGTGTTGCAGATTCCATTTCTACTAGATCGATTGACTGACATGGTTGATTATAGGTTACCTTATGTCATATGATGGAGGAAGGACCATTTAATTCAGGATGTGCCCCATGTGACAACATTATAGACTATCACATGAGGGGATATCATGTGGAATACCTATATGCACATCATTATTAAATGGACTAGTTGGTTGATCATTTCTATAGGATTAGCATGGATGTGAATCATAAGCGACTACACCTCATACGTAGAGCCGTATCTAATGGCATAATTATTAGGGTAATTTATACTATGATACCTAGCATTCTCTCTAGAAGTATATGTTTATTGGGAAAAATATGGTATAGATATTATGTGGAGAGGAGGATTAAGAGTACTAGTGGAGATACCTATGATTAGACTACATCATTCTAGACCTTAGAATGGTTGAGCATAAATGAGGTGGGAGTAGGAGGAGATGACATGGATGTGAATACAATCTCATAATAGGCACCATAGTAAACACTATAATAGTAGTAGTAGAGATCACCCTAGCCACATTATAGATGGAAGAACCATTGGTGAGAGTAGGTGTAGCCAAGAGCTACAACATAAAAGGACCCAATAGTTACTTTAGGACATAACTGGTCTAGAGAGGCACCTCTTGTTAGGTTGTGGAGCTAAAAGCTTCACTAATGTAGACATGGAGGAGGTTGCAAAAGAGTTGCGGAGTGTCACAGACACCGGTGTCGGTCATGCCAACCGACGTCGGCAGGATCAAACAAGAAGGAAACCGGCGTCAGTCAGATATCAGCCGGCGTTGGTGACCCCCAGGTGGACAGGGACTGACGTTGGTCACCTATGTGGTTCGACTGTGAGTTTATTACGGGTAGTTAGCTAACAAACTGAGTGTTTGCATTATGAGAGCTAATTTTAGACTAAGATCTGCGGATCTAATTATTGTAATTAGATGTCTAATCATTATTTGGATGAGATCTATATAATAGACTCGTGGTTGTATTGTAAACTTGTGCTAGAGAGTAAGAGAGCAATTTTATAAGTTCCTTTTGTGTGTGAGGTGAGATATGGTGTGTTCCTCCTAGTGCCACAGTACCAGGTGTGGGTGCTAGATTGGAGAATCAGTAGGGTTCTTCATGTATGTATGATCTTGGTCATCAGGTGAGCATGGCCTTTTATAGGAGATCTGCATGGTAAGTAAGATCATTGATCTGCAGGTGTATGTGTGTGCAAGGTTAAGGTTCACAAGTGTGCAGAACCAGGTTGATTTGTAGGTGTGCAAGATCAGATAGGACAGCAACACAACAGGGAGTAGAGTCAGGCAGGATCTACTTGGAGTACAGGTGTGTACTCAGATAGAGAAAAGAGGAAGGCAAGGGAGTTCCTTCCATAAGTATGGTTTGTTGAATTGCAGGTTGTTGCAGGTTCATGGGAGATCTACTTGAAGTACGTTGAGTACTTGTGGTGTGCGTGGAGCACAGGTATAAGGTGAACACCAACTCAGAGTTTGAGTTGTGTGTTGGGACCTAAGAGAGAGCTTTGAGGAGAGAAGTACTGTTCACTTGAGGTGTGGGAAGCCTCTGAAGAGGTGGTGGAGAAGAAGTAGCATCTTATTTATTGTATTCTTTTCTTCAAGAGTTTTAATACAAGTTGTGTATTGTCTCTCATATCATGTGTTATTCTGAATTCTAGTTACTTGTGTTTTTAGTTAATTTCCGCATATAAAGTTTCTTGGTTTGGTAATCAATCGTGTGCTTCCGATGTTTCGTATATCCTGACAAGTGGTATCAGAGCAAGGTTGTTGGCTCATAGCTTGATACCACTGACAAGTGGTACCAGAGCTAAGGTTACAGGAAGCAGGGTTTGTGTTTGGTTACAAGTCACTCTTAGGGGTTTCTGATCAAGTGGGAGTAGAGCAATGGCAGATCAAAGTAAGCTAAGAATGGAGGAGTTGAAAAGCACAGATGGTCACTTACGGTCCCATGGAAAGAAAGAGCAGGTAAAAGAATATTGTTTGTTGGTTGGTAGTAGATCAGCATGAAGGAACTGAAGATGTAGATGTTGTAGGTGTTGTTACACAGGATGCTCTGAGAGGTTTCTTAGATAAAGTTGAATCTTGGATAAAAGATTTGGTTGCCTCTTTCCATGCAGCCCCAGGTAGAGGAGCTGGTGAGCCTTGCCAAAGAATTGGCAAAGGGGAAGTGAAGCTGAAATTGCAGGCGGCCAACACACAGGTGTTGATGAAGGTCATGCAAGTCCCAGGTTTGGAGATATGGCTAATTTATTCAAAAAGATTGGGTGATGAGAGATGTACAAGAACTCTCACAGCGGATGCACTTGAATTAGTTGGTGGTAAGAAAATAGGTACTCTTTATCTACTTGTTTATATTACTGATTCTTCTTCTATTACAGAGATGTGGCTTCGTAGGCTTGGTCACATGAGCAGGAAGGAGATGCATGTTCTTAAGCAAAAGACAGATATATTTGACAGGCTTAAGAACTGGAAAGCCTTGGTGTTTATGGAGGAGATGGCAGATAGAGACCAGTGGATGGGGCTGGATACTTCTGAGTAGGGTAGTTTGGACATGGGTATTGATTCAAAGGAGCTCACAGGTAAAAAGTCATCACTCACAGGTGAACACAGGAACCGGCATCGGTCAAGAGGAACCGGCGTTGAACAGACAGGTGCCGATGTCGGTCATGTGCAGACCGAAGCCGGTGATGTTGGGCAGGGTAAGACTGATGTTGGTCAGGAGGACCGACATCGACATTAGGTAAGATAGATGTCGGTCAAGAGGATCGATGTCGGCAATAGGGACACCGACGTCGGCAGGGTCGGTAATCAAGGATAGATGCATGGGAACTGACGTCGATCAGATGCAGACTGTGGAGTGACTGAGGTCAGTCACTGTAACAGATTTTGGGTGGACAGCATGCTATCAAGGAGTCTCAAACACCCATACAGAGGACTGAAGATGTAAGTAAGCCTCAAATTCGTTGTTCCTCTTCTTTATACTCGTTGCTAATTGTAGAGCAGGAAGGATCTAGGAAACAGGTGGGAGCATGGCAGGGATATGATGTAGAACTAAATGGGAGTTTTGGTAGGGTTGCCAGCTGGTATGAAAGCATAGAGATGAATGGATTCTTTAGTTGAAGAATAGAGTGAATGGACACGTGAGACAGAAGACCGGGTATATGGTCTTGAGGAGCTGCAAGACAGTGGTACAGGTTTTGACAGGTGGAGGACGAGGCATGGCTTCAGTCAATGTCAGGTAACTATTGTGGTTTGTCTTACCAGGTGGATGATGATTGCAACATCATTCTATTATTGTATGTGGATGGTATGTTTTGCTAGCAGGATTGTACATACAAGGTTTTGCTGAGCTAAGGGTAAGGTTAGTTCAGCGACATGTCATGAGGAGTTTGGAGCAGCGAAATTATTTGACATGGGAGAGATGGAGATCACAGGTTGATTTTGTCTCCAGTGGGAGCTGATGTGAATCAGGTGTTGGCAAGGTTCATGATGTAGAGCTGGAGCACACTAAGGGCTGGACAGGTACAGTGTCTGAAATCACATGAGGTCTGGTATAGACCTGAGTATTCCCATGCAGTGGGAGCTATCAGAGAGTTAGGAGCCAATTCGGGGAAGTGGGTTCTCAGGTATTTGAGAGGGACCAATAGCAGGTATACATGCAAGGTTAGGACTTCACTACATGTGTTTGTAGGTTTAGATGTGGTAGGGTACTCGGATGACAGGAGGTACATCACAAGTTGTGTGGTGGGTTGTCTTCAGGATTGATCTTGAAGAGGGATACAAACCAGGAAATAGATTAGATAGAGTACAGGTACAGGTACAGTGTAGCTGTTTATCTCCAAGTGGGAGATTGTTAGGTTATGGAGCTAAAAGCTTCACTGATGCAGACATGGAGGATGTTGCAGAAGAGTTGCAGAGTGTCACAGACACCGGTGTCGGTCAGGCCAACCAATGTCGACAGGATCAGACAAGAAGGCAACCGGCATCGGTCAGATATCGGCCAGCGTCGGCAACCCCCAGGTGGACAGGGATCGACGTCGGTCACCTGTGTGATTTGACTGCGAGTTTATTATAGGTAGTTAGCTAACGAACCAAGTGTTTTCATGATGAGAGCTAATTTTAGACTGAGAGCTGTGGATCTAATTATTGTAATTAGATGTCTAATCATTGTTTGGATGAGATCTATATAATAGACTCATGGTTGTATTGTAAACTTGTGCTAGAGAGTAAGAGAGCAATTTTATAAGCTCTTTCTATGTGTGAGGTGAGCTATGGTGTGTTCCTCCTACTACCACAGTACCAGGTGTGGGTGCTGGATTGGAGAATCAGCAGGGTTCTTCATGTATGTATGATCTTGGTCATCAGGTGAGCATGGCCTTTTGTAGGAGATCTGCATGGTAAGTAAGATCATTGATCTGTAGGTGTATGTGTGTGCAAGGTCAAGGTTCACAGGTATGCAGAACCAGGTTGATTTATAGGTGTGCAAGATCAGATAGGACAGTAACACAACAGGGAGTAGAATCAGGCAGGATCTACTTGGAGTACAGGTGTGTACTCGGATAGAGCAAAGAGGAAGGCAAGGGAGTTCCTTCCATAAGTATGGTCTGTTGAATTGCAGGTTGTTGCAGGTTCATGGGAGATCTACTTGAAGTACGTTGAGTACTTGTGGTGTGCATGGAGCACAGGTATAAGGTGAACACCAACTTAGAGTTTGAGTTGTGTGTTGGGACCTAAGAGAGAGCTTTGAGGAGAGAAGTACTGTTCACTTGAGGTGTGGGAAGCCTCTGAAGAGGTGGTGGAGAAGAAGTGGCATCTTCTTTATTATATTCTTTTCTTCAAGAGTTTTAATACAAGTTGTGTATTGTCTCTCATATCATGTGTTATTCTGAATTCTAGTTACTTGTGTTTCTGGTTAATTTCCACATATTAAGTTACTTGGTTTGGTAATCAATCGTGTGCTTCTGGTGTTTCGTATATCCTGACACCTCTAAGGAGAGGATCATGGTGTGCACTAGTGTTGAATAAGGGATTTACAATGGTGTAGAGGTGACCTAAAAAGGAGGAACTTGATTAATTATCATATAGAGAGACCACAAAATCATGCTTGATGGATGAGCATATGGGGAGATGATGACTAGCGACACCTGCACTAGTGATAAAATGTTGTAATTTTGATTTTAAGCTTTGATATAAGACACTAGTTAAATTTATGTATAGTGTGTGTGTGTGTGTGTGTGTGTGTGTGTGTGTGTGTGTGTGTGTGTGTGTGTGTGTGTGTGTGTGTGTGTGTGTGTCTGTGTGTGTGTGTGTGTGTGTCTGTGTGTGTGTGTCTCTGTGTGTGTGTGTGTGTGTGTGTGTGTGTGTGTGTGTAGTTTTTGTTTTTACAAATCCTATAATGGAGGAGATAAGATGGGTATATCTAGTTATGGCTATGCCTCATGACATTTTGGATGAGATGATGGATCCAAACAACCCTACCAGGTCGGATGATCCTATGGTACTATCTGCCCCATCCCAAGAAATCTAGTTTAGAATAGTGGGGACAATTTTGAGGTATTTTTAAGCATGTAAGGATGGATTACATCCATCAGAATGGGTGGGGGAGAGAGAGGCACATGCATAGCATGCCTTGGCTCAAGAGAGAATGAGGCACATGGCCACCACTATCTAGTTAGGACAGGTGCAGATCCAAGTGGCCAATCTATAGGGATAGGTATCATGTTTAAGATCCCAGACTACCTCATTACAACATACCATTTAGAGGGGATAGTCCTAGGCATCTATGGGTAGAATGGTTAGTCCACAGGATATGCATGATGGAGCCCAATCTTAGAGCTAGATCTATTTTATATATTTGTATTTTGTATTGTATAAAACACATGATATATATATATATATATGGATGGTTGGACTTGATCTCATCAGTAGTATTTGGTTTTGGATGTTGATGCATTGATATATTTCTTTATAGCACATGTATTTAGCCTTTATTGTATATCCTATGGGAAATATATGTTGAGTTTTTCTTTTCTATCATTATGTGATATGCATGTGTGGTTAAAAAGAAAAGGGCAAAATGACTTGGAAAAGTATAAGAAATCAAAAATAAATGATCTACACACTATATCATGATGTGAAATGTGTAATAACAAAATATGACTAAATATAATAAACCAAAGATGGTAAAAAGAATTAACAAAATGTTTTTATTCCATATAAAAGATTTGCATCAAGTTAAAATAGGTAAAATCACACTATATAACATTGGGAAGTATAAAAATAATGTCATAAAATAGAAGTCAGATAAAAATGAAATGGTATAAAAATAAAATAATTACGTTAATAAATCATACTAAATCATGTTGGGAAGTGTAAAAGAGAAACAAAACTAGAAAAAATAACCTAAATTGATCAAACTAATTCAAGCTAGGAAGTATGAAAAATTTAAGAAAATGGTTGTAAGCATACATGCAATGAGAAAATAAAAAGTGAAAAGTGAAAAATCAAATTCACTAAGCATAAATCATACTATATCAAAATGGGAATCTTTTCAATGATGTGTAACTCATAATCAATCACTACTTATCTCAAATTTGACACGTGTAATTTCATTGTGACTTGGGTATTAGAATATTTTGTGAAGAAGGACAAGTCCTATCCATGGTCTTATAATGAAACTCATAAATGGAAGACTAATGAGGTGGAAAAAAATGTGGGAATGATTTTATAATATGTTTGTAATGTGTAAATTTGTGAGGAAGGCCTAGCCTTACCCATGGTCTTACAATGCAACTCACAAATGGAACTCCTAAGGGAGTGATCAGTGAACAAATAATATTTATTAAGGTGAAATATTAGGAATGTTGTAAATGAAATAGGGAATGTAAAAATTATAATATATTCATCTATGAGAAGACCTTAGGAAGAATGATGCATACTAAGGACACAAAAAATACAGTAAGTGGATAGTGACCATCAATATACAAAGGATATCCATTCATAATAAGCATAAATTTGTATATGTAAATAAGTGAGATACTAAGATCAACTCATGTTTTTTGTATTAAAAATAAAATTAAAATGGGAATACCTTACTACAACATGTTCCCCATCCTTAGGACCTCTTACAGAGTCGTCAGTCTACTACGAAGATTAGGTACTTATGTGATAAAGTAGGTAGCACTAAAAAAAAATTATTTTGCTTTTCTAATATACTAGCCTACCACACTCTAATGGACCTTGACTCTATCATGAGTCCAACTATGGAGTTTGAGATTTGATTATAAAGAAGGATATGTGATTTTAAGCATGTCTTTTAATGTGATTAGACTTTTAAAATTTGAATGGTTCCCTTTGTATCATTGCCTTTTGTTTAAATGATTTAGATTTTAAATTTTTATGGCTTTTAATATTCCTCCTCCATATGGATTTGGAATAACCAATAAGAGATATAAAAGTGATACATACACATTCACTGTAGTGTTTGGCTAAAGTAATCTAACTATCCAAAGACATGATTGACTAAAACACTTAGGCTTACATATGAACCAGTATGTTATCTCAAGTTTTGATCATGTGTATGCTTAGTTTGTGAAAGGATATAAGGGGATAAATGAAGATCCAAAGTGGATCGGTAATATATAAAAATATAATAAGATGACTTGTTTGGTAACTAACCACATGGTAAAGAAGGATTAAGGGGAGTTAGGATTTTATAACCTAATCACAATAATTATCTATGTTGGATGAGATAAGGTAGAAAATAATCATGAGAAAAGGAAAAGACATCCATGAAAAAGAAACAAACTCCTGAACATGGGCATGTAAAAATAATCCATAAGAATGAAAATGAAAGACATGAAACCATGTAAAATATATAATGTGAAATATAAATATCCATGAAAGATAGATAAGTGAAGCAAAATTTGACACAAAATCAAATGATATAAAATACAATTGGATCACAAGTCCAAACCAATAATCATAATGAAGATGAAAGTGAAGGAACACCCTACTATGTTCACAAATACTGATAAATTTGTACATAAATATTATCTATAATATCTGATATATCTCTATGAATTTGGACTCTAACTGCAATGAGAGTCTCATCAATCCTCAGGAAAAGTTGTAAAAATACCTCTCATTGAATCTCATCTATAGAAAATGTAGATATAGCTAAAGGATCGTACTCATGAGGTCCTTCATACATATAATACTTAATAATGGGAATAAATGATATAATGGTAGGTGCAAGACAATAAAGTGGCACCATCAGTGGAGAAGGAATCACATGTGGGGAAGAAGATCCAGGTGGCATAGGAGCCATAGGTGAAGAAGGAACCATAGGTAGAGCCGAGGACATAGGTGAAGAAGGGGGAGCCTTATTATGTGGCTGAGGCATGGAAATAGGAATGATGGGTGTAATAATGGTCATGAATTGATCATGAATATGTTTCTAGAGGATGTAAAAATTATCGATGTAATGGGTATTGCATTAGTGCCAAAGATAATATACCTTTCCATATTTGGTAATATACTTAGGTAACAACTTGGGAGGAGGTATAGCCTTATCTTTGGGCTAAGGAAGGACAGGGTGTAAGGTGTCAACATATTATCAAATCTTTCAATAATGGGTTGAGTAATTATTATCTGTCATGAAATTAATAGATACACTTAATAGTAGACTTTGTGGGTCTACTAATAGAAGGATTAGAAGTGGGAGCCAAAGAAGGCTAGTATAAGTGGTAGTTTCTAGTCTAGTGATTATCAACTCTATGAATTTCGTAGTAAGGTTGATTGGCCCATTTGGAGGGGAAAATATCAAGCTACAATAAAGGAAGCATACCATCATCGATGGGAGTCAGGATTAGTGGAAAGACTAGGCTAGGCTTAGCTAAAGGAGGAATAACATCAAACATAGGATGAGGCTCAGCTAAGGGTAGAGTGGGAGTAGGATCTAGACTAAGATCAATTAAGGGTGGAATGGGACATGTAAAGGGATTAAGGGTAATATCAAGTATCTCTATGGAAAATAGGCTATAAGGATCCTAGTATCTAGAAAAATGATAAGGACCTATCATAGCATTCTCCTAAGAAGCTCAATAGAAACTGGAGGTATGCCATGTGAATACACCATCTCTACCCTAAGAATAATAAGAATAATTCTAAAATTAGGAACTAGATAAGATGAAATATGATAAGAGGAATGAAAATCATAACATAAATAAGAATGATAATTAAGGATCTCAACATCTCTAGCCTGAACAAGACCTCCTATAAATAGATCATCTAAGGTATAACCATCATCATAATCAGGTTTATGAAGTTTGATGGTGCACATAGGTATAATCTTCTCATAAAATGTGGTTTTATGAATAGAATGTTGGGTCTTAGTTAATATCATATTTATATCATTGATAGGTGGTTGGTGGAAATACAGATTCAAGGATGGTGGAAGATGGGAAATGAGACAAGGAGAGAGATATAAGGTTTTGATCTTGAGTTTAATCTCATCTAGCTCATTATCATTAGAGTCTAGGAGGTTAGATGGTATGTTCTTGATGAGTTTGGGATAACCATGATAACCTTGAGTACAGTTGATGGGAAAGTTGAAACATTGAGATTCCCAGAATGGAACACTTGGTAAGGGATTGAGGGTTGGAATTTTGAATACACTACATTCTTGGAATTATTCAAAATTCCAAGGGTAACACCATTATGGGGAAAATTGACACATTGGTAGGTAGAAGAGATGATAGCCCTCATGTGATGATTCCAAGTCCTGCCAAGCAAAATATTAGAGGAAAGGGGAAAGTCAAATATCATAACCTTCACTTGAATAGTGATAGGAAAGATGGTAATAGGAAGCCACATGTAACCTAAAGGAGGAATTTGCCTTTGATCATAACCTTGACACATATTTCATGTAGACTTAAGATTACACTTAGAATATTTAAGAGTTGTAATGAAGTTAAGGGAGGTAACACAAGTACCTAAACCCTCATTAACAAAGCATGCTTAGCTTGGATATCATCGATTTGGATACTTATAAAAAGTGGAGGATCATTTACATGAAGCAGAATCTCATCTAAGATGATAGAGGCAATAGGAAATTTGAGATAAATAGAAGTGACCATTTTTTCATCAATGTGTATAGACATTTCTTCACATTATTTTAGGATATTATCTTCCAACCTAGATAAGGTATCTTCACATCCTGCAAGGGGAGGATGAGGATGTTCATCTTGAATAATAGTTTCATCAAGAGGTTACGATGATGTGGAGAAGTTCACATGAGTTCAAGAAATGGTATTTGAGATGGGAGATTAGAGCCTCTCAAATTTGGGATGTGAAGACTTCTAGAGAGTTGTGTGTAATGTTGGAGGAACTCTTAGGAAGGAGTAGAATTACATAAAAAATTATGTTGATAAGATGTGTTTGGTTTAGTGTGTGAACAAATCAATGATATAGACCAAATTTTCACCTTAGATAATTCAATTAGACCTTCTCAAATTTTTGATAACATAAAATTATATCTACAAATAGGCAAGCTACTACAAGAGATATATCTCTATATTTGAAGGGTTAGCTCACTTTATCTATATTTTAGGCTCACACACTACACTAGGATCATCACTATTTGGGGTTAAAATGAAAGAAGAAACATAAAATCAACCTATACTAATGAATTTGATACACTAAAGATAACTCCACAAACATACTTGCATTTGCACTAAGAAAGAAGACTACTAAAACTGACCTCAACTCAATGTTCTTCTAGTATAAGTGTTTCTAAATGGAGGTAGATTGATAGGCATATCTAAAGGTGGGTGAAAAGGAGGTCTAATATTATACACTATTAGTCTATCTCACACTTCAAAACACACTTAAAAAACACATACACTTCATGATACCTATTATAATAAATGTTACTACTCACACAACACATACAAGAACAAAATAGAAGCAAGGAGAAAACATTCATCACTTGCAATCCAAATACACTACTTGGCATACTTAAGCAAGATTTGAAGTGATAAAATCAACTTCAAAACTTTATTCAAAGACAAATCAAGATGTCAAACCAATAGGGTTTTGCCATACCAATTGTGGATTTTTTACAATGTCAAAATGGTTTGTATATATAGAGCATAGGAGAAGAGAGAGGAGTGAAGTTTAATGATCATAAATCCAAGTGTCAAGGATTAAAATCTAGTTACAATGCAAGAAAAGAGATTTAGGGAATAGTTCATGAGTTCTTGGATAAGTGTCCATCTGAAAAATGACATCTTCCTCAAGTTGGTGAAGGGACACTCCATTGTTCTTCTTAAAACTACCTTTTTGATGAGGAGTTAACTTGATTGTCTAAAACTACCATAGTATTACTTGACACATAATACCTAACTTTGGAAGGTGGAGATATGATTTTTGATATTCATTTACACCCTTAAACATATAGCATCTCCTTTATCACTTGTCATTCACTTTCTATAGTCACTCATTATCCCTCTAAGCCTAGACCTTCACACTTTTCACTTAAGTAACCTATAGATGTTTAAGAAGGTTTGATGTAGATGTGTTAGACAACTCATCAAGGCCTTATTTGTCCTCTACTCTATAATATACTTTAATGAAAACTTTAAACCATACTTTTCATCTCCAATTTTGATAGTTACACTCTTTCTCACTATCTTACTCAAGACTACCTATAATGAACAGTCTAGCAAAGGGGTTTATAGGAATTATGATTATAATTGAGTTTTAATAGTTATATTACATCCCTACATACTTCTCATAATAAATTTCACCTATCTATTCCCTTCTATACCTTTGGATCACCTAAAAAATTACAAAAAATAGAGAATTAGGCTTGTCTTTACAACTGACAGTAATAAATAACTAGATGAAAAGGATCTTGAGATATTTACAAGTAGGTCTAAGGAAAATTGGCCACTTCTGGATGCATCTCATATTTTCTTCATCAGGTTCTTGAGAGGGTTGCAGGAGGGTTAGGTTCTTAGTGATGATTCATAAATGTTAGATGCTTTATCCTCAAACAAATTCCACTAAGTTTGATTTCACAAGCCTCCTAAACTATGTTTATTTTCTTGAGGCACCATGCACACCATCTGTATAGATATGATGAGAATAAAATGGCTTCTCAAGCTCTTACTTACATTCTAGGTACCCCTGAGATAGTTTTAAACCAAAGATGACCAATTTGAGTTGTTCATTGGAAACCAATGATTTTTATCAATCCTCCATTCTCCCCTAAATTATTTCACATTATTTGGTGATATCATATGGTCACATGAATGAATTTAGGCACTTATTAGTTTATTACTTAGTTATAGGTATAGTCTGCAAGACTGTGTTTTTGAGCATATGGTCACTTATAAATGTTTATAGTGACTTTAGGGCCTTATTAAAATTTATTCATATTTAGTTAAACTCTAAAAATCATCCTATAGTCATTAATACTATCATTTCATCCTTTCACCATTCATGTATACTAGGAATGCAAACTATTGCTACTAGAGTGCCTCTCATCTGAGATAGAACAGAGGACATTTTACCTATTTTTACAGTCAAAATAAGATCATGGAGGTATTTCTCAACTCATTTTGACAAAATATACCAAGTTTTAGACCTATATAATACCTCTAGAACCCTCAATACTCTAAACTCTTCAAAACTAGTTTTTAAGGCTTATGATTATAGGTAGGGTTTTAGTTGGCTAATTATGAGTTTCAAAACCTAGTCTTTGCTCTATCTCCTTGCATTTGAGAATCACACAAAAATGTGTTATCATCATCTTGATAGTGATTTATTACATTATCATCCACCTTATACCTTTGTTAATTAGCCAACTTCATTCTCCATTATCATGAGGTTAGTCTATGTATTGAGTTAGACTATAGGTGTGCATTTAGGAGAAACTAATAGGTTCCTATAGGTGGTGAAACATGTTTGACTACTATACTTCACTCTCCTAGTTCTATATTTTGGTTACTGATGTCATCACACCTAAATAGACTTATCTCTTTCCTTAAGATCATGTTCCCATCCCTCTATCATCATTATGTTATAGGTTTTTAAGTTGTTCTAAGTTCATTTTGGTTAAAATGCATTGTGTTTACTGAGTATTTCTAGTGAAAACTTGATTGAGTTGGTATCTCACTTATCATCCTCTTCTTTTGACCAAACAACCTCCTTCTATGATAAGATGTGACCTCTAGGCCAAGGTTAAAAGAAGGAAAACATTTAGGATTAGGTCTTACCTCATATTCTTCATCAATATAATGCCATTGTATGGAGTAGAAGCCTTATTTAGACAAATTAAAGTAAATGTTACCTCTTACAATCTTTTGAATTATGCATCTTACCTCTGGTCTTGTGAACATTAGTTCCAAGGTATGGATCTTAGGTTAAGGTTTGAGGATGTCTCATTATTTCAAAAATTAGATGTGAGGTCTAACTTGTGATTAAACTTAGAATTTTTAGTCCTTGTTGAATCTCTTGTTACAAATAAGTAGAGTGGTATGGAGACTGTGTTTTCACTTATGACTGTGTATTCCATGTTGGATTATAACCTTTAATACCTCTTCAATTCAAACCTCAATAGATAAACTAAATTTCATGGTCTAAAAGGGGAAACATAGGTGTGTTATCTTTGTCTTGAATCCACTGACAAAAGATGAAACTCTGCAATTCTCAAATAATGTCTTGCAAACCTCAATGGTGTGATTTATAACATAAGGAGAATTATATTTCATATATATTCATATCCGTATGTGCCAAATTATTTTTAATCCAACATGAAAATTAATAATTTGCTCCGCCAACCTACATACATCACTTGGTAACACTAGACCAATGTAAACAAAGGAGAAAATTGAGGTGTTGGGAATGTGCAGGAAACTTGGAGGTGTTAACAATATTAGTGATTTGTAATGAATCACAAACCACTAATCCATAAACTAGGACCATGAAATGAAATTAAAAAGGGACCCTTAATACCCACCAAGTAAAATCACTTCAACTCTCCTTCTCTTGTCTATATTAAAGGAAAATTGTTGACCTCTTTTGACATGTCCAAGGGAGTGATAAGAGAGAGAAACTAGTTTTTGCCATTTTTAATCTATTAAAGGCATTTGAAACTAGAAAATAATTGTGGGGATCTGGATATACCTTATTTAATCCTTCACACATACCGTATGGGTCATCCAATCCATACAACTACCTCAAACTGCCTTTTTTTAGATGATCTTCTTATTTATTTGTTAAACCTAACACATTTTAGTTTCAAGCCTATTATTGACATTTACCTAACATATATTACATTATATGTCCTCCTGGCACACTTATCCTTCATGGAAAAACCATACAACTTCCCTTATAGTGATCAAAAGGTGGCATAATATGACATAAAACCAACTAGGCAAATGTGACAAAGGTAAAGGCATATTACTTGACCTCATTAATGAGCATGATGTCATTTAAAACTTATAAGTACCCTATGATAAGTTTTAAAATGTAATGGGGTTGACTTAATATGACCTAGGGTCAAATTTGGTCAACAATCAGTTGATTGTCTTCAGAGGATGGGGTAGTTGATTGAGGTTTGTATTGTGAATAATTTGAATAAGTATTATTAGAATATTGAAGAGTGTTGTTGATGGGTAGAGAGTTTGAGGGAATTATAAAAATAGTGTGAGAGGTGTTATTCACTTGAGGTGTTGGAATTGGTTCTTATAAAGAGACGAGGTCCTCTTGACCCAACTCTGTTAGGTGAGATGGGGAGTAATCTTGGATAATAGGGAAAGTTTAGGATGTTTGGTATGTGTGTGTATGATGAGAATAAATGAAAGTAATTACCCTTCATATATTAGTCATATTGACCACATTCTCTTTATTATATTAGTCTATAAGACTTTCAACATTATTGGTGGAAGGAGTAGGCTTTTCATTATTATCTTGATGAGCATGTGAGTGCCCATGGGAGGTTAGGATGGCTCAAACTAATACATGAGAAAATATTGGTGCTTGGGTTGCCTCTTCCAAAGTTATCAGAGAGAGTCTTAACCTAATATTAAAACTTAAGATAAAGATCATTAGTGAATACATGAAAGATATTATCGCCTGCCATGTTATACTCACAATTATTGGATAAGGCCTTCCATTGTTTGATGAAATCTTGTGCAGTTTCAGTTTCAAGTTGCTTGCAATTGATAAAATGAGATAATGTATTTTTAGGGAGGTCACTAATTTGAAACTCTTTTACTAGAGAGTTAATCAGATCTTCTAAGCTAGTGTTAGAATGGGACTTGAGTTTATTATACCAATCTAAATTGTCTCGGGAGAGAGTTTTTGCTAATAGCTTGGTAGTAGCAAAAGTGTTTGACTTGACCCAATTTTTGCATAGATTACCAAACTTTTCTAAATGTAAGGTAGGATAAATTGACCCATTGTAACTGATGGTAGGTTTAATACCTCCTATATCTATGTTGGAAATTTGAAGCATAAGAGGTTCATTTTGAATATTTTTAATCATTTTGTTAATAAGGGGTGGTTGGGGAAAGACATTGCCATGGGAATTCCTAAGGGTGGGTGCATGGGCATTTTGATTGTGCACTTCCCATGGAACCTGTTGAGGTTGTTTTTAGAGATGAATAATATTATTCTATATTTTCATCATTTGGTTGGCATTATTATCTTTAAAAATGTTCATTTTATTAAGATTTTGCAACAAGAGTTGATGGGTTTGAGTGGTATTTTAACTAGTTTACATGGCATGCGAGGCATTAACATTAGTATTAGTGGCTTGGGTTCCACTATGTGTAGTGGCATGTGAATCACTAGTGACTTGAGAGGCATTGGTATAAAAATAGGCACTAGTAGCATGATTAACATGTGTAGTGAAAGATGTACTAGTATAAGGATTCAAATAAAAAGAAGCAATAGTAGCAGGATTACCATTAGTATAAAATGGTGCGCTAGTGGAGTGATTAAGAAGGAGGGGTCTTAGAAAAGGCCCACTATATTTTGAACCTACCATGTTAGTAGATATGCTTAGCATGGAGGTGGAATAAATTGAGTAAGAAAAGGTCATAGTATTATAAGGAATCTAAATAGAAGGGAAAGGTTGACAAGCAAAGAAGCTATTTCCCCCAAACTCTTGAGATAATGTGGGAAAAGGTGAATGGGGTTAATTCTATATGACTACTTATCATGAGATTGTAAATAGTGTAAGGTTCCTTTCCCTTATGTTGATGAAACTCATTAATGAATAAAAGCATTTCAATAGTGTACTATAATTTTGGTTGATCTTCTAAGGAGAAAAAAGGTTACAAACTAAAGAGGAATGAGGAGGAGTCCCATAATTTATAGTGTGAATGGCCATATGCACATTACTTTCATCTAAAGTGGAATCAAAAAGTGGCTGACAAATAAACCTATTGGGTTGGTAAAACTCATCATATCTATTGATTTCAACTATGTGTTGTCCTTAAATAGGATGTTCATGACGAGAGAAAGAGGCTAAAATAGATTATGCAAATACAAAATCAGAAAATAAGATAGAGAGTTGAACTAATCAACTATGTTCTGTAACCCAAGGAATATAATAGAAAGATAAGGATACATAGTCACATAGGTTAACTATGTATTGTAGGTAGGAAGGGTAAATAGGCTAATAAGGATACATAGTCATGTAGGTCAACTGTGTACTTCTGAATAGAGGACTAAATAGGGAGATAAGAATAGATAGTCATGTACGTCGACTATGTATTACAGGTAGAAAGGTGAAATAGTCTATAATAGAATTTATCAAATAGGATTACAATGGTCTAAAATTGGGGAAATTTTTGAAAGATAATTTGAAGGAATAATGAAACCAATCACACAAATAATTGGATCAATTAACTGATCCAATTTGAACACACAACACAAACCTTATACCAACGATGGTCAATACAAGTTTTGTAATACATCACACAATTATTTAAGATCAAGCAACAATTGAAAAGTAAACGCTAACTATTTGGTCATCCTAAGTGTTATTAAGTTATAATAAAGTGTGATTTTAATGTGATGGGAAAGTTTGCTAAAATAGGGAACTAGAAAGCAATCTAAGGTTGGTTTCATGGCTTGGGTTGAAAAGGATATGTATTGGTGATGGTACTAGTTTGGTTTTAGGGCCTATCCCCTCACTTCACAATCTTGTAATGATAAGGGTTTCAGGTGCTTTGACAATAAATACCATCAACCACATATTTATACTTGGCTAGAAAACCAAGTTGGCTTCCCCCTTAGTGATGAAATCCAAGTAGGTAGGCCTTGGGAAGATAAATATTTAATTCTTTTTAAATGTAAAGTGATTTGGTAGTGTGTGAAAAAGAGTAAAATAATGTAACTAAAATGGTAATTTGAAAAACCACATATTTAAGCTATGTGAATTACTCTAAGCATGCAAACTATTGAAAAGGAAAGGTGAATTAATTACTAGAAAATAGATGTTAATTTATTGATTGATACTAATATAAAGTTATTTTAGCCACCACTATATGAAAATAATACATAATAAAGTCATCTAGGTCACTGCTATTTTGTAGAAGCACTGCCTTTAAAAATAAAGTTGAACAAGTAGACTATGTCTCTTAGATAGAAAATAAACTATAGAACTACATCAACTAGGTCGACCTAATTGGCTATAGGCTTGCAGTTTTATAAACTACAAACTTGTGAAAAATAGTATTAAAGGAAGAAATAAAATGATAAAGAGAGAAATAAAGGAACCTTAGTGGGCTAAAAGATGTTTTAGCTGGAAATTTTTTATGTTGTGATGCTAAAATGTTGCTTTCAAAAAATTTCTAACTAGGTCAGTTGGTTTGACCAAGTTTGCAAAACCCTATGTGATAAAGAAGAGATAATGAACAAATTCAACCTATTTGATAGTGTTTATAAACCTATATGTTGATAAAAAAAAATAGCAGATAGATTTGGTCTATTTGACTATGTATGTTAATATGGAGTTAAAGAAGAGTATTATGTTGAACTGCTTGATCTAGTAACCTATAATTAGTGAAGACCTGCATAAACAAAATAGAGTCATTTTGAAGGGACTATGTGTTAAACCTACACACATAAATTTAGAACTATACCGACTAGTTCGATACAATACTATAAATATAAAAAATATAAATGATGGCATGAAATTAAAACCTATAAGGGTTATATTTCATGTTGGGTTCACCAAAATGTATGTAAAGGGAAATATAATTGATCTATAAATCAATCCTAGCTCAGAGAATATAAATCTTACTTAAACTTTGATTGTTGATACATTAGATATTTGATGTCATGACCAATATAGATCTGTTAGACCTATCCAATGGATCTCTTACCATAATAATATCACTAGGGAGGGATCAAAATCCTCCAGTCAATAAAAACTATGTAATAACCCTAGTTAGGTCCTATGTTTTCTTATTTACAAATATAAATGGAAAAAGCAAAGTAAAATCCTAACCTAGTGCTCATCAAATCTTGTGGCACAAAATAGAGGTAATAAACATAAAAATTAAACATGCATAGAAGACATATACTCATGTTAATGTATACATAATCCTAATGTATGGGAGAGAAGTATAAATGACAATCTATCTACTCTTACAAAGGATGAACAAATTTAGGAATACTTGTCAGGATCTTGCTCCTCAAATAGAGCACATATGATTACTTCTTGTATTAGCAACTAAACACAGAATTGTACCAGAATCAATAAGTAACTAGAAATATGAAACAACACAGGATTTGAGAGACAATACACAATTGTATTAAATACTTAGAAGAAAATACAATAAAGAAGATGCCACTTCTTCTTCCACCTCAAAGGCTCGCCACACCTCAAGACCTTCTTCCCTCTCTCTCTCGGTCCCAAAAATTAACTCAAATGTAGAATTGATGTTCACCTCTCCAACCAGTCAGTAACACGCTGCCAGTACACCAAGTACACAATCATACTCCAAGTAGATCTCCCGCTCTCTACTGCTACCTGCAAATCACTAGACCTTACTCACCATGTAAATATCTCTACATCCCTGAAGAACCCTTATCCTTGCCTCACCAAGTCCTTATGATTCTTCAACTAGTACCCTGGTGGATCAGCTCCTAGACCTTGCAGACCCTGCAACTCTCCCTGATCATACACTCTCAGCACCCCTTTGGAACTAGGAGGAGCTACACTAGCTTTCTCTAAAAGCTCAATGGCTTTCTAGCACACTTTTACAATACAACCAATGAGTCTCTTAAATATATCTCATGCAAACAATAATTAGACACCTAATTACAATAATTAGATCCGCAGCTCTTAGTCTAAATTTGGCTCTTAACATGCAAACACTTGGTTCATTAGCTAACTGCCTGTAGCATTCATAGTCTAAACCACACAAGTGACCGACGTCGGTCCCTGTTTGCCTGGGGGGTGCCAACGCCAGCCAATCTGAGACCGACGTCAGTTGCCTTCTATCTGTACCCTGCCAACATCAGTTGTCCTGACCGATGTTGGTGACTGTAACACTCAACAAACACTCTGCAACCTCCCTAACTTCTCCTGTTCACATCTTGGTGAAGCTTTTAGCTCCACAACCTAACAATCTCCCACTTGGAGATAAACAATTGCACCTGTACCTGTATCTGTACCCTATCTAATCTATTTCCTGGCTTGTATCCCTCTTCAAGATCAATCTTGAAGACAAACCATCACACACCCTGTGATGTCTTTCTTGTCATCCAAGTAACCTGCCACATCCGAACCTACATATCCATGTAGTGAAGTCCTTGACCCTGCATAACATGTTAACCTGCTACTGATCCCTCTCAAGAACCTGAGAATCTACCTTCCCCGAATTGGCTCCATACTTTCTGAAAACTCCCACTGCTTGGGAAAATTCAGGCCTACACTGGACCTCATGTGATTTCGAACCCTATTCTAAGCTTCGCTTGAACTGTCCAGCCCTTGGTGTGCTTATCGATTCTGTAACCTGAACCTCGCCAATACCTGATTCACATCAGCTCCCATTGGAGACCAAATCTCCATGTCTCTCATGCCAAAGAATTCTGCTGCTCCAAATTCCCCCTAACATACCTCTGAACTAACCTTACCTTTTAGCTCAACAAATCCCTGTATGTGCAAAACCTGCTAGCAAACCATCCACATAAAGTAACTGGATAATGTTGTGACTCATCATCCACCTGGTAAGAACAAACACAATAGTTACACTAACGTTGAATAAAGCCATGCTTTGTCATCCACCTGTCAAAACCTGTACCACTGTCCTGCAGCTTCTTCAAGACCATATACCTTGGCCTTCTGTCTCACGTGTCCATCCACTCTCTTCTTTAACTATGGGAATTTGTTTGTCTCTCAGTGCTTTCTTCTAGCTAACAACTCTACCAACAAATACCTATTTGGTTCTTCTCCAAAGACTCACACTCCTCATCCATGCCAAGCTCCCACTGTATCTGGATTCTACCTGCATTGCCTCTTCACATCTTCCTGGTTCTCAACCATCAGTAAGCAATATAAAGAAGGTGAACAATGAATATGAGGTTCACTTACCCTTTCTGACCTCGACATGAGCGTTTGAGACTTGTTGACAGCTTGTTGTCCACCCAATATATGTTCTAGTGACTGATCTCGGCCATCTCCCAATCTGCTCCCGACCGATGTCAGTTCTCTGCGACTGACCCTATCTGCCAATGTTGGTCCCATTACCGATGTCAGTGTACCTGTTGCTGACATCGGTCACTGTATGACCGACGTTGGTTCCTGCTTCCCAACACCACCGACTCTGTTGATCTGCACATGATCGACGTCGGTGCCTATCTGTTCGATGTCGGTTCTTGATGACCGATGCCGGTATCTGTGTTCACCTGTGAGTGATAAATTTTTACTCGTGAGCTCTCCATGGATCAAAATACTGATCAAATCAACCCTGCTTTGCTCAGAATAATTCAGTTCCCTCACCTGATCTCTGTCTGTCATCTCTTCCATGAACACCAAGGCTTTCCAGTTCTTTAGCTTGTCAAAGACATCTGACTTCCGCTTCAAAACCTGCATTCTCCTTCTACATATGTGATTAAGCCTATGAAGCCACATCTCTGCAACAAAAGGTGAATCAACAATATAAGTAGATAGATAAAGGATACCTACTTTCTTACCACCATTTAATTCAAGTGTATCCACTGTGAGAGTTATTGTGCATCTCCCATCACCTAACTTTCTTGAAGAAATTAGACTCATCTCCAAGACTGGTACCTGTATAACCTCATTCAACACCTGTGTGTTATCTATCTATAATTTTAGCTTCACTTTCCCTTTGCCAATCATTTGACAAGGCTCTCCAGCTCCTAAATAAATCTCTCCAAAGTCTCCAAAGACATACCCATGAAAAGATGCTCTATTTAAAACTACATGGAAAGAGGCAAAAGAATCTGTGAACCAAGATTCCACTTTATCCAGAACAACCTGTGCAACATCCCCTACAACATCTGCTCTTCCCTATTGATCTGCTACCAACCAATAATCTTTATTTCCCTGCTCTTTCTTTCCATCAATCAAACCATTCGTGTTATTTAGTTTCTCCATTCGTAGCTTACTTCCTTCTGCCATTGCTATACTCCCACTCAATCAGAAACCCCTGTGAGTAACCTGTAATCAACAAACACTATCCAGATCTAAAACCACCTGTTAGTAACCCAACTAAAAGCTCTGATACCACCTTGTCAGGATCTTGCTCCTCAAATAGAGCACATATGATTACTTCTTGTATTAGCAACTAAACACGGAATTATACCAGAATCAATAAGTAACTAGAAATATGAAATAACACAGGATTTGAGAGACAATACACAATTGTATTAAATACTTAGAATAAAATACAATAAAGAAGATGCCACTTCTTCTTCCACCTCAAAGGCTCGCCACACCTCAAGACCTTCTTCCCTCTCTCTCTCGGTCCCAACAATCAACTCAAATGTAGAATTGATGTTCACCTCTCTAACCAGTCAGTAACACGCTGCCAGTACACCAAGTACACAATCGTACTCCAAGTAGATCTCCTGCTCTTTGTTGCTACCTGAAAATCACTAGACCTTACTCACCATGTAGATATCTCTACATCCCTGAAGAACCCTTGTCCTTGCCTCACCAAGTCCTTATGATTCTTCAACTAGTACCCCGGTGGATCAGCTCCTAGACCTTGCAGACCCTGCAACTCTCCCTGATCATACACTCTCAGCACCCCTTTGGAACTAGGAGGAGCTACACTAGCTCTCTCTAAAAGCTCAATGGCTTTCTAGCACACTTTTAGAATACAACCAATGAGTCTCTTAAATAGATCTCATGCAAACAATAATTAGACACCTAATTACAATAATTAGATCCGCAGCTCTTAGTCTAAATTTGGCTCTTAACATGCAAACACTTGGTTCGTTAGCTAACTACCCATAACATTCACAGTCTGAACCATATAGGTGACCAACATCGGTCCCTGTTTGCCTGGGGGGTGCCGACGCCGGCCGATCTGAGACCGACATCGGTTGCCTTCTATCTGTACCCTGCTGACGTCAGTTATCCTGACCGACGCCGATGACTGTAACACTCAGCAAACACTCAGCAACCTCCCTAACTTCTCCTGTTTGCAGCCTGGTGAAGCTTTTAGCTCCACAACCTAACAATACTTACCTTTGAAGATGAACTTGTCAAGTCTCAATCTCTCCCTTGGCCAAGGTGCTTTGCAAGAGGTTGTTGTGGTATGTAAGGATAACAAGGAAAAATCATCTCTAGGATACATAACCTATATAATTATATGCATCCAAAAGACTTCTCTATAAGATAAAATCCATATATTCAAATAAAGTATGAAAACCTAAGCTATGATCCTCATGTAGAATGGTGGATAAGCATATGCACAATATATATCTCTCAATTTTCTCTTATACCTATAAGTGATGAAATAAATGTGCATATATAGTTGAATCTAACCCTAAACCATTCTAAAATTTTAGATAATAGGGTTAGCCTAATTGACTTTATATTATTATTAACAAAAATAAATTAGGTCTTGGTCTAGGTTAGCTAGGGGCTGGCCTAGACCCTAAATGAGTTTTGTCAATTAGAATACAAAGTCGATGGGGATGACAGTGTATTTTAAACCATCAAAAAGGAGTTTAGGCTTAGGGAAGGGCTAATGAAGGCATAAAATGATTGGAGGAGGGTGCACAAGAAGAGGCAAAAGTTAGGGGAATGTTTTCAGGATATGGTTGTGTAGATAGAAAGTGGTAGTAAAGGGACAAAAATATTATAAATCATCAATGGTCTTCCTACCCCTTTCCTAGTGCACCCCTTAGGGTGTGTACTTTGAGATATTGAGACTCAATGGGTTCCTAAAAGAGAGAGAAAATGGTCTCTATCTAATATTGATAGCCTCAATGTGATAAATAAGCAAATCTTATAGTTGGATAGAATATGGGGACTTTCTTATTTGAATAAGAAATTGGGAACCATTAATAACTTGATGCAGATGAAATGAGGATGCCGAAGAATGAATAGAGTCAGAAATAGAGTTATAATCTCTTGGAATGGGCCCAATGGTAAAAGAGGCAAACTCTTTGGCAAGGGTGGTAGCCATTTGATGATAAGAGATAAGATTTTCACTTTTACATTGGTAATCACCATTAACCTAGTAGCAGATAAGTTAAGAGTCACCTAAACTATGTAGATATGGAATATCTAAGTCAAGTGTCACTTTCATGATTAGGATTACCACTTCATATTCTGTTATGTTATTAGTGACATTAAAGGTGATCTAGATTTCCAAAGGTATTATTTTACCATGAGGATTAGTTAGAATACAAACTACACTAGCTCCTTGGAGATATTTGTTGCCATCAAAGTGAAGAGTCCAAGTGTCTTCATGCAAATCAATGGAGATTTTGGGAATCTCTTCAATAACTATTTTAGATTTAGTAGTATCGAGGATGACATAGGTATCTTTTGATTACTTACTTCTAAATTAGTAAAAATTTTATGGAAGTAATCTTTAAGAGAGATAGACTGATTGAGACCTTATATATATAGAATGTTATCATTGGAGAGACTATCTTGAAGGTGATTTGTAGTGAGTATGGGTGTTGTTGTAAGTTCATTAGAAATGACTTGCCTTTTGACATTTTTTTGTGTTATAATGCGAATGTCAAATTACATTAAGAGAACCATCCACTTTACACTTCTATCTCTAGATAAAAATTCATTAGATAAAAGTGATGAAGTGGGTTGGAATGAATGATGGCATAGGTTGTTTGATAGATCATGTAGTTACGAAGATTTTTAGCTATAAAATAGATAGTGAGACAATCACTTTATACTTTAGTATAATTTTTTTTGTAATCGATGAGGCATTGAATAATATAGTAAATAGCATACTCTCTTATAATATCATCTTGTTGGGAAATCATTTCCCCAAATAATATGGGGATAGAAGAAGTATACAAAATCAATATATGGTCATTCGAATGTGGTTGAAGTGTAGGCAAATGTAACAATCATTCTCTCATTTTTTCAAATGCCTACTAAAAAGGATCAATAAATTCTAGAGCATTACCTTTCTTAAGAAGTGAATTAATAGAGTATATGCAGTAAGTCATTTTGGGAATGAATCTTCAGATTTCCCCAAGCTTGTTGAGTTAAGTATAAATGTCTGGAATGAAGTGAGGACTAGGCATGTTGACTATAGCATTTATTTTAGTGGGATCAACATCAATACCATGAACAGAGACTAAAAACCATAATATTTTACTAGATGTAATTCCAAATACACACTTTTAGGGGTTGAGTCTAACTTTGTACTTGATTAATTGATCAAATATGATGGCTAGATGAGAGAGATGGGTTTTTCAACTTTTTTATTTGGCAATGAGATCATCCACATAAGTTTACACAATCTTATGTATAATATCATGAAAAATGTTGGTCACAGTCCACTAATAGGTAGCTCTAACATTTTTAAGGTTGAAGGGCATTTAAACATAGAAATAAGTGAAGGTTTTAAATAAAAGTATGGTAGTGGTGAAGGTATTAGTTTGGATCCACTCTTTATAAAAATTATTAAATGCTTTTAAAAAAGATGCAGAGTCATTAGTCCCATCATATTTAATAGTTGTAGATATATTATTAATATCAATATATATAATGAATGGGGTTAAAGGTTATCTTTAAATGTGTTGAAGGATATTGTTATGCATGATAGGTTAGATAATGAAATTTACCACAACATCTTTAAGAGGTGGAGGGATAAAATTTTGATTATTTTGAGGAATAATAATAGGAGGCTGATTAGTCATGTTGATCAATTGATGTTGTAGTTGCATCATTTTATAGGTATTAGATATTTGCATGATGTTCATTTGTTTCACTATTTGTGTAAGAATTTGAGTTGTATCAATTGGTGGGTTGGTGTTGGGAGGAGGATTATTCAAATTGGTATTAGGGGTGGCTAGGTGGAATAGTGGTAGGAGGTGGGTTATTGGTGTTGAGAAGGTTTCCTATGGGGGTATTTTTTAGGCTTGTACCAATTGCTCCCATAGTATGGTAAGGTGTCTGAAGGTGATAATTATCTTGATAAGTATGGAATGTATCTGATCCACCAATATCATTTGTTGACATGATTTGAACCATATTGTAATCTAAAGATGAGGGATAAGAAAAGGTGATCTAAAAGTGAATATATTCTTGGGTAGAGAAGGTAGGGAGAAAAGAACATCCCATATAGTGTCTAAATGGATTCAAGTTGTCAAAAAATATTATGATAGGGGATTTCATGATGCTTGAAGGTAGAATTTGAAATTAGGAAGCAAAGAGGAAAAATAGGGACAAAGTCAACCAAATACATAATAGTATCAGCCAACAAGTACCAAGTCTACTAGGTCGACATAGTCTATAGAAAAGGTTCAAATAGTAGGATGCAAAATAAATATTTGAACTGCTTGATTGTGTTCTATAGATGGTAAAATTGAAATAGGTTAGAAAGATACACATTCATATGGATTGAATTTGTCTTCCATAGGGAGAAACTAAATAGGATGAAAATTATACATGGTTATATAGGTCAACTATGTACTCCAAGTAATCAAGACTAATGGTTTGTGAGATAATCTATCAACAGGGACAACAATGTTCTAAGAGTAGAAAAAAAATACAAGATAATATCTAAGTAAATAAAATAAAGCACACAAGCAATTAGATCAATGTGTTTGATCTAATTATAGCACATAGCATAAACCTTACACTAACAATGGCTAGTACAAGTTTTGAAATATAAAAATTAATGATCAAAAAGAAGAAACAAAACTTGAATGTAAATTATAACTAATTGGTCATTCCTAATTATTATTAAGTTAAAATAAAATTTGAAATTAATGTGATGGAGAATTAGCTATAAGAAGGAACTTGAAAGTAATCTATGGATAGTTTTAGGTAGTTTAGGCTGAAAGGAATCTATATTGGTGATGGTACTTGCTTGGTATTGGGCCTACCCCCTCACTTCATAATCTCATAGTGATGAGGGTGTTGGGTTATTTTCTAATATATATCATCAACCATGTGTTTATGCTTGACTAGAAAATCAAGTTGGCTTCCCCCTTGGTGATGAAATCTAAGTAGTTAGACCTTGGGAAGAAAATGTTTAATGGTTTTTAGTGTTACTGATTTGGAAGTGTGTGTAAAAGAGAAAAAGTGTGACTAGATCAAAAAATTAAAAAACCACCTAACTAGTTTATGTTTGTTACTCTAAGCATGCAAGCAACTGAAATGGAAAGTGAATTAATTACTAGGAAAATAGGTTAATTTATTTGACTGTGAAGAGTATATAGTCAGTTCAGGCAACATTATATGTAAGAAATACAAAAAAAAATTAATTGGGTCGCTGATATTCTATGGAAGTAAGATCTATAATAACATAATAAATTAAGGATTTTGTCTTCTAGAAAGAAGATGGGCTATAGAACTATGTCGAGCTAGTTGATCTAATTCGCTATAGGGTTATAGTTTTATAGGCTATCCACTATGAAAAAACAAGACTATAAATGAGAAATAGAAATGACAAATAAGGTAAGAATGAACCTTGTTATTTTTAAAGATGCTTAGTTTGAAAAATTTATGTTGTGTTTCTCAAGTGTTGACTTTAATATTATGTGAATAGAGTTGACTAGGTCAACATAGTCTACAAAACCTATGTGCTAAAAAATAATTTGTGAATAGAGTCAACTTGCTTGACTATGGCTAAAAACCTATATGATAAAAAAGAGAAATATGAACATAGTTGACTGGGTCAATGAAGTATGAAATCCTATAACTGATGAAGAGAATTGTGTTGAGTTGATCAATCTAGTCACCTATATTTGGATAAGACCTGCACAAAAATAATAGTCATTTTGGAGTGACTGTGTGTAAAACATGTACATAGAATGTTAAAATATATCAATAATTTTGATACAATCCTGAAAAATATGAATATATAAGATGATAATAAAAATCAGTGAGTGAAAGAAAACTTACAAGGGTTAAATTCTTGTTGAGTTCACTAGAATGTATACAAGGGAAAATACAATTGACCTACAAATCAATCCTATCTCATAAAATATAAATCATACTTACACTTACACTTCCACTTGTTAATACATTTAGACATTTAGGGTCATGAGCAATATGGATCCGCTAGACCTAACTAAGGGGTCCTTTATCATAATAACATCATTAAAGAGGATTCTAAAGCTTCTAGTCAAACAACATCGTGCGATAACCCTAGCTAGGTCCTATGCTTTCTATATTCACTAAGTATATTCAAAGTAAATTAAAATCTAATATAGTGCTCACCAAAGCTTGTGGCACAAAGGGGGGGGTAATAAACATGAAAGTAAATATGCATAGAATAATTACATTTAAGCTATGCATATATAACCCTAATACATAAATAAATAAATACATTAAAAATCCATTACTTATGTTACTTTTATCTACTAAAATATAGGAGTAAAGTTATAGATACTCACCATGAAGATGAACTCATCGAGACTTAATCTCTCCCTTGGCAAAAGGTGCTTTGCAAAAGGTTTTTATGTATTGTTAAAGAAGCTAAGGATGGACAATGGACTATAGCTAAGGACCTCCTAATGAATCTCAATATTTCACAAGACAAAGTTCTTCCCTCCAAGTGTAAATCCTAAGCAAAAACTCCTTAAGTATAATGGTAAAAGAATAAATTGTAAAGAAGCACAAATGAATAATTAACTCTTGTCTCTCTCTAACAAATGGCAAAATGAAAGTGTATATATAGCTAAATATAACCCTAAACATTTCAAAAAGTTTAACCGGCAGGGTCAGCCCAATTTGATCTTGTATTGTTAATTGATAAAATCAAGTTATGTCCCCGTCTGGGCCAACCAAGGCCTATCAAGACCCATAACATGCTAATATTAATATGAATATAGGGTTATCTTGGGCTGACATTGTTTGATAAATGTTAAAAAGGGTTTTGGGGTTAGGTAAGGGTTAAATAAGGTGGTGAATTACTTGAAGGAGTCTGTAAGTAAGGTTTCGAAGTTTAGGGAAGTGTAAAGGATATGGTTGTGTTAATTGTAAGTGGTGACATAGGAAACAATAACATTGTGAAGCACCAATGGTCTACCCACCCATTTCCTAGTGCACCCTTTAAGGCAAGCACTCCAAGAGATTGGGACTCAACAGGTTCCTATAAGAGAGAAAGCATAAGTAATTGATAAAGTTTGAAAATATTATGTGTATACAATACCAAGGTAGACTATCAAAAGCATTCAATCAAGCACTAAATAAATCAAAGCTTTTCTATTTTCTCATATTCGCATATTTGTCATAGAAACAACATATACATAGGTCTGAAGTACTAAAGGATCAACCCAAAAGATATATTTTTGAAGTTGCAAGCTAGGTCATTATTGTATGTGCTTATCACATATTACATGGTTCACACACAAGCCAACATGTATGGAAGAACTACATCAGTCTGAAGCCATCTTTGAAGCATTGGCTATGTAGGCAATGCTCATTGATAGAGGGGTCTTTAGGATTAGCTCAACACCGTGTTCCCACTAACCCATTTTTCTCAAGGTCACTATGAAGATGAAGAACTAAGGTTTTACAAATTCATGAAGAGTGATAGTCCATGACCTAGATCTGAATGCACTAGAGCAAAGGCAAAGACAAATCTAAAATCATCTAGATGGTTGCATCCTTTTCTATTAGGTATTCTATATATGACACGTGTCAAACTCAGATAGTAGCATCAATGCAATTGTCCCAAGCTAACACAAATGTCTAAATCTCTAGAGGCACTTAAACCAGAATCAGGTGACTGTTACAGAATCATATTCTCATCTACTTTCTACCTATTCTAGATCCAACACTATGTTAACATCATAAGTAGATAAGTACATTACTTATTTATCATTTCCATACATAACTTAGTTTTAATTTGTATATTTAGCCTATTCTCAGTTTTATAAATTTAGCATATGTTATATCTGAGTTTAGTACTTAATTGACCTGCTATAGAGATAATTTATCGCCCTTGTGCCCTAGGCTATCTCTATCCCCTTTAGCCCTAAATAACCTTAATCTAGATTTTAGGGTTAAACATATGCATCAAATATGACAAAAATATAACTCCTTTACCTTCTATGCCTATGTTTTTCGAGAGGGATGAGATCTTGTGATTCTAATTTTATCATGAGGAACATGTTATTTTCTTTCTCTTTTCTTTGGAAATCTTAGGGGTAATTTTGAGAGATAGAAACCTATAAAAAAGAGGGGGGAGTATAATGGGCTAATCCTACCCCAATCACTTTCTTGATGATTAAACATTGCCTACATATCTAGATACTTCAAAGAGGAAATCAAACCATATGTATTTATCTCACTTACAGTGATTATATAATTGTGTTTTTTGAATATATATATGTAGCTATAAATTTGGCTTTGATAATCCACAATGATAGCTCTTGGCTTGATTTGAGGTGATTTATACTTCATTTGAGAATGTTCCTAGTGCTTGATATTGAATTTGGGAACAATAAGGAAGCTTTACTCAATGTGTAATAGTGTAAAAGTAGGTGCTAGATAGAAATAAAGTCCTTTTGGAATGCTATTTTGATTTACTTATATATGAAACCTTTAAATGATTTTGTTTTGTTGACCTTACAAAATGTGCGAGAAGACCCAAATGAATATTTTAAATTTAGAAACTAATCATTAAATGATGTAGGGATAAGACCATACTCATTAGATAGGTCTGTGGTAGCAAAACTATCTTCCTAGAGTGGAACTGTCTTAGCGAATTAGGAACAACTATTATAATGTTGGAACAATCTAAGAGATGATACAAGATAGTTTGAGCATTGACTTAGAAATTATGAGTACTAATGATGATAAACTAAGGGGTGAAGCTCACATATGGTTAAATGGCTTATAGGGATGGTGAATAAGAGTCATGTAAGTCAATTGGTTTAAGTTGTGTCAAGAATTAACATTGTCAAGTACCTATGTCTAGATTTAGGTATCTACAAGATGAAAACTTACAAAGTGGTATTCTTTAATACCCATAACTTATTTTCAAGTCCTCTATAGAGTAGGCAGATCATGGTCTCTATTGTAGGTAAGTGAGAGCCTCCTCATTACTTTTCCTCATTGATCATGACATTGAAAGGCCACCCCAACATAACTTCTTAGTAAATGTTCATGATCTATTCAAGAAAAGGAGATAAATAATGGTATTCATACCAAGATTTAAAGATTCAACCTTCAATCCAAATGGTTTGAACCTAAAAATTTGCTCTCTTTAAAGATTCAACACTATTTAGACATATATTTTGAATTTTGTGATGGATTCATCCAAGCCCTTAGATACACTGTAATCTATTTCCTTTCTGCCTTTAGATTCATATTTCACAGCTCAATTTTTTCTCCCATCAGCTCCACATTGAGACAAACCACCATATCCCTTAGGGATATCCTATAATAGTATTGTATTTGTCATATCTAGTATTTAGATCTTGAGATCAAAGATTGATTTGTTTTTATATGCTCTCCTTATTATGAAATAAGAGGATGGTTCATTTTTCTCTTTAGTGATTCAATTGGCTCTCTCCATACACTTATGGCTTATGAAGACCATGTATGTTTAGCCTTCTTCTTTTGGGAGATGTTCAACTTTCACTGACTACTTTTTAAACACAACTCCTCTAGAGGGGCCTATATTAGATTAATTACTTCATACTTCCAGTTCTCTCACACCCTCATTAAGAAGAGGACCTATTACTAGCATCCAAGCTCATATGGTAGGCACTCAAGACATTTCAGATCTAATGATTCATATGGCCTCACACCCATCACACACTTATTTATAAATCTGAGTGTTGTAAGTGTTTCTTTGGAGTAACAAGTCTCATCTCATTACATGGGGCCCTTCTCTTTTAGAGTTAGTTTCTTTACATCATACTAATACTTGCATCTTTTTAAGTGGTTGGAACATGTACCGTTGAATATTATTTTAAAGCTTTTATTTTAGAAAAGTGAATAAATAATATTATAATATTTAATACTCAATCATCCATCCTTCAATAAATTACTTTTTATAAGTATTCATTTCTTCTATAGCCTTTCATTCATATACATCGATAATAATCACAAGACAAAAGAACTTACAAATTACACAAACACCTCTAAAACATATTAGTATTATAAAGGAGAACATCCATCTTAAACCATAATCAAAATTGAGAAAAAAAATAGTACATTGAATACCTTATAAAAACACCTTGTTTCACAACTCTTACCAATATGAAATAATGTATACCTATCAAGTTGTTGTGTTTATGTAATTAGAGCTTCCATTATGTTTTACTATATTTATATTGCGATTTTATGCCACACCAAAGGGTACATTTGCATTCACGCTTGGCCACTTACAAATCTTATAAATGGGAAAACACAAGAATTTAATTCATCATCTTGTGAGGTGCTCTTGTCAATTTTATACACTGACACTCATACATTTAATATTATATATTTAAAAAAAAATTATAACTGTGTCATCGGATAACTACTTACATTCCTTTCTTACAAACAAGATACTAGTGGCTCCCCACTTTAACAATCTCATTTTAAAGCCCCAGCAAATTATTATTTTTAAACAAATCCTTATGCTTATATTTTTCCATGTGTTTTTTCTTATAGTGGCATCATCACGTTATCACAAAGTTAAAAAAATAGAAAAAAAAAAAAAAAAAAAAATTTAGTTTGGAGTTTCTTTATTTGAAAATATTTTTGACTTTTTTCAAATATAAATATATATGATTATAACGTCGTCTTTATAAATAATAATAATAATAATTATTATTATTATTATTATTATTAATATAATGATGAAAAATTTATACTGTTGAAAAAAAGGCCAAGTAAATATAAATAAATAAAAATTATCAAAAAAGATTAATGAAGTGTTTACTCGTAATTCTAAGGAATTCAAAGAAAATGACACGTGAAGGAAAGGCTTCCAAAGACTATTTTATGGTGGTTGTAAATTTGAAGGAATGAGAGAGACTTTGACACTATTGAGCATATGTATGGTGTTTGTTGTTTGTTGTTTGTTGATTGTTGATGTTGGCTTTTGCTCCCCCCAAAAGCTAAGGAGAACTCTTGCTTCCCTAAAGGGCCAACTACCACATCCACATCATCGTTTCTAGTCCTTTTGCTCACCTCTCCATAACTTTGGGGACCACCTTCAAGCTTGTCTTCCCTCTTCCTTAAATCGTTGTTGTTCCAATTGCCCAATTTCGACTGTCGATCGAAAAAATCGCTTTCTCTAGAGTGGGACCCAAAGAGGAATTGAAAGTGACATCCACTTGCCACTTCCATGTTTCACGAGAGTTGTAGATGTTGACGGTGTTGACTCGTGCTCTCTTGCATTTTACACCTTCCATATAAAATTTCGAGGTGGCTAAGTCTTTTACACAATTTCATTAAGTCAAAAGTTGAACATAGATGGATGGATGCCGATATACTTTTATATTGAAAAGTTCATTTTACCATCAAATTTTGAAAAACAAGATCATCTATATGGACTTAAATTTGATAGTATATTATCTATGTCATGAGATGATATTATTATTATAATAAAAGTGATGATTATTTATTCGATACATTAATACAATTCATGATAAAAGAAATAAATATTACAAGGAAAATATATATTATTATTAAAAAAATTACGATGTATTTAAAACCTATTTTTATATTTAATTTATATTTTTAAAAAATTGATTTTATTTCATTTTATGAATTTAGGAAATATTATTTTTTTCATAATAAATATAAATACAATCATAAAAAAATTTATATTTTAAAATAAAAAATGATTATATTTTAAAATGAAAAACATAAAATATAAATTTTTTTAATTACTTATATTTATAATTTTTATTAAAAAAACAAAAATTGTTCGAACCGTTCCATTATTTTTTTCAAAAGTTATATTAAATATAAGAATAAATTTTAGACAAAGCGTAATATGGCCATCAAATTTTTGGTGTTAGTTCCACAAAATGATGACCCACGTTAGGCGGTGGAAAGAAAGAAAGAAAGAAGCATCTTCCGACCAATGAGATACGCCATTCCTCATAGTCATCATGTTCTCGCCCATGGATATATGCTTGCTTTCACACTCCATGATATGGATCCAAAAGTTTTATCAACGACTTTTTCCAAAATCTTTGTTGACATTCGGTATTTATTATTGCAATATAAATGAATATGCATTATATTAGCGTTCTTATTTAGAATTAATTCTTAATATATTTTCTTGTCATCTTTTTATTAAGATTGCACAACTTTATATATTTTTTTCTTTCAATAGGGATGTCTCTTTCCACTCCATATTAATTTTCATATTTTAATATTGTGAATAAATGAAATGAATGAAATATTTTAATGATGTTTACAAGATCAAGCATTTTAAGGGATTAAGAGTCGGAACATTAAGACATTCTCAAGGTCTTTTCGATATCATATTTTGTACTATGAAACTTGATCAATAAACTAATTGTATTATGAAGCTTAGGCTTTTCAAAAAGCTCACTTAGGCTACCTACTTTCAAATTGTTTTCATACTGACTCTGAATATCTGCATACGTAGTGTATTCAATGATGGACTACCATTCAGTTTCAACCACCTCTTTGCTACAGAAAATTCAACTTCTTTCTTCCCACTCTTCCTTAGGGACCCCATCTACCAGTTTCACACCTAAGATGATGTGACCAATCCTCAATTGAGCCACTAAAATACTCGCCTTGTCCTTAAGAGCAACCCACATATAAGCCTTCTCACCATGCTCCCACATGGAATTAAATTTTTTGACGTAATGTGCTTCTTCTGACCAATCTAATTTGTCCACATGGCAGTCCTGAATTTTTCTAACACAAACTTCTTTATTTCCTCATTAATGTTAGGACATTCTTGCAAATCAATATCCCACTTGGCCATCCATTTGTTGTTCTACATCATCCATGTCTTCTTCCTTCAATCTAGTTTCTCTTATATGACCATTTTGGGCCAACAATGATTATCCATCTTTCCAACCTTTTTTGAGTAGCTTAGTAACCTAATAATGTTGAATCCTCCATTGGAAACGTTCCTACTTCAGCTAAAAGGATCTCATAGGGAGGCGTCACTTTGACTTTGAAGCTGCTAGTGATTAAGTGTTTTTAAATTCTTTCTAACTATTTTCACTTGTAATTTGACATGCTACTACCCCAAACCTCACAACCAAAGAGGACAACTGGAGTGACCAATAAACCATAAAGTTTTTTTTGGGTTTCACAATCCCATAATTTAGCTTTCCTAAACCTGTTTTGAAGAAGGTAAGATGCTCTCCATCCACCTTGGATTCTTTTCGATCTACATGTCTCCCAACTAAGTCTGTTGTGAAAATCAATTACTAGGTATTTGTACTCTTACACTATCTCTAGTGGGCTCCCTTCAAAAATAAAATCAACATGTTGCTTTTTCCTTTTTAGTGAAAAAATCATGACTTTGGTCTTGCTAATATTCACTTGCATCCTGACTTCCTAGCAAAAGAGCTCCAAGGCTTTCAAATGTTGGCTCAAATCATTAGCTCTTTTTATAATTAGAATAAGATCATCCTCATACAAAAGTAACTTTACCACATAACTTGTTAGTTAAATACCTACCCCATTGGTTTTGTTTAACCAATCTTCAAGTTTGTCAATATATAAACCAAAAAGAGTGGGGGATAGAGGACAAACTTGTTTGACCTTGATGTCGCTGCCACAGCATTCCAACATACCCTCTCTACTTCTGATTTTCACCCTCACTTGCTCATAAAGCTTATGCATAGCCACTCTATACTCATCAGGGACACCAAGTTACTCCATCATGTTCCATAGTTTATCCCTGGGAACCATGTCAAAGATCTTAAAATAAACAAAGCAACAAAAGGCTTCCTATCCTTGAGTGTCCCAAAAAATTTCAATGAGGTGCCTAAGGGTTATGTAGTGATCAATGGTAGAGTGTCTTGTTCTAACGTCTGCCTATCCTTTTGCTTTTTTTTTCCTTCTTTTTCAACCTAACTACTAATTCTATGCTCTATCATGCTCATGAAATTTTTTCCAAGAAGAGTGTTGATCATGATGGTGCAATAATTGGAAGGATTGTTGATATACCCACTTTTGAAGAGAGGGATAATAATGCTAGTTCTCCATTCCATCAGAAAGTCACACTGTGTGACACTGTTAAATACTTTTTTGATGTGTGAGGCAAGAGGCTCAACCCCCCACTTTAAAAATTTAGCTTGCAGCCCATCAATATCTTGCACTTTACCACATGCTAATTTATCTATACCTTGTTTAATATCTTCCCGTGAGAAGAACTCGATTATAGTGTTAATTATGAGATGGTACCCTTTCTCTTGTGATCATTCATAAATAAGTTTAGTATAATCTAACCATTATGTATATGTAATATTATTTTCTATTTTGTTACAATTCTCTCCAAAATCCTTTGGGATTGTGCTTACCCAAGGCAATTAATTATTTCCTCCTTGAGTTCACATACCTCTCTTTTTTGGATTTTATCAATTTCTAATACTTATTCTTACTTTCTTTATTTGTCTCATTCCTTTTTAGGGATCTTTTTGATGCCTTGCACTCTTCATCATACCACAGATTAGTTAGGAATCCATTCAAAACTCCCTTATTAGACTCGGATCTCTTGTAAACCTTTAATGCTTTATGGATTAAAAGGATAAACATCTTACTACAAATATATTCACTAGAGTTGTTTTCCTTTTTAGTTGCATTATTTTTTGTGATTTGAAGGTGTTATTCAAGGACAACAATGAAGAGCTCCTGATTCTCTTGATTCACAAGGATCTTACCTTGCAATTGGGCTTTCCTTTGAGTGTGTTATCCCTACTCTCCCTATTGCATGTTTTTGAGAATGCCAAGCTTAACAAGGAGGGGCATATGATCATATTTTAGTTCAATAGGGAAGTATTTAATATCAAACTCTAGTAACTTGGGCATAGATATCTGAGAATAGATTACATAGTCCATCACACTTTTCACATTGTATGTTTTATAAGTGATACCAACCAACCTTGGCCAATATCTCATACCATTACAAATAACCATGCCGTACATGCTAAAAAGACCAAGAAGTTTCACTCTGTAATGTGTCACAATACCATTCCCATCACAAGATGTCCTTTCCCAAGGTCAGTCCCCACTTTCCTCAAGCCACAAAGAATTGTTGTCCCCTCCTTCTTCACTACCTAGTTACAGAAACTAATTATTTGTTATCCTAGCATTAAAATCCCCAATTAAAATTGTTTCTCTTGAAGTGATAAAAATAAAAATGTCTTTATTTAAAGTTATATAAGGATCTTTACACTCTAGATTTCTATTGTTCTAGAATTTTGAACCTTTTGGGGAAAAGTAACAAGTAGCCAATGTGATTGTTAACTCCCTATCAATAATTTTCAGCCATATGAATTGTTTGTTTGGATATTATTTTTTTACAATTACTATTATGACCTATTATTCTCTTATTAATATTGTAACTACTCCATTCCCTTTACCTGTTTCAGTGCCTTCATTCCAAACTAAGATTTTGTTGTATCCTTTGAAGTTTAGGACTTTGTATCCCTCATGTTCATGGGTTTCCATAAGAATAGTAATTTTTTTCCACTCTACTATGGGCCCCAACCCTGATCCTTTTCTCCATGGGCAACCTCTGCAATTCTGACTTACCATGTGTAGATACTCTTGTGGGGCCCCAAGTTCCTATTTCTTGTGTGATAGTTGTTTGCTGATTTGAGCTTTCCCATTTTTCATCCATGTCCACATTTTTGTATCTCTTATTGTTTTCACTTTCTCCCACTCCTTCCTTCATTATTCTCATTGGATAAATGTCAAATCTTCATCTAAGTATATATGAGTTCCTTTAAGTAATCCTATGTTCCATAGGATCACATTCTTATCTTCCATGTTTCTCAAGGCAACTCTTATATGTCTATTCCTTACTTCTATTTTATTTCCAATCCTATTCACTTGTTGAATATAACTTATCCATTTTAATTCATCTTGAAGGAAGTCTCATAATATAATATCCTTTCTCTCCTCTCCAAAGACCTTCAAACCTTTGATGATGAAATGTTCAGCCTTGTCATGTTTGTCCTTTTGTTCTTTTATTTATCTATGAATTTGTTTATCAATGATTTCTTTTTTTTTATGCTTGATGGTCCATTTACAACTTAGGCCCAATATTTGGCCTCTTCTAATTGGATTCTTAGTTGGTTTTCTCTTATTTCCATGATTGCAAGTGCAGATTAAATTTCTTCTAATTATGTACTATCAGTTATTTCCTATCTTTAAACACTTTTTTCTACTGCTTTCGTTTGTTCTAATTCCTATTTGAGAGAGATCAACTCCTTCTATCTTCTATCCATACTATTTTGCATATTTATTACTTACTCTTTGAGCAAATTATTTTTTCCTTTCAAGGTTCCATATGATTTTTGTATTTTCCTTTATCTTTATACCTTTAATTTATCCCTTTGCTTCAATAGTTTCAATCCTCTCTTTCATGCTCATGAGTTATTGTACATAAATCTCTAATGACCATAGCAATGGTGTGATTGTGTGGCTATATGGGTCTTTATTATCTTGAAACCCTTCCTCTCTTTTTTTGCTTGTTGTGAGAGTTCCAGTTTTGTTTTTTTTTTGACTCCAAGTCCTCTTGAAGTGAAAAATCCTCTTTCTTTTTTCCTTTATCCTCCTCTATCACTATTTGGTCCCCTATAAAATGTTGCATTTCAATAGTGATAGTTGTATTTATTATATTCAACACATCCCACCTTGGTTTTTTTAATTTGAAAAGTGGGGACCCCCTTTTGCTTTTAGAGGACTTATTTATTATTTGGGTGTGTGTGTGTTTTTGGACTATTTTTTATTATCTATAGAAACTTGATGTTTTGGATATTAAATCATGTGTGGTGCACCTATTTTTCATTTAAAAGTACTTATTAAAACTAATCTATTAATGGAAATTTTTGAAAATTTTCTATGTATGATAGGTATTTGGGTTTGCTTATTCAGGTTTTTTTATTTGGAGTTGCTTATTCGAGAAATTTTTATCCGACATTTCAGATACTTTGAGTCTTTATTATTTTAGTCTTCAAAAACTTTTTAGTCAAAAACTATTTGGTGTAGATCTTAATTTTGAATTTTTTTATAGTCAACAACTTAGTCTTCAATAACTTTTCTTTTGATTATTTTCTTATGCAACAACTTTACTTCAAAAACTTTGATATTTGGAAGGTTTTGGTCTTCAAAAACTTTCTCTTTGGTAGATTTAATTCAGGGAATTTTTATGAGGCAACATCCTCTTGAATGAAAATCTCTCTGAATAACACTTAGTCTTTGAGAACTATTCCTTTAGTGACTCTTATTTGAATCCTTTAATTCAATAATTTTCCCTTCAATGACTTTCAAACAAATCTTCTTGAATGAATCTCTTTGAAGAGCATTATGCTTTTGGGTTCTTTCATTTAGAATCTTGGGCTCACCATACTATATCATTAGGATCAGAGGTAAAGGTTGACCCCCTAACTAAACCATATAATGACAAGTGTTAAAAGGAAGAAATAACACCATGGGCACCCCAAATGAGTTATCATCCTACATGGCATGCCCACTAGGCCTAGGTGGCCAAGTTTGAATTGAATGGAGGTGACAAGCTCATAGATGTTGGTGATTAATGGTGCACAAAATGGAATGAATGTAGAAATATGTAACATCTATCCCCCTAATCGAGCTCACCTCGTTTGATTTTCAAAATATCGAGTGCACATAGACAACTAAAATTTTTAAAATCCCTAACTATGTTTAAAATGACTTGAAATTTATGCAATAGAGTTATTAGACCATAATTTTCAAAATCTTGCATCACACCAACATCTAAAAACAACAATGGAATCTTCATCTAGGGTTTACAAGGGAGCTCTACCACTATCCAAGTTTTCCGTTAAAGACTCCACATAATACATAGATATGATCTTTGACACAACTATGTTCAATGACCTCTATGCCAATTACTTAGCTCTATGGGAGGTCATAGAGAATTTTGATCCATTCACATTAGAGGAGGACATGTCAATAGAGGAGAAACAACTTGCAGATCACTTGTCATCATTCAAATGCTAGGCACTCCACTATGCATCTACCAAGAAAGAAGTCATGTTGTGCATCAACTTACTTCAAGACTTATTTTTTGATGGTATAATTATAGATGGTGGATATATACACTATGTAAAAAATAACACACTCATTATATAAATATCTATAGATGTATTTATGAGTTATTTAAGTTTGATCATTATAGATGCTACATTTGATTTACATAATGTAGTCATTTGGAAGAAAAACACCAATGTGGAACAAACAGTAGGGATGTGGATTCTACCAGGTGACACTTTCTTTGTCAAGGAACATACCAAGAATCCCATGCCCATCACCCAATTTAAGATGGGAATTTGTATTGGCATTACATTATTGAATTGACTCTTTGACCTCCCAAGTATTCATTTTCTGCATCTAGAATGGGTACCCTTACTTGACTTGATCATTACTTCAGAGTGTACATATGCATTGGGGAAGGCCATCAGTGCTAACATGAATGTATAAATTATACAAAAGGACAAGAGTCCCCAAGGGGTAAATTTATATATGATGTCATACCTCTTAGATGCAGTCATGGGGACTATTTACCAACATAATGGGATTTTATAGAATCCCAACCTTTATTATATCAAGAACATAATATGTGACTTTTATTCCTTCATCCACATTTATGAATATTTAAGGAACATTGATATAATAGTATAAGACCTCTATCATTAGGTTTGGATGGCCACTCATGGCCACCCCTCTAGATAAGATTTCAAAGAGCATTACCAATACACTTGTGAATCTGGGTGATTACTGGTTGTACCCATATTATATAGTCATCATGGTTGATGGAAATAAATTAGACCCTCTTTGGATCCCAAAGTTTGTCCCTAAAAAAAATTTTGAGCAAGAGATTGCCTTCTAAATATGGAATGGTATAGATGAAGATTTGACAAAGAGTAAGAAAGGCACTTTCCATAGATCCCATATCATAATTGGGTGGATGAAATATATATTTAGGATAAATTTTAGAGAAGACCAGAATGTAAAAAGGGATTATGCATTAGATAATCTACCCCATAGGGCTTGGGACCCCCATGGGATAATACAATAAAAGATTAAAAATATTGGAATCCCATAAAAATATGAGTCATTTGAACATGACTTCCTATTCCTTAATGCCAAAGATGTTGATGAAGTAAAGGAAAGGGTTGAGACTATGGGCCTAAGAATAGACTTATTGAGGGTGATACAAGCAGGCCCCTCCGTTACACACAGTCAAGCCAAATTCAGGATCCAACCACCAGGGGGATGGAGATCCTCTGACTTCTAGAGTGGTAGGCCTTACCAACAACCAATATATCAAATTTAAGACCCTCAAAAACCACCTATTATGATGACATATCAATAAGAGAAAGATCAAGTGGTAGGGGAAACATCAATTACTAGAGAACATGAGGAAGAACAAGAGCTAGAAGAGATACCAATTATTGCATAGGAAGAAGAATAATAAACTCCTCCAGTTCAAGCATCTATTGTTAAACTAAGGAGAGTAAAAATTGAACTAGCAAAAGAGATAATGATGTAAAAGGAAATAATAATTGGGGAAGAGGTGGAGATCATTTTCCTAGAGTCCTCTATTGAGGAAGAGATAACACCTATTAGGGTGGATTCAACAACCATAACATCTAGTATGACTCTTCTCCCTCCTCCCCAACTAGTGATTGATCCATAGGCTAAGAGGACTACACTTTGTTATCAAAGAAATCCCATGGCATAGAGACTATAGACTCCATCCATAAAGATAATCAATGGAGAGGCACAACCTTTAGTTGAAAGTGAGCCAAGTCATGAGGTAGATGAGGAAGAAATGCAACAAGTTAAAGTCTTGAGCTTTCAAGGATTAAAAGTAAAGGCACCCCTCAATGGTGACCAATCTGGTAAGGGTAATCTCTTCAATAATCCCCTAATCCTTTCTCCTCTGATGTCATTATTAGTTATTTCTATATGACTTCCCTAGTTGTTTCTACTTTTAATCCTATGCAATCACTCTCTACTAAGCTTGTTTTCATTTTTCTAACCACTACTCCTCCAATTACCACTTCTCCTTTTCCAAACATTTCCCATACAGTCTCCACTCCTTTAGTCTCCATTCTTCCAACCACCATTCCTTCAATCCCAACCTATACTCCCACCCTTTCAGTCTATACCTCTACAACCATAGCCACCAACTAGACACTCACCTAAGTTAATGCCTCCTCTACTCAACTGGGTGCACCACTACCTTCTATAGGACTAGTTAAAAGCATGGTAGTGGTGACAATAAAAAGGTCCCTAAGAAGAAATCTATCTACATTATGCACCCCACACCATAATTTAGAAACATAAACTGGTCCAAGATAATTTTGATCTCAATGCCTAAGCCATCCATTTATCCTAAAATTGAACCCAAGAAAGATGCATAAAAATTAGCCCAACCATTAGATCCATCAAAGATGACTCTTCCAGATTGGGCCATGGAGTTAAGAGCATCAGATTTTAAGAGACCCAATTTGAATATCACTAAGCTACCCATTATGAGCTCACTCTTTGACAAAGCCACAACCTCAGTTCAAAGGGTAAAGAAGAGGAAGATTGAAGATAACATTGACAAAGGGATAATTTTGGAAGAAAGAGAAGAGATTTACTCTCTTTTGAAAAGGTAGGATAAGAAGAAGGATCAGTCCCCCTACATTGAGGACCTCAATTACTACATGGAAACCCACACTAAAGTAGTATTAGCCATCCATGAGGGAATGAAGCCATCCATAAAATAATTAAAAGAATAATTAGATACTCTTAGAGAGAAACAAAAGGTAATGTGAGTTCCATCCAATATAGAGTAGGATGTACAGAGTGCAACACTAAGGTTACACAAAATGTTGGATACCATTAATTTTTTGAGAGTCTAATTGGCTCCAAATGTAACTTTAATAACATTTTTTTAAAACTTCTCAAAGAATATAAAAATAAATTGAATTTCTTGGTGTTGTACACTCCTAATTAGACATTCAACCACTTAAATCTGATGACCCCTATGGAGGTAGTTAATGCATTAAATTTAGCTATCATAATAATTAAATAGGTTCAAGAGTGGGTGAGTGCTTTTGAAGCTTTAGTGAATAAGCTTATAGAATAGTAAAAACAAGCAACACAAATTTTGGATGACATAGAATAAATAAGAGCTCAAGATAACACTAGAAAGTTGGTAGCTTGGGTTATTTTTGATCATATGAATAAACAATAATCAAATAGTTTCAAAGTCGGTCTACATGGACTAAGTCTAGAGGACATTGAAGTGAAGCTGAGTACAAGGAGAAAGAAGGCAAAAAAAGTGGAGGTATTTTAATCTAGCTTCTGATCTACCAAGATAGAGCATACAAGGTTGATGGAATGGACATACAAGGTAATGAGATCTCATCTCCTTGATATGAGCATAATTCAAGCACATTATGCCAAATAATACAAACATTATCAAGATTTGGACACTAATAAGAAAGAACCTCAGAACCACCTTCCAATTCTAGTACTCAAACACCACCGATAGTACCAGTTACAACACCATCGTCAACTTTAGTTCATCCCAACTTAGTGAGTGCCCTAACACAAATTCTTAGTGTATCTCTAGTTGTAACTCTAGTCCAATCTATGAGTTCATCCCCAACACCAACAAGTTCAACTCCAATTTCCATCACAACTCTAATTACAACTACAATTCCAACAACAATAATAAAAAGAGTCAAATAGGAACTGAGTTAGCCTTAGTTATACAAATAGATAGTTAAGTCTTTTTATGTACATGTTATAATTAAACACATTATTTTTTGCTAACATGTACATGTTGCATGTCTAAGATAATCTATAATTTATAACATGCATTTTTGTACTAAACTAGAAATTATGGTATAGTTATCATGATGTAATCAAATTTTTTCTATACTTGGAGGATGAGTTGACCCCTTCCCCAAGTACTTTAAATACATGTACAACCCTCTTTTAAAAGGCTCAAAGTTTTCGATCAATATACAAGAAGAGATCAATAGATTGATTGTCATGTAACTATGTTTATGTTTTATTCTTCCCTTTCTGTGTTAATAAAATTTAAGTTTCTTTTCTATATCGATTCAATAATTCTAAAGTGTGCTAATGCTAAAATGAATCTAATTTTTTCAGTTCATGACTATTGATATTACATGTGCAAAAACATTTGAGGAATGGTGGATTTAATTAATTTAATCAATTACTACATATTGAGTTGATAATCTAAGGTGTACAAAGGTCTTTATTTTGGTATAGTCATCTAGGCATGAGCAATAACTATGATAGAAAAATTTCTAATCTGAGATATAATCTCACAAATAAGGGTGTGCAAAAACAAACCTAAGGAGAGAAACCTTTAATTTATATCATTGAGCATCCTATAATTATTATCTTAGACTATTAACTGTGATTGTTCATGAGTGTGAAATAGATGTAATCAACAAACACTAGTCTTAGAGATACTTGTCCACCAAAGAAATAGTCTTAGAAGTGGCCTTTCAATAACATAAAGCCTTTTTTTAACCTTACCCTTATTTCTACCTTTTGAGTTTATTTGACATCTACTCAACTTAGAATAACCCTCCACCCATCCAACTCACTTAGTGATTACTTTCAATTAGATTCCATGCCTCCATCCACAAAACCTAGTTGAATAACCATAAGCTCAACCTGCTATTGCATCACCTAGTTGTTTTAACTGCATACCTACAACTTGTGCTCTAGAGTAGAACATTTTTACATAGAGGTCCCAAAATATTAGAGGCTACATCATTTAACATTCTTTGGTGTGCATAAAACCCACATTAATAGATAAAAAAGTTAGCGCTAAAAGGAGGGAAAACTTATGTGTTTTCTTAATTATAGAGGTTAGTCACTACATAGAATTGAACTAGAGACACCTGGGAGATTAATAAGGTCTAGGGTCCAAGTTATCCTTTTGGTTTCACCATTTTCAAATCATAGGAGGCCTAGATCAATACCTATCATCCTTGAGATACACCGATCTAGAACACCTTCCCTTGTAATAAATGTCCCACTTATAAATCCTCTTATGGACCAACCTTGGTTATTTGGATTTGTTATTGCCATATTTTGGGACCAACACGATCTACCAAGGAATCTAGAAAAGTATTTCCCTACCTTATCCCTCTCAAATGGGAGGATGACAAAAGAGCACATCAAATCTTTCAAGGCTTCCTAGAGATTAATGAATGTCACCCATGAGGATGTTACATATATTATTTTCCCATTTACTCTACAAGATTCTTATTATGATTGGTATCTCAATTTGTATGAAAATTCTATCACCTCACAAAATGAGTGTCAAAATACATTTCTTGCACAATTTAGGAAAGTGACTAATCCAAGTCTAGTGTATCAACATTTTACCCGCTTGAAGAGAGACCCCAATGAGTTAATCTAGGCCTTTAATGAAAGATTTAAAAATATGTACACTTGATTGAATGTCACATATATTTCATATGTAGATTTGATACTCAAAATATACAAGAATACTCTGGATCCCATTATTGCAGTGTTGTTGTGAAGAACTACCACCACCAATACTCTAGCTTTATCCTTCTATGAAGCTATTAATATTGAAAAATAAATCATTCCATAGCTTAGTCTTCATAATTTAGGAGGACAAATGTTCAACAATGGGTTCCCATCTTTGAACCCAATTCTACATGCTAATCAGAATGCCCTTGTGCTCAACCAAAATTAGTTATACACTCTGTCTCCTATGACATAGCAAATAACAAATCAAAATTATGGGTTATTAAATAATCAAGCACAAAGGAATGGTCATTAGTAGAACCATTAGAATCAAAATTAGGATCACACCAACACAACAGTCACTTAGGGTTCTGACTCTACCAAAGCTGAATTAGATTCTATATAAAGAATGGTCCAAAAGTTGAGCAATGATTTCTAAAATATGCAAAAAAGGATGGGTAATACTACCAAAAATAATTATAATCAGAATTATTGATTTCCAATATACAACATTCCCACCAATAATGCAGATTAACAACAATATAATAAACTACCAAAAAGCAATGTCATGGATACAACTTTATCCAATTGGTGCAGGGTTCACAACACATCATAGCATGGGGAATTGAACTGTGTAGAGTTATGTGCAACCTTTGAAATATTTCAGAGGGAAATGATTAGACAAGATCAAATGATGAATTCTCTAGATCTCCCTCATGAATCTAGCCCTTTAAGTTCAACTATGGTCTTTGAAACATATGTGTCTCCCTTCCCTAATGAAGATGATAATGTTCTAGAGGATAATTTTGATGAGGTACAAGTATTTCATTAGTTAAATAAGAGCAATTATAATCTAAGGAACAAATAACCTCTCACCACTTATAGTATTCCCAATAATATAATTATTCCCATGAATCCTAAAGCTGATAATAATCCTCATCCCCCAAAATGGAATGATCAACCTCAACATAGAGAGGAACAAAATAAAGGAGAATACAATATTATTGAGAATATGAAGAAGATCAAGGCCAATATTACTCTTCATGAGCTGGCACAAATCATAGAGTAGAAGGAGATCTTATGGAAGTCTATCATAGGTAAATCTATTGTAAAAAAGTCTAAGACAACCAACACAAACTTTATACATAAAATCAATCTTGAGGCTCCCCCTTTCTTGATAAAATCTAGGCATTTGGCATGAACATAAATAATTATTTGGTATATTTTGGATCTTTTAAAATGGTAATGCCAAATTTCATTTTCTATAATCTTGGTTTGACTCCAAATCCATCTAAGAGGACTGTGTCACAATTAGAAAAGATAATAGTGCATGTTTTAGGAGAATTTACTAATGTAAGAATTCAATTTGCTTTAGAACCTCAAGTAAAAATGACTATCGACATATTGGTAGTGGGTATTCCATATGGATATGGATTATTATTGAGCATAAATTTTTCAAAGACATCAAATGGATATGTTTCCACAAACTTCTCTCATATTTGATTACCATGGAGAGACATTTCCAACTAGATCAGGATTGATCAAGATCCTAGGATAAATCATACTATTATAGAGTACAACATCACCAATGAAGAAGTAAGTTATAATTATCATAGTCTTAGAATTTATACATTTACTATGAGTCAGGAAACATAGAAATAAATTCAAGTCCCTTCCTAATTATAAACCCTCTATTTCAATGGAGCAAGACCCAAGCAAGGATTAGGTGTTGGTATCAAGATGGTCAATCCATAAGAAAAGAAATACTTAAGAATGTATAGGCTTCAGTTTCCATACACCAATAATGGAGTATGAGGCCCTAATTTTGGGATTATAATTTTCCCTCAAGAATAATGTCAAGGAACTACTAGTATACAGAGACTTAGAACTAGTGATTAACTAGGTTAGGAATAATTACCAATGAAAATTGTCATATTTAAATAAGTACAAGTACAAAGACTAGGATATATTTGATTCATTCAAAGTGTTCAATATAGTGGCTATCCTGAGAGAATAAAATCAAGATATTAATTTACTAACCAATTTAACCACAAATTTAGCCCCTTTACAAGAGTCAAAAGTACAAAAGTTCTCTATTGAGTTGGTACCTTCTCCCTCAATACCAGGTAATGTTGAAAATTTCCAAGTATTTAATGATTATCAGTAGATCATCCATTTTTTGAAAAATTAAGGATAATTTGAGTTTCAGATAATTGATGATAAGGAAAAGAACCATATGTGCATGAATAATTGGATGAAGAGGATGTTATCAAATCAAAGGAAAATCATCTTCCATTGAGGATGGTTGCTTTGGAAAGGGCCTTTGACACACACCCTCAAGTGCAATGACAAAGATATCTCAAGGTTAATGAATCCAATTTCAACTCAAAAAAATGTGGGTGATGAGAGAAACACACATCTCATTGATATTGGCTTAAGATACACCCCAAATGAAATCAAGAAGTTCAAGGAATTGATTATTAGGTTTAAATATGTAATTGCATGGACCTATGATGATTTAAGGATATTTAATCCTAAACTCATCACCCATATAATTCTACTCAAGCCAAATCATAAACCATTTATTCAAAGGTAAAGGCAAGTTAATCCTATCCTAGAATGATTGATACATAAATAAGTAGAGAAACTACTAAGTGCTTAGATAGTTTCTTATTAGGGATTCAACTTGGGTGGCCAATCTAGTTATGATCAAGAAAAAGAGCATCAAAATCAGATTGTGTGTTGACTTCAAGAACTTGAATAAAGCTTTTGAGAAAGATAATCATCCTCTACCTTCCTTAGATGGGGTGATATAAACTATGAGTGGTTTTAGAATGATGTCTTTCTTAGATGAATTTTTAGGATATAATCAAGTACTAGTTGAATTGAAGGATAGGATGAAAACCATGTTTACTACAAAATATGCAACATATGCATACAAACAAATGTCATTTGGGTTGGTTAATGGTGGAGTTAATTTTCAAAGAGTGATGGATCACACATTCCAAGGATGGATAGGCAAGTGCATAATTATATACATTGACAATCTCACTATTTTATCTAAAAATAGAGCTGATCATATCAACCATTTTTAGTCCATATTTGAGAGATACAAGAAGTTTGGTATCTCATTAAACCCTAAGAAGTGTATATTTATCATTATCAAAGGCAAGTTTTTATGCCACATTATTACTAAAGATAGGACCATCATTAACCTAGATAAAATTTAGGGAGTTTCAAAAAAAATGTTTCCAAATAGTAAAAAGGAACTCAATTCCTTTAGGAATATTAATTTCATGAAGAAATTCATATCAAAATGTATACAGATTGTCAGACCCCTAAACTCAATGCTCAAGTAAGATGCCAAAGTGGAGTGGACACTTGAAGCTAAGAAGTGTTTTCAAGACATAAATAAGTCTATTTCATAAGCCCCAGTGCTGATAAACCCAAATTTCACTAAAGACTTTTTCTTGCATTCATTCACTTTAGAGCATACCATTATTACTATGCCTTTGAAAAATAAGAAAGAAATCAAACACCCTATCAATTTTATGAGAACCAACTTGAAAGATGCAGAGCTCAAATACTCCCTAATTTACAAGTAAATCTTCACCCTTGTCAAAGCATTTAAGAAGTTTAGGCACTACATCCTTCAAAACAAGACCATTGCCATTGTACCAGACCCTGTTATGAAGCTTACACTAGGACAAAATAAGTTAAGAAAGTGTAGAGGTAAATGGATGGAAAAATTATAGGAGTTTGATATTGAAATTAAAACTACCAAGATCTTCAGAGGATCAAGTATTATTCAGTTGATGACTAAACCAAACCTGTGCATCACTATAAAAGAAGTTTGCCAAACATAGGTTTCCCAAGAATATTGGTATTCAGGTATTATTCAGTTCTTACTCATTGTAACATGATCATAGGAACTAAATAGAGATAAAAATAGAGCCTTAAGGCTCAAAGCTACTCATTATATGATTAGAAAAGGCATCCTCTACAATAATAAATATGAAGGCATCTATTTAAGATATGTGTCACATGAAGAAACTCAAGAGATCCTATAAAACTTGCATCAAAAGATTATTATCAACCATCCATTTGGAAATAATACATCCCAAAAAATACTCATAATGGGTTATTATTGGCCAATGATTTTTAAGGATAATCACTTCTACATAAGGACATGCTATGAATGGTAGATCTTGGAAAAAAAACATAGGTGCATGCAACATTGCCCCTAAAACTTGTGATTTAAGGTAAACCATTTTCCCAATGGGGCTTAAATTTTATTAGTGTCATAAACTTGAATTCTTTAGCTAGGCACAAGTTTTTGCTCGCTGCTATAGATTATTGCACTAAATAGACTAAGCCATTAGCCACCATGAACTCAAGATCTCACGATGTGATCAATTTCCTTACAGAAAATATTACAACCAGGTTTGGCACACCTATTTCTTTGGTTTATGATAATTATCCAACATTTCAATTACTTGAGTTTACAGAATGGCCCCATGATAATCAGATCATAATCTAATCATCCTCGAATCACTACCTACAAGGGAATGGATTGGATGAGTCAGCTAATAAGAACCTCATACACACTATTAAGAAGTCAGCTATAGATAATCCTAGAGAGTGAAATATCTTCATGAATATGCACTTTGGGTAGCTCAGAATTAGTATAAGTAGGCCCTTAAAGCCTCACCATATATGATGGTTTATGGGAAATAGCTAGTATTCACAATCATGTTGAAGCTACCAACATATCAATTTATGATGGAATACATGGAGCCTAATGAGAAAATAGAGTATATATTGTTGGATATAATTTAAATGGAATATTCTAGTAATGAATCATTATAAAACTTCATCAAACATTAGGACATAGTCAAGAAATGGTTCAATAAGAGAGACAAATCTAAATCATTTAGGATTTTTGACTTGATCATGTTATGGGACAAAGCCCATGAGAAAAAATGAATGCATGACAAGTTTACCCTATTATGGATAAGAACTTATTAGATTTCCAAGATCTTTGGTAATAATGCATTTTTTTTGAAGGACCTCTGAGGTAATGAATTGACATATCTAGTCAATGGATAGGTTTTGAAGGATTACTTCATGGCTGCTCTGTCTAGAGAGGTCTTTGAGTAATAATGGATGTTCCATTAGGTTGAGGATTAGGTTATATTTTATTTATTATTTAGCTTCCTACTTTCAGTCATTTTCTTCCATTAGATTATTTATTGTTTTATAGATTATTCGCTTTTGATTTTGATAGTTTTCTTTGTTTAGTCTAGTGTATTTTTTAGTTAGTTTCCTGCTTTCTAGGATAGTTTTCTTTTGATTTTATGAAAAGTTAGTTGATCAATCATAGTATATAATTAAAAAATAGTTTGTGTATTTTGAATCCAACTTGAATCACTGGGTGTTAAATCTTATAGTTCAAAATTCTTAATCTAGGTAAGCAATGAAAGAGTTAGCCATGACTATGTCACAAAGCTAATGATTCCATCATGTATGTAAAAAATACTCCCATAGTTATGCATAAATTTAGAAATATTTCCTTATCCCATTAAAATAAATGTATATAAAATGCTAATACTTGTTTGAGGCAATAACCATTGACATGGGTAAAAGTTGATAGGGACATTTTTATTAACCAAATTTTACTAAGATCATGTCATGGTGGTCACCTTCTTCCCTCTTTCTTTCAAAAAACAAAAAAAAGAAAAAAGAGAAAAAAAAATAAAAGACATAACCCAAAAGGTCCAAAATAAAATCAAAGAGGATTAGAATCCTACATGATGAAATAAGATCAATGTAACATGCATCATAGAAAATATAAAGAGAGAAAATTTGATCAAAGATATCTCTATCAGGGCTATGGATGCCTAGCTGGTAGTAGAACAATGCTTGAATTCCCCAATGTCTATTCACCTAATGCCCAGTCATAATGAGAGTTACAACTCACCCCATGTCTTTGTCTAAAATCCTTTCACAAGGAATAAAGAATATCAATTTCCCACACACAAATCCAAGGTATACGTGAAGTTAGTATGTTGAATGGAATTATTAAGTCTCTTTTTCATTTCTGATTTAGTAAAAAAAATTAGTATGGTTCATGATTCATATTGGGATTTTAAAACAAAAGATTATGGGTTCTTTAAAACTTGGGGGTATTCAACCTTATGAGTTTCCATTTATTGTATTCAACACACCTCACCTTGGATTTTTTATTTTGAAAGTGGGGATGCCCTTTTGTTTTTAGAGGACTTATTTATTATTTGGGGGTGTGTGTGTGTGTTTATTATCTATAGAAACATGATGTTTTTGACATTGAATCATGTTTGTTGCACCTATTTTCCATTTGAAGGGACTTATTGAAACTAATATATCAATGGAAATTTGGGAAGGAATAATACGTATGATAGGTATTTGGGTTTGCTTATTTGATTTTTTATTTCGAGTTGCTTATTTGGGAACTTTTTCTTTGACATTTTGGATACTTTGGGTCTTTGATATTTTGGTATTCAAAAATTTTAGTCAAAAAATATTTGGTAGGGAAATTTATTTTGAATTTTGTTCTATTCAACAACTTAGTCTTTAAAAACTTTTCTTTGGATCATTTTCTTATGTGACAACTTTATTTTTAAAAACTTTGATCTTCATAAGGTTTTTGTATTTGAGAACTTTCTCTTCAATAACTTTAATTTGGAAGGTTTTCCTTAGGGGATTTTTTTTTGTGGCAACTTCCTCCCAAATGATAATCTCTTTGAAGAACACTTAGTCTTTAGGAACTTATCATTTAGTGAATCTTATTTGGATCCTTTAGTTGGGTAACTTTCAGACAAATCTTCTCAAATAAATCTCTCTAAAGCGAATTTTGATTTTGAAGTATTTTACTTGGAATCTTGAGCTCACCATATCATATCATCAGGCCTGGAGGCAAAGGTGTCCCCCAGATTAAACCATATAATGCCAAGTGTTAAAAATAAAAAGTAACACCATGGCACCTTGAATGAGTAAGCATCTTATGTGGCATGCCCACTAGGCCTGGGTGCTCAAGTTTGAATTAAATAAAGGTGAAAAGATTGTAGACATTGGTGATTAATGGTACACAAAATATAATGAATGTATAAATCTATAATATCGAGACCCCCAACTGAGCTCACCTCATTTGATTTTCAAGAATTCAAGTGCACATAGCTAATTGCAAATTTAAAAATCCCTAGCTACATTTAAAATAACTTGAAATTTGCACAACATAGTTATTAGACCACTATTTTCAAAAGTTTTCATCAAACTAGAATCAACCAAAAATAATGGCATCTTCATCCAAGGCATACAAGGGAGCTCTACCACCATCTAAGTTTTCCATTAAAGGCTCCATAGAATACATATATACAATCTTTGATGCAACTATATTCAACACCCTCCATGAAAATTACTTGGCTCTATGAGAGGTCATAGAGAATGTTGATTAATTTCCATTGGAGGAGTAAATCTAAATAGAGGATAAATAAATTGTAGTTGACTTGCTACCATTTAAATGCCAGGCACTTCACTATGCAACCACCAAGCTAGAAGTCCTATTGTGCATCGAATTGTTATAAGACTTATTTTTTAAAGGTAAAATTATAGACAATGTGTCTCTAAACTATGGTAAAAATAACATTGCATACATATCTAGAGATAAATTTATGGGTATTTAAGTCTTCCCATTCCATAAGCTACATTTAATTTATATAGTGTAGTCATTTAGAAGAAAAACAATAGTGTGGAGCAAACAATAGGGAAGTGACTTCTCCTAGGTGACACTTTCATTATCAAGGAACATAAAAAGAATATAATACTCATCACTCACTTTAAAATGGGAATTCATATTGGTATGACATTATTGAATTGACTCTTTTCCCACCCAAGTATTTATTTCTTGCATCTAGAATGGGTACCGCTACTTGGCCTACTCATTAATTTAGAGCATACCTATGTATTGGGAGAGGTCATCAGTGTCCACTTGCATGAACAAATTCTACAAAATGATAAGAGAACCCAAGGGGGAAATTTCTATATGACATCATACCTCTTAGATGGAGTCATGGGGACTATTTACTGACATAATGGGGTTTTGTGGAATCCCAACCCTAATTATATCAAAAATGGAATATGTGACTTATATTCCTTCATCCACATATATGCATATGTAAGGAAAATTCCCAGAATAGTAGATGACATTTATCCTCAAGTTTAGATGGCCATTCATGACCACCCTTTGGATAGGATTTCAAAGAGCATTGTCAATACACTCACAAATTTGGGTGACTATTAGTTATACCTAGATTATATAGTCATCATGGTTTATGGACATAGGGTAGACCCTCTTTGGTTCCCCAAGTTTGTCCTTAATTTTTTTTTGATTAAGATATTACCTTCCAAATATAGAATGGTATAGATGAAGATTTGACAAAGAGTAAGAAAGTCACTTTCCACAACTCCCATCTCATTATTAGGAGGATGCAATATAAATTTAGGAGACATTTTAGAGAAATTGGGAATGCAAGGAAGGCTTATGCATTGGATCCTCTACCCAATAGGGATTGGGATCCCCATGGGAGAGTATAAAAAAAGATTCATAACCTTGGCATCCCATACAAACATGAGCCATTTGACCATGAATTCTTATTCCTTAATTCCAAAAATGATGAGGAAGTAAAGGACAGGGTTTATATTATAGGATTAAGTGAAGACTTGTTGAGGGTGATACAAGTAGACTCCTCTCTTATACTTAGTAAAGCCAAATTTAAGATCCAACCACCAGGGGGATGGATATCCTCTAACTTCTAGAGTGGTAGGCCTTATCAATAGCCAACAAACCAAAGTCAAGACCCTTAACAACCTCCTATTTTGACAACATATCAATGGGAGTAAGATAAAGTGGTAGGAAAAACATCAAATACTAAATAATATTAGGAAGAGCAAGATCTAGAAGAGACACTAGTTGTTATATAGAAAGTAGAAGAACAAACACCTCTAGTTCAATTATCTACTATTGAATTATGGAGAATCAAATAAGAATTAGCAGAAGAGCTAACACAATAGAAGGAAAACAAAATTAGGGAAGAGGTGGAGATAATTTTATTAGAATCCTATGATGTGGAAGATATGAAACGTTTTATGGTAGCTTCAACATCCATAACATCTAGTATGACTCTTCCCCCTTCCTCCCCAACCAGTGACTGCTCCATAGGCTGAGAGGACTACACTTTGTTATCAAAGAAATCCCATGGAAGAGAGACCATAGACTCCATCCATAGAGATAAATAAAAAATAATCACATCCTTTATTTGAAAGTAAGCCAAGTCATGAGGTGGACGAGGAAGAGTTATAACAAGCCAAGGTGTTGAGTTTGTAAGGATTAAAAGCAAATGCACCCCTCAATGGTGACCAATTTGGTAAGGGTACTCTCTTTAATGCTCCCTTATGCCTTTATCCTCTCATGTCATTAATATTTATTTCTAATATTTGTTCTTTAATTGTTTTTACTTTTAATCCTATGCAATCACTCTCTATTATGATTGTTTTCATTTCTCCAACCGCTACTCCAATTGCTACTTCTTCTTCTCTGACCATAGCCCTTATAGTATCCACTCTTTTAGTCTCCATTCATCCAGCAAAAATTCATTCAATCCCAACCTATTATCCCACTCTTTTATTCTCTACCTCTTTCACCATATCCACCAACTAACCACTCACCTAAGTTACTACATCTACTTAATTGGGTTCACCACTACCTTCTTTAGGACCAGTTCAAACCATAGTAGTGGTGTAAATAAAAATCCCCCAAGAAGAAATATATATATATATTATGCACCTTATGCCAAAATTTAGGAATATGGACTAGTCAAATATAATTTTGCCATCAATTCCTAAGGCATCCAATGAGCTTGTTAGGGTGTGAAACTACTATTAACAAGTTATTATTCATGGGCACTATGTATAGTCACTATTCATGGTGATGTGGCATGGAAATGTGTAGATGAGTTAAAATGTAGGTGACATGGCATGAAATTGATGTGTCATGAAGGTGATGTGGTAAGAGGGCTCATAGTGGGTCCCAAGATGTGATCAAGTTGAGGTGACATGGTGTGGGGTGTAACACTCCACTATGGACATTTGTTATCCTTAGTAGTCACATGTGGTTTATCACATGGTGAAAATATAAGGGGCATGGTATGGGGTTGAATTTATAAAGGGACCCATGATTCCCATGTGTGTAAAAAGTCAAAAGGTGATTGTAGCACCTTTTAGACTTGTGTGGTCACATAGAAGAAGACAAGAATGCACTATTGTAGATTGACCTCACATGTGTGAATATGACACAATTCTTGGAGTCACATAGGGTGGCTTGGATCTTATTTAAATTAGAGAATATAATTTGTTTAACCTTAGAGATGAAGACAAGAATAACACTATTGAGAGTTTGGACTTACTTATAGAAGTGGGGAGCAAGTTTTGAAGCCATATGAAGGTGGCATTGGACATTATCTAGTGGAGGGTCATTTTTTATGACTTTTGGTGCATGGGGACAACCACCACTAAGATCACATGACACCCAATCAAATGTGGATAATTTTTGGAGTATCCATGAAGTTTTCTCCCTCTCTCTCTCCTCTCTCTCTTGTTGTAAAATGCTATAAATCATTGTGTTCTCCTTTATAATTTGTAATCCATTAAGTTAATTATGTATTCCCTTTGAGGATACATGCAAGCCTTGGGATTGAATGTCGTATGAGGTTACAAATTGTAATGATTTTAATCTTATCTCACCTATATGCTTGGGTTATAAGCATCAGATGCATGGTTAGAGGTTAGAGCCTAAAAGGCTTTTATGTTTAACTCACCTATATGCATGGTATGAATCCTTGAGGATGAGCTTAGAGGATTGTTAGCTTAGCTCATGGTTAGAGGTTGATGCTTGGCTGACCTACATGATTTTGTTATAAGTATGGAGATAAATATTGATGTTTATATCTCCCTTGGATTCTATGGGTATTAAAATTATAAGAGATGCATGTTGTAGCTTGGAGGTTAGAGTATGGAAGGCTTGGTTGTAAGCTTTGCTCACCTGAGTGTTATGGTTGTTAGAATTGGAAAGTATTTTATGAGAGGAGATATTGTAGAAGATAGTTTCTGATGAATATGAAGTCTAGATGTTGCCTTTGCCCCATGGTTTTTTCCTTGCTGGTTTAGCAGGGTTTCCACTTATTTCCTATGTAATGCATTTTCTCTCATGTTTTGTGTTTTATTGTAGATAATTTTATTTCATATTCACATGTATTAAGATTAGGTATTTTTTTATCTTAATAAAGTTTTGAACCTGAGCCTAATAATTATACACAAATAGAAGCCCAACCATTGTATCTATCAAATCTGAGTCTTCCAAATTGGTTTAAGGAGTTAGGAGTGTCAGTTTATAAGAGGCCCAATTTGAAGATCATCAAGATTCCAATTTTGATCTCACTCTTTATAAAGCCACAACCTCTGTACAAAGGGTTAGGAAGAGGAATATTGAATATAGTAGTGGCAAATGGATAATTTTTAAAGAAAGATAAGAGATTTAATTTCTTTCAAAAAGGTAGGATAGGAATAAGGGTCAGTCCCCCTACATTGAGGACCTCAAATCATATAAGGAGACCCATACTAAAGTGGTATTGACCATCCATGAGGGAACAAAATTGGCCAAAAAATAACTAAAAGAAGAATTGGATACTCTTAGAGATCAACAATAGGTAATACAAGTTCCCTATAGCATAGAGCAGGATGTATAAAGTGTGGCACTAAGGTCATACAAAATTTTGGATAATGTTCATTATTTGAGAGTCCAATTGGCTCCAAATGTAAATTCAATAACAAAATTGTTTAAAATTCTTAGATAAGATGAAAATAAATTGAATTTCTTGGTTTTTTACACTCCTAATAAGGAATTCAACCACTTAAATCTAATGACCCTTATGAAGATGTCTATTGCATTGAATTTATCTATCATAAAAACTTAGGAGGCCTAGGATTGGGTGAGTGCTTCTAAAGATTATAGAATAAGACAAATAAGCAACACAAATTTTGGATGAGCTAGAATTAAGAAGAGCTTGAGATAATACTCTAAAGATGGTATCCTAGGATATTTTGATCAGATGATTCAATAAGCTTCAGATAGTTTAAAGTAAATTCTACAAGGATTGAGTTTAGAGGACATTGAATTGAAGCTAAGTATAGAGAGGAAGAAGGTAACATAAGTGGAGGTATTTTAGGTTGGCTTACAAGCCACCAAAGTAGAGCATGCAAGGTTGATGGAATGTAAAGACATAATAACTAGAAATCATAACCTTGATATGAGCACAATATGGGAATAACATGATAAAGGATGCAAACATTATCAAAAGTTGGATACTAGGAAGAAAGTAGCCTCAGAACCACCTACCTGTGTTGTTACTTAGACCCCACCTATAATGCTAGTTATAACACCATCATCAACTTTAGTTCCTCCCAACTTAGAAAGTGACCCAATACCACCTCTTAGTTCATTTATAGTTTTAACTCAAATATAAACTATGAATTCATACCAAACACCAACAAGTTGAACTCTAATTAGTAGCACAACTCCAATTACAACTGTAATTCCAACAACAATAATAAAAAGATTCAAATAAGAAATGATTTAGCCTTAGTCAACGGCTATTTTTGTATAATTTTGCATGTAAAATTTATAAATGGATAGTTAAATCTTGTTGCATTCATGTTTTAATTAAATAGATTATTTTTTTTTCAACATGCACACATTGAATGTCTAAAATAATATGTAAGTTATAACATGTATTTTTATACCAAACTAGAAATTATGGTCTAGTTATCATGATGTAATGAAAGTATTTCTATACTTGGAGGATGAGGAAACCCCTTCCCCAAGTATTTTAAATATATGTACAATCCTCTTTTCAAAGGGTTAAAGTTTTGGATCAATATACAAGAAGAGATCAAGAGATTGATTGTCATGCAACTATGTTTTTTTATTTCTTCTTCCCTTTCTATGTTAATGAAATTTAATTTTCTTTGTATATATTAACTTAATAATTCTAAAGTGTGATAATGATACTAATGAATTTGATTGTTTTAATTAATGAGTATTGATCTTAGATTTGCAACAACAATTGAGGATTAGTGGATTTCATTGGTTTCAAAAATTATTATAGGTTGAATTGATAATATGTGGAGTGCATAGGTATTTATTTTGGTATATTAATCTAGGCATGAGCTATAACTACCTTAGACAACTTTCTATTCTGAGGTGTAATCTCTCAGATAAGAGTGTGCAACATCAGCCCTAAGGAGAGCAACCTTCAGTTGATATCATTGAGCATCCTATACTTGTTATCCTAGACTACTAATAGTGCTTGTTTGTGAGTGTGAAATATCTTCAATTATTAAACACTAGTGTTAGAGATACTTTTCCACCAAATAAATAGTCTTAGAAGTGACCTTTCAATAACATAGAACATTTTTTCTACCTTAACCTTCTTTCCCATTTTTGATTTTTTGAGATCTACCCACCTTAGAATAATCCTCCACCCATCCAACTCACTTAGTGATTACTTTCTATTAGATTATACACATCCATCCACAAAACTTGGTTAAACAACCCATAAGCTCAACTTGTTATTCCATCACCTAGTTGTTTTAACTTCATACCTACAAATCATGCCCCAAAGTGAAACCTTATTTCATAGATATCCTAAAATGTTAGAGGCTAAATCATTAACCTTTTATGGTGTGCATAAAACCCACATCAATAATATTGTTTCTAGTTGGTTTTGACAGAATCATAGAGATTTTTTTTGAGTGTGCCTCATCCTAAAAATTTATCTATCTTAAAATCCCCTATACTATTTTGCATCCACAAAAAACAACTTTTCATTCATGTCAACTAAGTTTGTTTATTGGTATATTGATAAGAAATAACTCCACCTATGTGTTAAGGTAATACTTGTCAGGCCCCCTTGTAATCTATAATGGTTGAACCCATGGGTTGTTTATACCCACCTAATAAAACCTCCTAACCAACATACTAGTAAACTATAGTTGGGATCAAAAAAACCTCTCAAAACTATCTGAACCATGTTTCCCTAATGATAGAATTTTCATGAACTTTATTTCTTCCATAAACTATGTTTTATCTATAGAAATACCTTGGTTCATCCTACATGCATTGTCTTAGGGGTTTCCCACCTTTAACCATGGTTTTATTTCCACTAGAATGTTTAACCATAGTCAATAGTTTTCACTTATTTGATATTTTGGAGAGTTGGTAGAGATTAAAATAAAACCAAAATATAATGACAAAATAAGGGGAGTAGGGGTAGTGAGATAAACCTATTCCCTTGTATTCACTATCAAATTTATCTACACACTTTGGTTATATATTATTGCTTCTACTGATGTGTCATGGATCCCTCAAAGTATTCTCCATCTAATGAAAAAAAAATTTGATTTTTTATGGATCCCTTAGCTTGCTATGGGGCCCTCTACTTTTAAAAACCCTAACTTTCACTCCCCTCGAGTACTAGTGTGGCTGAGCTTGAAATCCCTACTTGATGGTGTGAGATTCCATCTCCCTGCTTGTAAAAAGTATTATATAGGTATATATTTTATAAAGTGAGTTGAATTTATACCTAGTAATATATTATAGAATGTGATCTCAAAATTTGATTAAAACGGTTCTCTCTACCTATTTTACGAACTCTCAAAACTTCATCTCTAAGGATGACCATATTAAGATTAAATTTAGTTAATGAGATTTCAAAAATTTATAAGGTAAAATAATGAATAGGGAGCGCATGCCCAACTCCAACAAGTAATATTAAAAAATAAAAAATAATAAGTACATGTATCAAAGAAAAAAGTAAAAATAAATTATATCCTCAAATACTTTAGAAAACTTTCCATCATATTTATACCCATGTCAAAAAAATTCTTCATATTCTATCATGAATGAGAAATAAGGTGAATGAAGGAAACAATCCTTTTGGTATAAATTTTTGTGGAAACAAAATACTCTCTGATCAAACATCTTCCTCCTCTAAAAAGAAAAGAACCAACCATCTATAATACTCATATACCATGAAGGCTTCTAGAAAGTTGTGTGAGCCCCCTCCAATATTTGTAATGTAAATAAATGAATTTTATTTAATCAAGCATCCTAATACATGTAGAATAAATTAATAATATCTAGTTAATAAAAATACCATCAATACAATAAATACAAATTAATATGCATGACATATTTTGATGTAGAGCAATGTATATGTTAGGAACCAGTGTCCTACCCTTCTCTTTGCATTATTAGTGTATCAGTCATTATGGATGCATATGCTTTGTAAATCATCCCTTGAGCATATTTGAATTATCCCACATACATGGAAAATAATATTTATTACTATAGATTTAGTATTTAAGTAAGTGTTGAGGCCCAATGAAGGCATCCACGAATATTATTGTATTGAGCTTGCTCAAATGAGGTCACCCCTTGAAGTGGCCTATGATCTAAAGGTTAATTTACAAATTTCATTTCACTGTTCATTTATTTTTTGTAGTTCATAAATTTATGTAGAAGGATCTTCACTTCTAGTATCAAATCACTTTTTTGGATTGCCAGTAGATTTTGGAGATTTTTTTCATTAGTGAATTTTTAAGAGCTACATCATTTACAAAAATATTTTTCCTTGCCTTTGTTTTATATATATTCATTACAGGTTTGGATAAGGGTAAAACCCCTCTGCATAACTATGGGAAGTACTTGGACATAATTACTAAAACACATTATGAGGAGTACCATAGGAACCCCAAAGTATCTAGTCCATTGAGAGGACCTGTTAGTGAAAATGTCAATGTCCCCATCCCAACTAAATAGTTTCACCTATGAGGTAAACCAAGAGATGTCACTTAGGGGTAAATGTATGGCCAAAACTTTTCTAGAGAGTGGTACTCATTTAGACAACATTGGTGGCCAAAGAGACTCCTTAAAACCCTTAGGTAGTTGAACAAACTTAAGTCCCATATCTAACATAATAATTTTAGAAGACCAACATTAGAGTGATCATAGTTGAGAACAATTGGTAGCCATGCACTTGCCAATAGGTTTTCGGTAGGAGTAACCAAGTGTCAATTAGTTTTTCAAAAAAGAGCAAAACAATTTATATTTTTTCACAATATCTCTCCCTCTATAGTTTTTTTGACTCTCAAAATTTATTGGAATACTCAAAAATCCATTCTACACATTTTTTCCCTTAAGGATCCATATCCAAACTCCACTTATATTAGCCAAAAATCTCAATTTTTGATTCTTTTTGGTTTTGCCATAACTTCTTTATTTTTTTCCTTGTTATTTCAAAACTTTCCCAAAGTTTTCCTTTTCCTTTTCTTCTCCTTTGTCCCTCTTGGACAAATTTTTCATTTTTTCTGTGACAATTCTATAATTTCCCTTGCCTTCGTCAATCCTAACCAAGAGGTGCCAAAATATTAGTAAAAGTACATTTACCCCTTCTGATTGAACCCAAATTAAAAATTTTCCTTATTGACTATGTTTTAGAATGTATTTTTATATCCCTTTCAAATAAAGCACTGGTTATGGTAGCCACCCATTCGAGAAAACATATCATCGTTGAAGTAATTAGAACATTAAAATCTCATGCCACTGAGTTAATTTATATGACTCATGGATTAAATTATTAGAATAGCCTTTTTTTCAACAAATTACAAGAGTCATCTTAACAGAATAGTTTCTATTCTCCCCACACATCATGTGGGCCCAAGATAGATTTTCCAAGGTTTAATGGTACATATCCTATAAGATGGATATATCAAGCTAAGAAATTTTTCAACCTTCACAATACTTATTCTATCAATAAAGTCCCAAATGTTTCCTTCCACTTGGAACAAGAAGCACTATAATGGTACCATTGGTATCTCAATTCAAATGATGAATCTGATTGGGAAACCTTTACATAATTAATTTTGGGTATGTTTTATCCCTCGACATTCAAGGACTTTACATGATATCTCACCAAAATCTTCCATACAAACACCATCATGATTATTAGATTGAATTTGAGAACCTGGCTAATCACACTAAAGGGTTATCTGATAACTTATTCAAGAGTTGTAGTGGCCTCAAAGAGCCAATCCTCTTAAAGGTGATAATGTTTCATTTCAACAACATTAAGGATGAATTGGGTCTAGTTAAGTTAGTAGAATATAAACTCTCAATGGAAGGTTAACCTCCCACTTTCCCACCCATAAAGAACATAACAAACCAATGGCCAACCACAACCACATTGGTGAAGCACCTTATTGAGGAATACATGTGGGATCATAAGGAGAAATACTTATGTTATTATTGTGATGAAAAATGGGTTAAGGGTCACAGGTGCTTCACATAAAATATCTACTTTCTATATGTGGAATCACTGCTAGAGTAGGATAATGAACCTAATATCCAATAATTTTAGGATGCTCAAGAAAAATAAATCCCCTCAAAGGAATCAATGATTCAAGAGACTCAAGCTAAGATATTTATACATGTACTAGTAGGTGTTATCACCACTTAAACCATAAAATTCAAGGGGTTATTTAAAAATATCCCTCTCACAATCCTTATTGACTCTGGTAACACTCACAATTTTATTGATCCTCATATTTCTAAGTAGGCAGAGTACTTTGTACACCCTTGTTCTAGATTTGAAGTCATGATTGATAATGTGGGAAAATTTCCATGTTAAGGTAAGTGTTAAAATGTGTGTATCATAATAGGTTATTACACTCTTCACTTAGATATGTTTTCCCTACCCTTAGGAGGATTTGATGTGGTCTTAGGGTTGTAATGGCTCTACACATTAGGACCTATTCTATGAGACTTATCTGAGCTTTGGATGTATTTCATAGATAGTTGATAGAATCACACCTTAAAAGGGTTATTTATTCAATCTTCTCAAATCATCAGTTCTCATCACATGGAAAAGATTTTTGAATAAAGGCTCACATGGGGTCATTGCCTAATTACACTCCATCCAACTCTAGCTCCCCATTGCTAAAAACTACCCTACTAATTTACAAGCCGTTATTGACAACCATGCAACCATTTTTATAGATGTATTGATTTAACCACTTTACACCTTGAATATCATCATATTTTGGTCCTTTTAAGAATCATCCCACCCAACATCCACCCATACCATTATCCCCATCTAAAAAAGACTAATATTGATCAACTTATATGGGAACTCCTCAAGTCTAGAGTTGTTTCCCCCAATAATAACCCATAATCATCCCAAATGCTTCTTATACACAAAAAATATGGTTCATGGTGCCTTTTAATTAACTTTCATGCCCTTAACCACCTCACTATCAAATATAAATTCATAATTATGGTCATCAACGAGCTTCTTGATGAGTTTCATGGGGAAATTTTTTTCTCAAAATTAGATCTTTGTTTAGGCTATCATCAGATCTACATGCATGTTGATGACATTATAAAGACAACATTATGAACTCATGATGGTCACTATGAATTCATGGTCATGCCATTTGGACTTATAAATACCCCTTCAACATTCAGGCACTAACGAATAAAATATTTTGACCCTTTTTTCATCAATGTGATTTAGTTTTTTTAATGATATTTTGATCTACAACTACACATGGGCTGATCATCTATAGCATATTGATAGGGTATTAAAAATTATAGAATAAAATCAATTATTTTCCAAGTTTTCCAAGTTTTCATTTGGTCAAGAGTAATTTAAATATCTAAGGCACATTATTTCAGTCAATGAGTCCACATGGATCTAGAAAACATCAGTGCCATACAACATTGGTCTCAGCTAACAACCCTCAAGAGACTTTGTGGTTTCCTAAGCCTTAAAATATATTATTTAAAGTTTTTCAAGGACTATGGAAATATCACATATTCAATAAATTCCTTATTTAATAAGGATTCATTCACATGGGATGTCGTAGCTGACCACGTATTCATGGCACTCAAACATGTTATGTGGAACACACCTATTTTGGTTATGCCAAACTTCACCAAAATTTTGACCATAAAAAATGATGCATGTGGAAATGAATTGGTGTTGTTATTATCTAATAGGTTCATCCCATTTATTTCACTAGTAAAGCCTTTTTTAGAGTAAATTTGACATTATCTACATATGAAAAATAAATGTTGGCAATTCTACATGCAGTACAAAAATGGTGGCCATACTTACTTGGGAATCATTTTTGCATCAAAACCAGTCACCAAAGTTTGAAATATTTCTTTTAGTAATAGGTCTCTTCATCAACAAAACATAAATGGGTTATCAAACTCATGGGTTATTATTATGATATCACTTACATGAAGGGGAAAGATAATGTTATGACATATGGTCTCTCATACACATTCAAGGACCAGACTTCCTTTTCTACCATCTCCATGCCCATTCTAAGCTAGTTGGAATATTTACACCAAGGGTGTGAAAATTATCCCTCCTTATACTACCTCATTCAATAATTGGCCACTAACCCCTTTGTAGTACCACATTATTCATGGGATGGTGCTTCTCTATGATACAAACATTGTCTGGGCTTCCCCATAACATAAACCTTCATCAAGTCATATTCTATGAAATCCATGCTTCTCCATCAGCATGGTACTCATGATTTATCAAAAAATATGAGTGGGCATGTCAAAACTTCTTTTGGAAGGGGATGAAATGGGAAATAAAATAGATGGTGGTTAAGTGTGATATCTGCTAATGCAACAAAGGTGAAACAAAAGTGATTCCTAGTTTTCTCAATCCCTTTCCCATTCCTAATAGGACATGTATAGATATTTATATGTATTTCATTGAGGGGATCCATAAATTTGGAGGAAAAATAGTGATCCTAGTCGTGGTAGACCACCTCTCCATATATAGTCATTTTTATGCCCTCAACCATCCCTATACAGCCTCCCTATTCACATAATTTTTCTTGGATTGGATCTTCCATATTCATGGCATCCCTTCTTTAATCATCTCTGATCGTGATGCAATTTTCACTAGCCATTTTTGGATGGATTGATTCTTATGCATAGGCACACAAATTAAGATGAGCTCTAGGTATCACCCCTAAATATATAGATAGATAGAAATTGTCAACAAATGCTTGGAAACATTCCTTTATTATTTTGCTTCAAAACAATAATAACATTAGGCAAAGTGGCTTCCCCTCATAGAATGGTGGTATAATACCTACTATCACACTTCTAATAAAATAACTCCATATGAAGTAATTTATGGTCAAGCACCCCTAACTCTTCTCCTATATACCCCCAATAGTTCAATAGTTAGTGTAACTAACACTACCATTTGACATCAAGATTATATTCTTAACACCTTATGTGGCGATCTCCATCTAGCATAGAACCAAATGAATCAACAAGATGATCAGAACCACTTTGAGTACACCTTTCAACCTAATGATATGGTTTTTCTTCATCTTCATCCATACAAAAAATCATCCCCAAAACTAAAAATGTGTCATACGCTTGATCTGATGTTTTATGGGCCATATAAAGTTCTCTTGTAGATTGGGTTTGTTTCTTACAAGTTGGATCTTCCACCTTCCTCTTGATTTAACCTAATCTTTCATGTCTATTATTTAAAAAAATATATTTAAACCATAATAAGAGTACAAACAATTTTGATATAACTTAATAATGAAGGATCTATCCTTCTCGAACTCGAAGTATTCCTGGATAGGCACACCTACCAACTTTGCTTCTACTCAATCATAGAAGTCTTAATTAAGTGGCATAACATGAAACTATAAGATGTAACATGAGAAACACTATTACAAAATTAGAAATGATTGCCACATCTTAATATTTGAGGATAAATATTTTTATAATGGAGAGGGGATGTTAGGAACCCATGTCCTACCCTTCTCTTTGCATTATTAGTGTATTAGTCACTATGGATACATGCTTTGTAAATCATCCCTTGAGCATATTTGAATTATCCCACATACATGGGAAGTAGTAGTTGCGAAAATATATTTAGTATTTAAGTAAGTGTTGAGGCCCAATGAAGGCATCCATAAATAGTATTGTATTAATCTTTCTCAAACAAGGTTGCCCTCTCAAATTGTCTTGTCATCTAAAGGTTATTTTTCAAATTTCATTTCATTCTTCATTTATTTTCTATAGTTCATAAATTTATGTAGAATGATCCTCATATTAGAATACATGACATAAAAATATGACCCTATAAGTACACAACCAACATTGTGATGATTTCCACCTTGAAATTTGGATCTAATTAAAGAAGGTTTCTAGGACCATACACTTTTCTTCTAAAATCTATCTAGAGAATAAAGTTCCACTCCTAACAAGGTGTCTATAATTAAAATTTGACTTTATAGGTCTATTCACCTAGTTTTAATCTTCATTACCTACCTTTAATTATTGTGTTACAACTCTTATATACATGAAATAGTTGTATCTCTGGCATAAATTTTCAAGGAAAATAGATTAGGGGTCTACATTTTGGTTTGGATGGCTAGTGTCTACTAGCTAGCCCTCTAAGAGTTACACCCTATGGAGTTAAACAATATAATAAATAGGAATATATAAATTAAAAAAAATGTCTCTCATGTAACAAAAATATTCTCACTACTAAATGTTTAATTAATAGTGCTTATCCATGTAAATGGATCATAACACGTGTTTATCTATAGATGATTTTGAATTTATAATTGGAAATATTCATGCACATATTGAATTCAAATGACTAGGACAAAAAAGGGTAGATGGACCCATAAATTTAAAAGAAGAGAGAGATAAGACTACTAGAATTTTACAATGCAATCAATATATGGGGCTAATGTGCCAAAGTGCTACATACTTATCCTATCAGTTATATTAGGATATTTGTAATAACCCCTAGGTTGATCATAAAAAAGTATGATGACTGTTTTATGAATATAACTAATATTGTCACCTAAGTTTAAGAATTAATTAACCATATTGGTTCCTTGGGCCCTACCATTCCCACATGTGGAGTAGATTTAGTTTTTAGAGTACAATGGCTTAATAATTTGGGTACAATGTAGATTAACTTACATGAAATCTTCATGCACTTTCAATATGAGGTAAATATATTTGAATAATGGGGATTATAAGTGAAGGATCCATATGTGGTGAGTGTTTAACCCTAAATTTTTATATGTGGATAGGGTTAAGATTATAGAAGTAGTTCAAGCACTAGGCTATTAAATTAATCTATAGCAAACCAATTAATTACAAACTCATATAAATTAATATTATACATTATAATACTATGTTATGATAAATATAGAAAATACTAAATCTGAAAGATGTTCAATTGATTACAATACTAAAGAGAAATGATACTTAGCTAGGTTTACTATGCACATAGATATTTGTATTGAAAACATATGTAAAGTATGCAAGTTTAATATCTTGGATGAGTCATTAGATTCTTAAAATTGTACTTTTGTATCCAAAAACACTACCGTCAGATCTAAACATAACCATCAATGCTATTGTCTGAATATGACGTAAGTGTTTAGTACATAATAATGACTAGATATCAATGTGAGAAATTTTTCTATTCTAGGTTTTTAGTCACCTTTATGCTAATGTATTTAGATATAAAATATAGGTTGCCACTCTTTATTGATTGATCAAATGATAATTGATCAAACCTTATCTCTTTACCATTCTTCACCCTTATGATGGATTTTATAAAAAATGGATTAATGGGCTCATCATGTCAAGTTAATCCCAAAGACCCCTCTATTAATGGGTGATGCTTACATAGTTAATACTCCAAGGAGGGCCTCAAAATTATGTAGCTATCCCCCATGTGTGGTAAAGTATGTGTACAATGGTGTAATATGCTATATGATGATGCATATAGTGATTTAGCTTGTAATCTAAAAAATATCACTCACGGACTATTCTTTGAGCTCTAGACCTATATTATAACTACTCATATACTTGATATGAAAATATGTATGAATAGAGTATAATAACTTAGGTATACATTTTATTGATTTAGCTTTAGTAGGTGTTTCCTTGGTATTTTCTAGTGAATAATGAGAAGGCTTAGACTTATATTTATACTAAACCTTTTGAAAATATCTCACAATAGGGTTCAATAATATAAATAAGATAACCCATGAGTTTAAAAACATTTTAAATTTGGATGACTTTTGGTAACTAGACACTAGATAAGGATCTGGACACTTCTATTGATGGTAGTGTCCCTTTGTGGTTGGTAGTGTCCAAAAGGATAGAAAAAACTATGGACCTAAAACTGACAATGAAGTGGGTTTATTAATTTTTAAGCTTTATGTGTGGTACAGGAGACCTAGGCCATCATAATGATATGGATTAGAATAAAAGATAAGAATTTAGACACAATAAAATGGTGAATGTGAGCCTTTAAATAATAGGAAGGTTTAGAATTAAAGGGTAGAGCCCTGACTGATACTTATCAAATGTACAAGATTGATATGCTATAAATATTTAGTTTTAGTATCAACATTTTTTCCTATAATCTAGTATTGCGTAAGGATGAAACTACTAGTTTAAATGAAATAAAGGCATACTCAGGTGTGTATAACACATTAAAATTAATTGGGCTCACTTTGAGTGATTTTTTGGTGTATGACCTATAAATAAGAGCATATTATAGTGTAAATAAATACATATAATATAAAATTTTAAATAATTTAAATGCTTGAAAATAAAGAGAGCAAGGAAGGAGTACACTTATGTGTTGATGCAACCATGTGGCCTCTTCATGCTTTGACTTGGTAAAGATTATTCCTTATGAAACATTATATCTAGAAAAGGTTTAGACTTGAACCTTGGATATTTGAAGAGGGATATTGGAAGGTATTATTCCCCCAATCTAGTATAAGGATGAGTTGTGACATGAAAATTGAGATCATTATATCTCAATCACACAAGTCACGTGTGAATATATATAATATGATGAGGGTGAGTGATTTAATCAACTCATCTTATAAATTTGGTGAGATTGGATGATTTATCCCTCCAATATACAAATCTATTTAGGCTAAATGATTTAATAATTTTAACATATAAAATGAACCAAATGCTATAATAGAAAAAAATTGATAGCAATACATCCTGGTGAATAATATAATCGGTAATTTTTGTAATTTTTTTATACTATCAAGACATTTTCACCCCTAATATTTTTTTGCTAGAGTATATGTGTCATAAATATATAAAAAAATTGTTTCAAATATATGAAAAATTTGGTGAAATGCATAGGATTCTTACCCAAGTGTATATTTGAATCATGGAAATGAACTAGAGTTTGTGAAAGTGTGGAGGTCATGCCTTTATGACATGCCATAAATAAAGTCTAGAGATATTAAGTAAGTTGTTTAGTGTGGAGATCATGTTTTTATGACATGTACCCACTGAAATCTATAAATATTGATACGTTTAATAAGTGTGGAGGTCATGTTGTTATGACAGTCCCCCATTGAAATCTAGAAACTATGAAAATTTATAGGCTATGCTTCTTATAGATGATTTTTTATGATTATGTAGGACCTTAGTATTTCACACTTGAAAAAATCATACCTTAGTTGTTTCTCTTATTTATATACATGGCTTGATTTTATAACCCTTGCATCTACTCTATCTTGTGCCCCTTGGCCTATAACTTAGTTTGACTAGACTTATATCGATGACACAAAAATCCCATCTTACCCAAAATAATTAAATTGTACTTATAGTACACCTTTATAATTTATGATCCTATACTTATTTTTCTACTTCTTGGACTCTAACATCCAAGGTAAACAATAGTGTCGATGTTACTATCTTGCCCTGACACAAGCATCCAGTGTCTTAAAGTCATCTAATTTACAAATGAAACATATTCCAATGCTCAGTCTAAGTGATTTAATCCAAGTTATCTCATGATATAATTGGTATAAATATAATATCAAACCTCATTCGTTCCTCACCTAATAATCAGACCAAATATACCAAGGCACTTATCAAAATCACTCTATCTAGCATTCAATTGATCAAAAGCTTCTCTATTTCCATACCAATCATAGGTACAACACATCTATAGGTCTAAATTACTAAAGGAGTAGTCATAATATTTTTTTCTAAAAGTTACAAGTTAGGTCACTATTGTAATTACTTTACACACATTTCATGATTCACACACAAGCCAACACATAGGGGAGAAATACATGACTCTAAGGCCCTCTTTTAGAGTATTGGATATGTAGGAAATACCCTTTGATATGAAGTTCATTATAGTTCAACTTGACACTATGTGCTTACTAACCCATTTTTTCCCAAGGTCACATTAAATATGGAAAGAATAGGGTTTTAAAATTTCATAAGGAGTGACCATTCATGACCCTAGGTCACTATTGTACTTGGTTTACACAAATTGCATGATTCACACATAATTTAACACATGGGGGATAACTACATGAGTTTGAGGCCCTCTTTTGGAGTATTGGATATGTAGGCAATGCCCTTTGATAGTAGGTTCATTATGGGCTAACTTGACACTGTGTGTCTAGTAACCCATTTTCCCCAAGGTCACATTAAAGATGGAAAGCTAGGGTTTTACAATTTCATAAGGAATGATAGTCTATGACCTAGATATAAATTCACTAGAGCTAAGGTGAAGTAAAACCAAAAATCATCTAGGTAGCCACATCCTATATCAATATATATTTCATATAAGACACTAGTGTTGAACCTAGAATAGTTTTGATGTAACTGTCCTAGGATAATGTAACTATATGGAGAGATACATGCACTAGAACCAAAATTTAATAATTATCCCAAAACTATCTTCCTACCTAATCTCAATATATTCTAGATCCATATTTTCATTAACATAAAAATAATATAAGTACATCACTTCTTTATAATTTTTTATATCTATCATAGTTTTACTTTTAATTTATAGCTTATCTCAGTTTAATCAATCTAGTCTATGGTACATCTAAGTTTAACATTAAATTGGCATGTTCTATATCTAATATTCACCCTTTTTCCCTTTCATTTCTATATCCTTAACCCTATATACCTAAGAGGACCCACATCTAAATTAGGGTTAAACATTTGGTGAACCCAACCTTTGAGCATCATTGTTATATATGCATTCTCTTGTAGATGTTTATTTCCTACCTTGTCCTAATCTTTGTGTTATTTTTATCTATCATCATGGATGACATTGATTTATTTGATGATTATGGATATGAAAAATTTCAATAATATCTTAAATTAGGGATCAAAATCAATTTTTCTTTAATTCCTCCAAGTGTTAAGGGATACCATATCAAAGCTTTGAATGGTGGTAGTTACTATCCCTATAATCAGGTCCATGTTGCCATCCCTTAAAGGCATGATTTGATCCATCCCAAGGAAGATCCAAAGCATTTTACCTTACCTTCTATACCAAAATTAGTTCCACATGGAGAAAAGGTACCTTCATTTGATTATGAAAATTTCAATCAACTGCATAAGGAAATCATGAAATATTTACAAATCATTAATAAAGGGGATGTTATTTCAAGTTCATTAATAAAAACCCCTCCTATTCCTACATTTAAAAATAATATTCCCCTTATCAAGGGTGATGATTCTTCATGTCCTTCATTTGTTATTGAAATTTTTTAAAGAGTTAACCAATAAATTATGACATATTTACCAAGTCATATCAAGCCATCAAGAAAAAGGAAGCATTTTATATCTACATAGAAAAATAATATTAGTGTTCCAAATAAAATATATTTACCAATGTTAAGTAAGATGTCTCAACCAAAGGATGTTTGTACCACACCAAAAGAGGTGCCTTTACCAATACCTCCTAAGGTTACACTTGATATATCTTTACCAAAGGTGCATTAATAAATTTCTAGAGACATTCCAAGATATTCAAATAATACCACAAGGGTACCAAAATTTAAAGATCCATTACCATTAAAAAAGTATCCAAAAATCAAGGATTATGAACTTGTACTTACTATCCATGAGGATGATGATACTCATATGCCTGGATTCAAAAGAGGTGGTGGACTAAAACCAATGATAACACCTATTTCAAACACCACCATTCACATGGATTATCTTATGTCTATAATAAAAACTATAAGGGATATTAAAAAATAGGTTTATATACTTCAAATACAAGTCGATTCCCAAAATGCTAATGCAAATGTTACCTCATTCAATAATTAACCTCTTACACAATGTATACTTAAATATCCTCATCCACATGGTTTTTAATTACCATATTTACCTATATTTTGGCATAATAAAGATTCATTTTAGCACATATTAAATTATGTACAGTCTTTTGGTCAATGGGAAAATGATGACAAATTATTAAAAAAGGTATTTGATATGAGCATTTCTAATGAGGCTCACAATTGGTTCTATAACTTACCAAAGGGTTCTTTAAGAACTTTTTTACAATTGGAAGATGCATTCTTCATGAATTTTAATATCCAATAAGGTTCCAAAACTTACATTATAACATTTTTAATATTTTAAACAATATGATGATGAATCCCTTCAATATTATACTGTTTGATTAAAAAGTACATCATATGAGCTAAAATTTAGACCCTTAAATTTGGAATTATAATTTATATTTAGCAAAGGATTTCTTTCCCCATTAAAATAAAGATCATTAAATAAATAATATGATTCATTTACCCATTTACATAATTATGTGCATAGATCTGCTTCATTTATCATTACTCATTCAAGAGAGCTTAACATATCTACCTCCAAATACAAAAGTTTTATCCCTCACATAATGGAGGGAGAAAAATTGCTTGAGGAAAATTATGAGCAAAATTATGGTATTCCTAACTTGTATATGAATATTTCACAAAATTACCTAACATGGGACCAATATAAGGTCCATATCCTATGAAAGAATCTCAAAATAAATAAAACAAAAAGCATCCATGACAACAAGATTTAAAAATTAAATTATACATGGGTGGATATTATTTTTGGCATAACCATGTTGATCCTACATAAGAAAAAACTACTTGTAATGTAAGACATTTTCAATAAATTTGCTTTAATCTAAAAAACTTACAAAATAAAGGAGTTTGGAAAGACTCCTTAGGTAAAATAACAATACCAATTGCTTATGGTCCTAAATTAATTCAAACATGGGTTTGGGTTATGCATACCACATTTACATATGAATTTACACTCAAAACTCTTTGTCTATACCAAATGGAAGAAAAAATTAATCCAAATTAGCAAGGTATTTCCTTTTCTCATAAAGGCACATTAATACATATTTAAAATGGTAATATTACATCTTTTACTACACATGAAAAACATGAGGAGGAATATGCTATGTACCTTTTCAACCTATCCAATCATGATGAAAACAATGTAAAAGTTCCAACTTAAGGTTTCAAGGTACTAACTAGGAGAGATACCTTTGATCAACCATTAGATAGGATAATAAATTAGTCTCTCCAAAAAATTCAAAAATACCAAAAAAAAACCTCAAAAATACAAAGATATTTTTGGCACATACATATTTTATTGGCTCCTTATAATCTATGTGTTGGTTCCATATTGAAGGATATGTATCATACATATAAAATTACATGCATACATATATAATTGATTGTATGCACTTATGGGTGTTGGGATTTTCATTTACTCATGTTGCCAAGACATTGTGGGCATCCATATTCTATGATCTTGATACTTCTAGGTTGTATCATGCTATGGTCACATCACACTATCATGTTTGAGCTTAAAAATATACTTACACATGCCTTATCTATGATTATATCTTGCACATGGTACTTGATATGCTATACACTTGATGTTTTTTTCTAACACAGTTGATCTATGAGATACTATGTTATATTTATGTTGGTTGATTACGTTTTTCCTTTATACACTTCTTTGAGTGCTTTCCCTTGCTATTATCTTTATTTTTCAAACATTTGAATATGTTACATTGTATATATCCCATTTGCCTATGTTTACCTTCTTGGACATTTGAATATTTCATTACTTATTGTATATAAATTTGAATATGTCATTCCTTTCTTTGTGGACATTTGACTATGTCATGTCCATTCGATTGTGTGGCATTTGAACATGCCCTTTGTTTGTGGTCTCCTTGGATCATTACTTGTTGACTTGAATTTGAGTGATATTATGTGTGTGCTCATTTGCTTGATGATCATGTAATGCTACTACATAGGCATTATCATGATATTTATAATGGGTCTACATGTGATCACATTGGTTCTATGTGGTTTAATGATACATTTTCCTAGACATGTTTCCTTCTAAATACTACATGGTTCAGTTACAAAATATATAACGATATGGTTATCTTATTCCTTTGAGGTGAGGTAACTACTAGGTACTATTTATCCCTCAATTCAGAAGGGGGGCATATCAATGGGGAAATGCCATATGGAAATGGATTTTACACATTCAAATTATTTAGATTCAATGGGGGCATGCTTTGGAAGTATGTTCTTCACACTTATTTAGTATGAATCATCTACAATTTATAGTTGGGGCATGTTTTGAAAACATGTCCTCCACATTGATACTTATATCAGTTTTCATATTTTTCCATATTTAGTGGGGGAATGCTTTGGAAGCATGTCCTCCACACTTACGTAGTTATCCTAATTGTCCAAAGCACATAGTTATATGATTCATATTCATAGTTGTGGTATAAATATATACATGGTACCATTGTTATATACATTTTCAGCATGAGACATATCTAATGTGTGTATGATATCCAACATGTGCTTAATATTGAAAAATCCAAACTAGTTTCAGATTCCAAAATTATTACATGTACTGATACCCTATAGACTTTTATGGACTTCATTGAATCAATTTAATATATTAATTGGTTCACATTTTGGTATGGTTGAGGTGATCAAATCACTCAATCTTGATAAGTTTTTAGGTTGGATTTAATTTTATCAACTATCCTCACTAGGTATAAGTATCATTGGGTTACAAAATTGAGCTAATCTACACTACCAAGTGGAAACTCACTTTTACTCCAAGGTTCAGGGCATGTGACTTATAATATTTCTATATTTCTCTATTTATCTCTTTGGATATATTCACTTTAAATATTTATCTATATTTATCCTAATCTATATTTTAGAGCCTTATAATGATACATTTTTTGAAAAATAATTTGTTAATAGGTAAAGTAGTTACATCGACACATAGGTGTACTCCTAAACTTTGCTCTTTCAATTTAAAACTATTTAAAGTAATTTTAACCCAGATTATATGCACTAATTTTACACTATAACATGATATTATTTTTAGGCCAGTCACTATAAAATCACTCAAATTCAACTCAAGTAAATACAAGGTATGCACATACACTTAAGTACTTATTCCTCTCCTTTAAACTAGAAAGTTCATTACTAGATTAAAAGGGGGGAAAATGTAGATGATATTTTCTTATTATGTATTACCTCAATATTGTAAACTTGGTAAACTTAAATATGGTTTTCCTCTTAGTTTTACACATGCCTTACTTTTGAAAACCTTGCATATGCTCTATATTGTTCCCCTTCACCTATCTTTTAGTTTGACCAGTCTTATATTGATGACACAGATATTTTATCTTTCCCAAAATTCTTAAAATGAACTTATCTTACACCTTTACAATTTATGATCCTATACCTATTTTGATACTTCTTAGACACTAATGTCTAGGGCAGATAATAACATCAATGTTACTATCTTTCCCTAACATAAATTTTTAGTGCCCTAAAGTCATCTAATTTAAAAATGAAGTTTATTATAATGGTCTCCCTAAGTGATTTAATATGATTTATCTCCTGATAAGATTGGTATAAATGAAATCTCAACCCTCGTTCATTCTTCACCTAGTAATGAGACCAAAGAGACCAAGGCACTTATCAAAATCACTTTATCAAATATTCAATAGATAAAAATCTTCCCTATTTTCATAAAATCATAGGTACAAGACATATATATGTTTTAAGTACTAAAGGAGTAGTCATAAGGTCTTATTTTCCAATTTATAATCTAGGTCACTATTCTACTTGATTTATACACATTGTTTGATTCACACATAAGCCAACATGTAGGGGAAACCTATACGAGTCTAAGGCCTTATTATAGGGTATTAGATATATATTCAATTAACTTTGATAGTGGGGTTATTTTAGGTCATATCAAAACTATGTGCATACTAACCCATTTTTGACAAGGTCAGATGAAAGATGGAAAGCTAGGGTTTTACCATTTCACATGTAGTGACAGTTCATGAACCAAATTCTAATGCACTAAAATGAAGGTGAAGCAAAATGTATAATAATTTAGGTGGTTACATCCTATTTCATACATGAAACTATCATTGAACCCACATAGTAGTGTCAACATAGCCATCCAAGGATAATTCAACTATTTAAAGAGATAGAGGCACCAATTCTAGAATCTAACAATTGTTTAAAAAATATATTCCCACCTACTTTCAACGTCTTCTAGATATAGATTTGCATTAATATTAGAACAAGTTAAGTACATTATTTCATTATCATTTTTTATATCTATCATATTGGTACTACCCATTTATATCTTATCTCAATTTAATAAATTCAATATATGGTACATCTAAGTTTAGCATTTAATTGGCCTACTATAGATATGATATTCACCATTTTTCCCTTTCATTTATATCCTTAACCCTATATACCTAAGAGAGTCCACATATAAATTAGGTTTAAACACTTCTATTGTATTCCCCAATTTTGAGGCAAGGGAAATATAATCTAGAAGGTACCTTACCTCAAAAGTATAAGGTAGTCAAATAGTCTGTGTATGAATCATGTGGAATATAGGGATAACATATTGAAGTAAACATATCAATTTAGCTCATATTATGTGATAAAATAAATTCTTAAGATATATAATATAGATCATGGTAATGTCTAGAGAGTAATAATAAAATATCCACAAATAATCAAGCACACACACCAGATCACTCAATGAATGTAAATTAATGGTTGAAGGATACCTCATACAAGGGCATGTTCAAATGTCAAAAAATTGAAAGAGATGACATATTTAAACTTATAATCAACATATAATGACATATTCAAATGTCCAAACAAAATACAATGGCATAAGGGCCACCAAATAAGGAAACTATTCAATTTTTCCCTAAGAAAGAGAATAGAAAGTAATAGAATACACTCAAGGAAGTGAAAACATGAATACATTAAGTATAAGCAACTAACATAATCATATTATACTAGTCCTTACATAAATGTTTTATAAATAAATATTATGTATCATAACATATCAAGTACACTATGAAAGATATGATTATGGATATATGTATGCGTAAGCATTAGTATATAAGCTCAAAAATGATAATCTATAAGTGAAGATAAAGGATATGTAGCCTATTTCAATCCTGATCAAAGTAAATTCCCCCAACATACTATATGACATGGATAGAGGAGAGGTACAACATATGGATATTTGTAGATCATATGTCTGGGTATGCATATATCACACTTAAAGATGCATGAAACTTATGTGAATGTAGGTATTTAAATAATATGTTATCTACTAACATAAAACAAATAACATAGATGCCAAAGAGTTAATAAAATTTGGGAATGTTGAATATTTCTAATTTATTTTAATGTTTTTAAATTTTATTTAATATTTGATTTTTTTATTTTATTTTTGGAATATTAGAAATTAAAAGGATAGCCTATGATCCCATCCAAGGGATGATCATAGTTAACTCCAAACTTGGAATATGGTATATGAAACTAGTGATACTTCCAAGGAGTATGCATAGGTGTCATATCTAGATTTGGATAATTTGTGGTATCATGAATATGTGTAATAATTCTTTGTGGTCATGAAGAATCAATAGGAGTAGGGGTTCATGTAACCCATAGTTTAGTGATCTATGGTTTCTTTGGAGTAGGTGTAATTGAAACATGTTTAGTTGATCTAGGTAACTGAGTATTCTATATAGGAACAGATGGAGATTTGAATCCACTATGTATCTATAGTGTAAAGGCTTCTCAAGAATAGGCCACCTAGGAAATGGGATTACATGTTTCTTACCCTTTCACATAAGATTAACCTTAGAAGGTTTGATAATTAGCTATCTTGGAATAAACTTCTCTTGGTCAAGTGCATGTTCATATGGAATTATGGGAATTATAACTACCCTAATGGTATGAATGTATTTAATACACCCATACATTATGGAAGGTATTGCATGATTTTTTATATCTAAATTCATCAATAACATATCAAATAATATTATATATTGTATAGCTAATAACACTGTAACCACATGTATTGGACCAAGCAGTAAAGGTATATCAATCTCACCAATAACCTACTATAATGTCCCATCATGTACTCTAACCATTTTTGTCAAAGGGAATAAATCATCATGTGTATATCTCAAATGTGAAAATAATGTCATCATACATATGTTCTCACTAGCACCATTATTGATCATGACACTATGTATAGACTAAAGGTCAAAGTATGATAAAATAAATAATGAATGAATATTTGAGTCATAAACACTATTTCACTATCATAATATACAATATAAGGTCTCTAAACCATAAGATATATTATGTGTTTGCAAACTCCAATAATCACATCTAATGGGTTCCCATAATGCGATGGAGTAGGATGTACATTTTATGCCATTTTCACTTTTGGATTTTTCTTAGAATTATCTTGCAAATGATTACTAAATATTTCTTGAATTTGGTGATTACCAGAATGTAAACTTGAATCATTTATAAGATCGTCAAAGGTAATACTTTGGTCATCAATAAGGTCTTGGATATTATGATTCAAGGTTTATCATTTATTTATAGAATGCCCAGGTCCTTGGCGATAGTCATAATATGCATTAGCATCATATCATTTGGGTAGAGGTCGACTCATCAAATTTTATGGGAGGAGGGATATATATGATATGACACTCCATAATATTATGAAGTAAAGAAGTTGGAGACATTAGAATTGTGTAAATTTTCTCTTAGGTGCATTAAGATGAGTCCATTGTATTATTTTGACACTATGTTAACCATTGTGGTTATTTCCTTTTTAGGTTCTGTAAGTTTGATATTGTAGCTTTTTTTGATATGAAAATTTTTATTTGATTTATTTGGTGTGTTTGATACATAATTAATCTTGATCAAGGAAATAAGTTTCATATCATGATCTCGCACATCATAGCATAAGTCATCAAATGATTTGAACTTTTTTAAAACAATGGACCCATGTAATGGGGAAAGAAAGCTTTGATTGAATATGTCCTTAAGTTATTTCTCTACCATTAGAATTATCATTTTTCCAAACATTATTTTATATCTCAAAACATATTCATTGATAGGTTCATTGGTTCATTATTTGATCTTTGAAACTTGATTACGTGACATTTTATTAGTAATGTTGATAGAACAATGTTCTAGGAACTAATCTTCTATAAGTTTGAATGCTCTCACTGATTAGAGTCATAAATCATAGAACCATCATAAACCATAGTCTTTTAGGATTCTTGGAAATAATTTAGTCAAAATTTTATCATTGGAGGTATAATCAAGACATGCCATATATAAATATCAAAGATGATGTTCATGATCACCCTTACCATTATAAAATGTGAACTTGGGCACAAAAAATCCATTTGGAAAAGGGTAAAAATATATTTTAGGTGCAAGAGGATTATGTAACACATATTGTGAATCAATAACATAAGGTAATTTCATAGAATTTTTCTCAATGTTGGTAAACATAGATTTCAAAATTTGTATAGTTTATACAAGATCTTGTAAATTTTGATTACTAAAGTTTGAATTTTGATAAGTCACCAAATGGGATGTACCTATGGTTTTAGTTGATATAGGCATTAAAACAAGTAATTGGATTGAATTGCTAGTGGTTCCCATGGAGTATGTAAAAATTGTAGGATTTATTTTAGGGAGCAATAATGTAAACACATAACCTGTGCCTTCACTAGATATATGAATCAACGACATGAGTAATAGTAGATAAATAATAAAATGGGAATTTCATATAAATCAAATAGCATGATCAATAGATGCACCTAATTATTCATCTATTTTTTTTCTATTTTAGTTTACAATATAGTTTTGAGGATCTCATCAAGATCGTTAGGGTTTTGATGGATACACTCTCGAAACATAGCAATAGATTGTAATTGATTCATAACTATTTATTCATGTTTATTATTTTCATGATCATAATAATATTCTATGATAACATCTTCAAAAAAAAAATCAATTTAATTACTGGCACTTTTAATAGGCATAGAATTTGATACTTCATTGGTTTGAGCCATCTTAGGTGGTAAAGAGGAAGATCCAAGTTTTCAATATAAAAATCACCTAATATAGGGATACACCTAGGTCACATATAGATAATAGAATAGATATGAAAAAAAATAAGAAAAAACCTCAGGACATTAAATGCCCTAGGGCAAGCTAGGATATTCATAAAGAGACACAAAGGTTGGGTTCACCAAATGTTTAACCCTAAATTTAGATATGAAAATAAGGTTAAGAATATATAATTAGTTAAAGAATAAGGGTGATAAATAATCCATAGTAGTCCAATTAATTGAAAATTCATATAAATGAATATTCTAAATTATAATACTAAGATATGCTAAATATAAAAAGTACTAAATGTAAAAGAGGTTAAATTGACTGTAATAATGAGAAATGAAACTGATCTAGGTTTACTATGTATAATAATATATGGACTATAAAAAAGTGTAAAGTATTTAGGATTAATATCCTAGATAAGTCATTAGATTTTATAAATTTTACTTATGTAATCATAGACACTACTGTCAGATTTGGACACTACCATTGACGCTAGCATTTGACTTTGACATAGGTGTCTAGTATAAAATAATAGGTGGATGTTGATGTGACCAAATTAACTATTATGGGTTTTTGGTCATATTTATATTGATGTTTTCATATATGGGATACATGTTATTAATTTGTATTGATTGATCAAACCTGAGTTCTTCACCCTTCTTTACCCTTGGAATAAATTTACTAAAAATGGGTTGGTGGGATCATAATGTTGAGTTAACCCCAAAGACCCCTCTATCAATGGGTGATACTTACATATCCATTTCTCCAAGGAGGGCCTCAATCTCTTGTAATTCTCCCCTATGTGTGGGAAAGTGTGTGCACAAGGTTGAAAAATATACTAAATGATTATGCATGCAATGATCTATCTTGCAATCTAAATAATATTTCCCATGGGTTGATTTTTGAATGCTTTAGACTTTTAATGTGACTATTATTCTTGATATGAAAATAGGGATGAATAGGGTACAATAATTTTGTTGTTGAATTGATTGATTTAGTTTTAATAGGTCCTTGTTTGTTATTTTTAGATAAATAATGAGAAGGATTAGACTTGTATTTATACTACACCTTTTGAAAATATCTTAAGGTAGGGTTCAATAAGATAAATATGCCAGCTTGTAGGTTTTAAAACATTTACAATTTTGATGAATTTTAGAAACTGAACACTAGATAGAGATTTAGACATTACCATTGATGGTAGTGTGCCTATAGCTCGTAGTTTTCAAAAGGCTATAAATCATGTATGGATCTAAAACTAATAGTGAAGGATGTTTATTAGGTTTTAATATTTTTGTGTAGTACAAGGGAATTGGGTCATCAAAATGATATGAATCAAATTAATATATGTTGGAGAATGCAAGCCTTTCAATAGTAGAAAGGTTTAGAACTAAATAGTATATCATTGATTGATACTTTTAAAATGTACAAGGCTGATATGATATAAATATTTAGTTTTAGTATCTACAATGAGGTCTCATAAAATGTATAAGTTACTTAAAAATGATCTAAAAGATATGTGACAACTATTTTCACTAAAATCTCAACAATCAGAAGTAGAAGCACACTAAGATATTATGGATATCATTAAAAACACTCAAAAATATTTGTAGATATGTCAAAAGGACCTTTGACCAAAAGAGATCATGAAAATTACATTCAACTTGTACTAGGGATCTAACTACAAAACATTCAACCTTATAGGTACTCGTATGCACAAAACAATGAGATCAAGTAAATGGTACAATAGATATTAGAATTAGTTATTATTTGGCATAGTCAAATTGATTATTATTATAGTAGTGATGGTGCATAATAACAATGACAATTGGTATGTGTCTCAAGTAAAAATTTCTAAATGAATTCACCATCAAACATAAGTTTCAAATTGTTGTTACTGATGATTTTATAGATGAGTTACATGAAGTTTTTTTTTAAAAAAAATACATATCATAAATGGGTATCATTAAATAAGAATCAAGGAGGAGGATATCCCAAAAGAAGCATTTTAGACACATCAAGGTTATTATGAATTTCTTGTTATGCCTTTCGGTCTTACAAATGCCATTATAAATTTCAAATTTTGACTAATTCCATATCCAAGCCATTTTTGTGGAAGTTTGACTTGGTGTTGTTTGATTATATACTGATTTAGAAAAAAACATGTGAAGATTGGATATACCATGTTATGTAACATTTATAAACTCTTAAGAAACATAAATTTATGGGAATCCTTATAAGTGTGATTTTGGAGTAAAAAATGTGGATTACTTGGGTTGATTCTCTCTCATGGAAAAGTCAAGGAGGATCCTAAAAATATCAAGCTACTTTAGAGTGAAAAATTCATAAAACCCTCAAGAACATATAAGGATTATTAATATTTATAATTTACTATCATAGATTTGTCAAAAAATATGGTAGAAATTAAAACCCCACTCATGTTGTTATTAAAAATGATTCCTTCAATCGGAGTAGGGTAACCAACAATGTACTTGATTAGATTAAGGAATCCTTATGCACCACTTCAATCCCAGTTACTCTTGATTTAATAAAAACTTTCAATGTGGAATGTGATGCTTTGGGGATTTCTATGGGTGAAATTATCATGTAAAAAGGAAGGCCCATTGATTTTTAAAGTTTCCAACTCAAAGATAATAATTTACTCAAGCCCATTTATGAGAGTGAAATGTTAGCTATTCTTCATGTGGTTAAGCAATGGAAGACTTATCTAATGGGAAGATACTTCAAAGTGAATTCAGGTCATGACTATCTAAAATATGTTAAAAACTATAAGGTATCATTAGAATAACAAAAAAAATAGGTTACTAATATGACATTTATTAATTTAATATCATATATTATAATAAATAAAATGAAATTTAGTTGAAAACATGCTTTATATAAGGGATGAAATAACATAAGCATTTTTGTGTGCCATTTTTATACTATAGGAAAATTTGATGGATGAGGAAATATTAGAATGGCAGGTGTTGTCACTTCAATTTTCACCTTTTGAGGAGATGCCTAATCTCTCCCCATCCAAGTGGCATAATGGAAACACCTCTAGGCTTGTGGGTAGCCTAAGGATGAGGTAAATGTCTAGATAGGGATAGCTCCCTTAATGTACCACTTTGGATCACTACTACACCTAGAAAAAAATTTTGGGGGGGAAAGGGAAAGAAAAAACTAAAAGCAAACTATCCTAATGGAGGTGATACACCAAATAAGTTTATGACTTCCAACTAGATGCATGTTACACATGAAACCAAGAGACTAACCAAACATACACTTCTTCAATATACATTTTCTAACATTAATAGTACATTTTGAGGTTATGGATGAATGCTTAGGCTAGGAGGACTATACAAGAGGCCTTGAATGGAACTAGTGAATATTATAACTCACTCAACCTTGACATTTCCTAGAACACTTCACATGCCTTACAAGAAAAAGCTTTTCAACTAAAAATAGGATGAAATAATGAGACAACATGCTAAGGAATCCATAGTCTTCAATAAGAAATATCCAACATTCAAGTAAAACACACTAAGAATAGTCATGAAGAGGTAAAAATTAGTAGTATTAATCATAAAATGGTATGCAAATAAGCAGGGATTTTCTATACTCAGGTGGAGCATACGTTATAATGGCCAAAATAATAAGTTCTTATAAAACTTGAGAGAGAAATAAGAAGAATGAAGTCTAAGGGTCACAAGGACACTTGTAAAGATGAGAAAAGGAGTTAATTATGCATGAGAATATGATATGGTATGAACCATGATGGTAAGGAAGCACAAGTGTCCATCCAAGTCATAAAGATCATGAAAAGTGGCATGAAACTCCTAATTTTGGCTCAAAAAATTGCCTTCATGATTTGGACTTGTTTGAACATCCCAAAACTAATTAGGGATAGGAAATATTATTGGAATGAAGGGTAAGGCTATCAAATATGCCTCTTCATGTATTTTTTGTAGGCTTATTAATTTGGAATCATCTGGGAATGATCCATCATCATTTGTAGTCCAAAAAACTCTTCTTTCATGAAACTTACACACTTGGCCTCCAAAAAGGCATCAGTTTTCCATGAAAATACATGTGAGGGAGTGGAAGACATGTGGTTGGAAGATTTTTAGTGTTATCTTTCAATAATTTGCCTTTGGAGGCATTTATCAAATCATCAATGGTGACTCCTATGATACATTAGCTGGTCAAGCAACCTAGGTATTCCTTATGAAGATTGTTGATAACCATTCCTTATGTTCTTGCTTTTTAATGAAGTTTCATGGATAACCTTGGTATTGAGTACTATTTTACACAATTTGGTGAGGCATTTCAAGCTTATGGCATTCCCTATCAAAAAGAACAAGTTCTTAATTATCCCTGTCATGATCCTTACCAGACTCAATATAAAGTATATGATATTTAACATGAATTTTACCAAATCTAACATGAAGTGTATCAGTCCTATAGCTAGCCATCTCAATGTCTTGATCCTTCTAGTCAACCTAGCCACTTCTCAACTCAATCCATTAAAAACTTCAAGCAACCTCTTTTGAGCTATGAGTACATTTTAGATCTTAACACACAAAGGGGATATGGTCTAGAGGTTCCTAGTCATCTTATTCATAAAGTGAGATATGCATTAGATCTGGTCAAAAGAGAGTGGGCACCTATTGAGAGAGCCAATTGGTAAGGGCTCACAAGTGAGATGTTATATGTGAGTGGCCTAGTTTAATCCTTACATGATAGGCTAATAATTAATGAAAGTTAGCCTCACCAAACCTATCAGAATTCATATCCACTTCCCCAAGTTTTCTATGAGTCCTACTTAACTCCTACTCATGAGCCCAATCAAGCTTTTCAAAGTCATTCTTTTCTTATTTAGTTGGAAGAGAGAGTTAAAAAGAGAAACCTTGTTTTTCAAGTTAATATTGACAGGAAAATTGAGTTGTATAATATGCATATGCAACACTCCATGTCACCAAAAAAATAAGTGTAATCTAAGCCCTCATTTCCCTCTCCCATTGCATCCCCATCTAAAGAAAAGACCTCTAGTTATGAGATTATAAGTTAGAGACAAGGTAGAGAATCCAACCCTAAGGAGATTCCAAGTTTATTGAAGACTTCACATACTCCTCAAATTACATCATCACCTCAAGAAAATATTTATAATCCTAACATCCCAAGTTGAAGTAAGGTAGTGGAATCATGGGGAAAGAAGGAACTTAAAAATCTAGATAAGGAGTGTGAAGTTAAAAGATATCTTGATCCTATGAAAATCCCTCCCACCCTTCCTAAAGAAACTTCTAGTGTTCCATGTCAACCCTCTTATACTCCTCATCCTCATGATTATTCCTATGAAATACAAGATAGACTTTTCCAAGATAACCTAGCCAAGAAAATTGAATAGATAAAGTCAAGGATGAAATTGTTAAGTCAAGGTGTGATGGAAGGTTTAGACCCAAAAGAAGATCTTATGCCTAAAAACACCCCATCTAACCTATCTCAAGAGAATGATCAAGATCAATCAGATGTGAATGAAGTAATTTTCAAATGGAAGGAAGAAAACCAATCCATTTTAGCCCAAGGTCTACTTCCCCTTCCTCAAGTGCTTTCAAAAGAATCCCCTACACTTCACTCTCAATCTAATTTTGAGTTATAAGTGCCACCTCCACCAAATATTTAATCTTGTCCTCACCCCATCACCCTTTACCTTGATGAAAATTTGGTATGGTAACCTAAGGAGGAACAATTGGTTGATAAAAACTTAGAACTCTTGATTGAATAAAGTCTAGCTCCTTGGTAGCCTCATTGGACTAAATCACATGACTTCAAGATGCCTAGTCTTAGAATCACATAGAAGGAGATTGAAGATATTGTAGCCTTTGAGAACCAAAGTCCTATTGTAGAGGTTGAGATGCAACTTGATATCCCATAAGAGGTCCTAAGTTCTGAAGAAGAGGTGGTCTCTTATGTTGAAATTTGATTGGGTTGATATGGAAGAATGTTTTCCTTTTACCAAAGAGGAAGAAATAGTCATTGGATCTTTCATCAGTATAAAAGCTATCATGTATGGATAGGAATAATTTATTAATCATAATTTGAATGAATTGTTTGAAATCATTATATTAGGATATACCCCTCTTCAAGGAGGCTATAATCTAGTCAAATATGGAAAAGGTAGCCTTGGCACTAAAGTGAGTATGCAAAGAAAAAGTAACATTTCAGATATGTCCTTTCAAGAAGCATATGCATTTAATGATGATATGTTTGAAGCCATCAAGATGGGATATCATGTCTCAACTAGTTTTGATAAACACATCAACTCTTGAAGGATGTAATAAACTCCTATTAGCCTCAATCTTCTAAGGAAAAAGAAATCACTCCTCTTAAAGACATGCCTACTAAGAAGATATAAGTTGATCATGAAATGAGGAGTGGGAAGTAATATGAGGTATGTGTACAAGTTCAAGAGGAATATATCTACATTGGAGACCTATTTAAGGATGATCTACTTGATATTAGATCAAGTGAAGTGCCAAGGAATAGGTCTAATTCATAAAGCATCCAATTCAAGAAGAAACATGTTTGGCACCATGGTTCTTCTCATGAAGAAGAAGATTCAAGAAACTTTCATTTTGATCCCAGAAAAGAGGTATGCTTGTTTATAGTTGTCTATAGTTGTTTTCTCCCTATTTTTCTTAAGTGCTTTGATCACATGTGTATGTCTTGTTAGTGTGTTTATTTTATTTGGTGTGTGTCCTTTATTTTGTGTGTTTGAGGTAATCAAGTCATATTGTCTTGATAAAAGCCTATGGTCAAAGGTATCCTTATTTTGTTTTAGACTTTAGCTGACTCCCTAATCCCAATGTAATGATAAGGTTACTGGTTTAGTTAGTATAGTAGGTATACTACCCCTATGAGTCACCAATTTGTTGACCAAATTTGACCCTGTAGGTCAACTTGGGACCCCAATAGGAAAAAAAATTATCTTTAGAGGTTTATTAGGGGTATAATTTTCTGTCATGTGGTTTATTATAGGTTAACTAATGTCATTTAATGTCATATTATCCTTGGTCATTAGTCTTATTAGTAAATTTGTCCTTTTGAGTCATTTTGAGGGTCAAAATTGAGCATTTAATGACCTGTATAGATTCCTAGGGAAATTTGAAGGTTAAGATAGGTGATTTAACAAACTATGTGTCCTCATATCTCTTAATCTACTATTTATAATTGAAATGTGGTAGGTTCCTCAGAAAAAGGGTAATTTTCTTGGAAAAAGAGGAGTTTTCTTGAGTTGTATGGACTTGTACGAAATTATAAAGTTAGGGACATTTAAAGAGTGTCAATTTATCTTCCATAAACTTTATTAAATGATATATTTTATTATAAACTCAAAAAAATGAAGAAAACTACTTATCTCTCCTTTCACTAGGCTTGGCAAGTAAAAGTAGTTTTCAGGGTTGTACTTGGTATGGTCAACATGAAAGGTTTCAAGAAAAATTATCTTGGTGGTGTATTAAAAACTTATTTATCTTCCATTTTACATTTTTTATAGAGTAATGGTGACCTGTGCTTTATGAACCATTCTTAAGAAGTTGACCTTTTTAGGTTGCTTGCTAATCTATACACCCTATAGGTTTTGCCTTGTTTAGGGGATCACATACAATTCACTTACTAATTTTATCTCTAGATTATTTTTTATCCATAATAAAGTTATTAAAATTCTTGGTTTTTAGTTTGGAGTTTATTTGAAGAGCCATTCACCTCAAGTTTGCAGACTGGTCCCATTCTGTGTTGTTAGCAGGTTTTCACCATTTCCAAGATTTTCAAGCTTTGAAAATGGATCTAAGGGGTAGTGATAGATTCATTTATATGTTTTTAATTCTCTCATAATTCATTTTACCTTCCATATTTAGTCTCCAAATAAATATTCATAGTTACAAGCTCATATACCATGTTTGCTCTGTAATAGAGGTTTGAAAGGAGTTCACATTGAGAAGAGGTTATTAAAATTTGTTTCAGGTGCTTATTGATGTGTAAAATGTAATTTTAGGTATTTAGATAATCTTAGAACCATTTTGAGGCCAAATACTATGCCATCACACCAATCATGCTCACTGCCTACAAACAAGTTGACATACACCTACAGGAGGTACCTCATGAGGGTCAATCATGTTATAAGGGTGTATCTGAGTTGAAAAATATTCTTTGTATGAAATTATCCTATTTGAAACATTTTTAAAATTACCAAAAACTTCATTGGAATTCATACATCTTGTATACTATGTAAGTTTGCATTTACTACCCATATATGACATATGTACCTACAAGGGTATTGACAGAGATATAGAAGTACCTATACAAAAAATATTAGATAGGTTGAAACTCTTGTGAAGTTTTAATATTTTATGAAGGATAATTTATGACTCATTTATATGATGAATTTACAAATGTAATTTTGGAACCATGCTCAAAGGAACAATGACTGTGTTTAGGCCTTTTGACCCTAAACTTAGAAAACAAATCACCTAACTCTTTTGAAGAGGTCTCATAACAATGCTATTTTGATTTTTAATCACTAATAGTGACTTAAATTTGCATCCCATACATGTTAAAATAAATTTGAAAAATATTTAGGGTAGAGGGTTGATGGATTTTGGTATTTTGAAGCCTCAAAGTTGCCTTTCAAGACACTAAAATCCTTCATTGACACATATAGGATTTCACCTTTGAAGTGACCTGGCACCCAATTTTGTAAAATATATCATGCCACCATGAAGGATGGTATTATATGGTGAATATGAAAATCATGATATAATTATTACCTAAAATGAGTATGTCATACTATCTTTTTTATCCCATTAACATCTACATGTATCCTTTTCACCACCAAATGCTAACCTACAACTAGTCCTCAAAAGTGACACTTAGTTTTAGGTGCCAAAGGGAGAAGGGAAAGAATTCAAGAGAATTTTTTAACTTTATTAAGTTAAATTAATATAAATTAGTATAAATGTCACCAAGATATAAAAATATACTATGTTATTAGGCTCTGTACTCACCTATAGGATTTTTTTCACCTACGGTTGATTGGGTCTGAGTTTAAAAAATAATGAGTAGGTTTGAGGTTTAAGGTGATAGAAAATAACTATAAAAAGTGAAAAATTGGGCCCAAGAACTTATAAAATGATTTTTTAAGATCTAAATATTCCATATTCACCATTTCTAATCCTAAACCAAGCGCAACCACCTATAGGATTTACTAAAGTATAGTCAAGCAGGGTAACACAGTCTTGACCAGTCAAGGGTATAAAGTGGCATGTAGAAGTTTGGGTTATGAAATGAATTTAAAAAAATTATTAAAGGTTTTTATATAATTTATAAACCTTCATATAATTCAAATTGAGAAAATAAAGAGCTCAAATGATGTAATATACAGTCCTTATGAAATTCATGCACACAGTCCATTTTGCACAAGCCTATTTTGGGTTTTTATTGAGTTTGGGGGATCCATGCATAATATCAAGGGATAATTTTTTGTGTATCTTGTCCTTTAAAATTTTATAATTTACTAAAATTTTTAGTTTTTCTATACAAATAGGGTAATTTCCCTCTATTTTGTATAAGATAGAGGGTACTTCCCTAGGTACATAAGCCTATAGTCTTGAGGAATGAAGAGAAAGGGATGAACTAGGAGTTAGGGAAAAATTGTAGAGAGGTGTGGAAGAATTTATGAAACATATAAAAATAATGTAAACTAAGCACAAAGGAAATAATCCTATTAAGATGGTATAAACCCTTAGAGTTGCAATCAAGCCTGCTTGGCAGGTTTTGGCCTAGTGCTCAAATGAAAGGTCAACACCATTTTTATCATGAGGTGAGGTTTAAACCTTATTGGGAAATTATTTTGAGGTAATAATAGACATTTATAAACTTATGTAATGAATATAAGTCCAACAAGATGGTCTGAATGCCAAAGGTTACATTCAGGTCTATGAGGCATGGTTTAAGCCTGGTATCCAAATGAGGGTCATTCACACTTCTAACATGAGGTGAGATTTAAAACTTATTGGGAAATATTTTTGAGGTCATATAAGATATTTTAAAACTATTTATATTCAAAGGAAATAATAGGGAAGCCATTTTTGGGCTCAATAATAACTCAAGCCTGTTGGAATGGAGAGAAGAGCTCGATAGGATAACTTTAGAAGTTCATATCTTTCATGAGACTATGCATGGATGCCAAAGGAGTTTAGAGGTGTTAGTGTTGTCACATGGATTTTAACCATTTTATGAGATGTAAAATATATCCTCTTCCAAGTGTCACAATGGAAACACCTTTAGGCTTGTGGGTAGCCTAAAGATGAGGTGAGTCTCTAGATAGGGCTAGCTCCCTTAATGTACCACTTTGGATCACAACTACACTTAAATTTGGGAGGTGAAAAGGGAGAGAGATAAATAAAAATAAAATATCATAAGGGAGGTGATACACCAAATATATTTATGACTTCCAACCATATGCATGTTACATTTGAAATCAAAGGACAAAGTGAATATACACTTCTCCAATCTTACTCTTCTCACATCAATGTTACATTATGAGGTTATGGATGAATGTGCAAAGATATGATGACTATACAAGAGGAATATAAGGGAAATAATTAATATAATAACTCATTAAATCCTTGAAATTTCCTATAACACTTCACATGCCCTGCAAGAAGAAGCTTTCCAACTACAAATAAATGATAGAATGAAATAACATGATAAGGAATCCATGGTCTTCACTTATGCAAAATCAAACATTCCAAATGAAAAAAATAAGAATAGTCATGTAGAAGGTAAAAATAATAATTATTATTTATCAAAAGGTATACAAATTATCATGTCTTTGACATACTCAGGTGGAGCATAAAGCACAATGGCCAAAATGGCTAGTTCTTATAAAACTTGAGAGAGAGAGGAGAAGAGAGAAGTCAAAGGGTCACAAGGATAATTTTAAATCCTATAAAAGGAGTTAATTGTGAATTGGAATATAATATGGGATTAACCATGAAATTTAAATAAGTATAAATGTCAATCCAACATATAAACCTCATGAAAAGTGGCATGAAAACTCCTTGATTGGCTCATAAAATTTGCCTTTATGATTAACCCTATTTGAAAACCTAATAACTAATTAAGACAAGGAAAAATGAATAGAAATAATGTTAATGGTATTAATTATTCCTCTCCATGAATTTTTTGCATTCTTGGTCCTTTTCAAACATCTAAAATTGATCCATCATTATTTGTTGTCTAGAAAATTCTTCCTTCATACACCCTGCACACTTGTCCTCAAAATAGGCATAAATTTCTCATGAAAATACATGGGAGAGAGTTAATTAAATTTTTAAATATCCTATATTAATTTTTAATCATTAGAGACACCTTAAAATCACCTCACTTGAAGATCTCCACCCTTTTCACTAGCTTGTCCAATAGGCCAATTTTGAATGGCTATGATGAAGTACCTAGTTTGAAAAATTATTAGTTTTTCCATATAAAAAATTATACATAAGGATTTATAATATTCTAAATCTTCCCTCAAAACTTGGATTCATCTTCAGACTCCTATAGTATACAAAACATAAAAATGGTCAAAACACCCTATTTCTACCATGTTCATACGAATTCTATAAAACCAAAAATCATGGGATGGATCCTAAGTGATTCCTATGAAATTTAAAATAGGTTTAATATCCAAAATGTTCCATTATAATTCATCTCCAACTTCATTTCTCTAGACTAGTCCCTGTAAGGATTTTGGAGGGTTTCTGAGTAGTTTTCACTCTTAAGGTTCATTGATAAAGGTATGACATTCAAATTGCCAATAAACTCCACAAATTCATAGTTAAAAACCTTTTATAACATATTTTAACTCCTATATCTCCCATGTAAATCCTCATGGAAGATATGAACATTTGAATTTGACCTATTGAGCTCTTTTTCTTACTTCCTATAGGTCTAGTGTTGTGTTTGATCCAAAAATGGATTCCTTGGGGGGTTTATTTTCCTTCTACCAGCTTTAAAACTTATTAAATTAAATAAAAAACACTGTTCAATCCATTATAAATCTTTTTTAATGGTAAAAAATAAAATGACCTATCATTTAAAGACTAGGTCTATCCATGCCAAGTAAGCTTGACTACACCTTTGCCATCTAAACCATCCTATTGGAATTATATTCATTACATAATATTTAACACATATTAAATAATTAAAAAAAATGATTAAACCAATTATAAATCTCATAGGAGGTTGAAAGTGGAAATGCCCTATCATTTGGATCTCTAGGCCTAATCAAGCCTATATGCCTGTTTACAAATTTTAGAATTTTAGAGTATCCTACTTTAATTTTCCAACTTATGACATGTTTAAATCATTTAATTAGGTTTATCTAGTCTTTCCATACAATTTAAATGTCCCCTTAGTTTCTAGTTACTCCTTTCTACCCTATTCCTGAAACCCTATCAGTCTTGGTATAAGGGGAAGTACCCCCTATCTAAGACAAAAAAGGGGGTACTTCCCATATTTGTATAATAAAACAAATAATTGTATGGGATCATTAAAGTGTTAAAGGTGATCTACATAAAGTTTCAACCCCTGGTCTATCCATTTACCTTCAAACTTCCTCCAAAACTAAAACAAACTGTGTAGAATTTTATTGTGCAGGAGTTTCTTCAAAATGACTGTGTCATGCATGCTTGGACTCCTTTATTGGAATGATTTTCATTGTATAGAGCATTTTAAATCTATAAAAATAATTTATTATATGTTTAAACTTGTTTATCATTTGATCTTATCATATCCCCTTGATATTTCTTACTTAATCAAACTGAGTTTCCACTTTTGACTATACTTTTATTTTCCCTATTTTAGAAGGTACTTGTAGGTATTGATTACTTGTTTGGAAATTGAAGGTAGCATTTATAAAATTACATATAATCACATAGGAACATTTATACCTTCTTATATTCATTTTATCACTTGATATGCACTCTTCATATTCAAAGACACTATTTCTCTGTCCACTGTTCTAACTGAGACACCTACCTTAACTGACCCTTATAGGTGAATGTGGCTCCAATTGAGCTTGGTTATGATGTTTTAAAGCCTCCCTTGAATATGAAAATTATATTTATTATATAATTATACTTTTAGTCACTTTTAATGGATAAAACATCCATCAACCCTCATGCTTAGGTCACTATTTGCTTTTAGGTGAGTGTCTAGGTAACCTGTACAAACTGTTGGTGTGTATGGGAGGCAAAAAAATGCTCACTAATTCCCTATAATGGTTTTCATTAAATTTTTGTGTCATTTAAACAATTGAAAAATTACCAACATTAAATTTTACTTCATTTTCTTCTTTGTGTCAAAAGGCCATTCACAACTTCACAAGCCTATAAATGATAATGGAGTATTTTAGTGTGTTTTAGGGTAAATTTAAGGATCTAGACAACCTCCTTACACTTATTATCTTTCTCTCATATTTGTAATATCTCTTGTATATACTATAAAAAACATGGTTCATCCCTTTATATGCCTTTTAATACTTTGGAATCATGTTGTAGTAGGTCTAAAAAAAACCCCTCAAGCTACGTTTTGTCAATTTGGGGATTGGAGACCTAAAACTTAGTCATCAATCTTTGGAGTGACCCTCAACTCTCTCTCTCTCTCTCTCTCTCTCTATATATATATATATATATATATATATATCACTTTTTATGGATCTATCATGTTATTTTAAACATGCAATGTCTCCAAGAAATGTCCCACCACATACTTTAACACTCTATTGAATATCTTAGTCCCCTATTTAGGGCACCTGTAGGTGACTATTTTCCTATACACAAGTAGTAAAGAGAATGCAGCCAGTGCACTTTAATTTTGATCCTTTTATGGGATAAAAAATTATATCCATGATTAAAAATTCATTATTCATGCCTAAAGGAGTTTCAAACCATTACTAATTCTCTCATAATGGCATGACATAATCATGGAAACCCTTGTATGTGTGTATGGCAGAGGGTGGACAGTGAACATGAAATAGAGAAAGAGTGTGAATGATAAGACTTATGGAAAAATTAAACTCATTTACAATTCATAAATTACATAATTACCATTAATTAATTCTTAATACCAATTTAAAAACATCTCATTCAACATGAAAACACTTGTAGACACATGGAACAAAGCTGACAGGTATTTAGTGGTTGGTTAATATGGTGTCTATGACTACATATTTGATAAAAACATGGTGCTATGAGAATAATATGGAAGTTAAGATTATAAATATGTCATTAGGATATGGGAAAAATCACATCAAATTCTTGTGAATCTTCCTCTAAGAACCACACACTCTACCAATAAAGATTTTTGACTAAAACCTCATATAGTGACACCTTCCTTCCAAGTGAGTTATTTAGATTATCAAATCAACTCCAAATGTGAAAAAAATAATGGAGTACATGATAAAATGGAGTAAACATCCTATGAAACTAATATTATCAAGTGAATTGTATGGACCTTCCAAAACAAGAGCAAAACCTACAAGGTGCATAGATAAATAGGTAGAAAAGTACAATCAACTTCATGAGAATGGTTTCTAAAGCACATGATACCATTATTAAAAATTATTATATTTTAATGAAGTTATATAAGTTTAATACAACCTAACCAAGGTTTTTTTTTATCTTAAACCTATTGAGTTGTTCATACTAATCACAAACCTAAAGGTCACTTTTGTTTGTTAAGAAGGGTGGAAGGGGAGTAGAATGGTTTTGAGAAAGAAATGGAACTTCCAAATGAAACAAAACATGAGAATGGGATTGGGGAAGCTGAAGAGGCACACCATGATCCTCTCCCATGTATCACACTTCCCCATGATTTGTATAAATTCAAAACTCACCTTTTTCCTTAAGAAAACTCTCTTTTCTTCTGATGAACCTACTATATTTTAGTTATGTCAATTACTTAAGACCTATAAGGACACATGGGAAATTAAATCATGTTTTAAAATCCTCAAAATTCCTAATAAATTTTTTAAACTCATTATATGCACCTTTTTGACCTAAAAATGTTAGAAAAATGATATAAGGACTAGAATAACTGATGACCAAGACTATTATAACATTAAATGACATTAATTAACCTATAAAACACCTTGTGACATCTAAATTAGACCCCTAAAACACATAAAACTCAATTTTTTACCTAAAGGTTCCCCAATTTGATCTAAATGTCAAATTTGGTCAACAAATTAGTGACTCATAGGGGTAGTATGCCTACTATACTAACTAGACTAGTTGCCTTATTAGTCCATTGGGCTTAGGGAGTGTTAGCCAATTTTCACTCCCAAGTTTTGCATCTTTAATTTTGGCTAAGTGAAGAATTTATAATTTTTATATAGGAGGAAGTGTTTCACACTATGCCCACAACAAAGTGTTAAGTATTATTTCATTCAAAAGCTTTTATTTTAGGTTTTTTTTTCAAGACAAAGGAATTGTTTTAGACATTTTGTCTCAAATAATATTTATGAAGGAATTGTTTTAAACACTTTGTCTGAAATAAAATTTCTAAAGGAATTGTTCTACAAGCAAAGGCACTTTTATAAAGCCTAAAGGAATTGGTCCTTTATAATATTTCTGAAGGAATTGGTCCTTTATCAAGATTTCCAAAGGAATTAGTCCTTTACAAAATTCTAAAGGATCATTTTTTATGCAAGTGTGCTACACACTTTCTCGAAGGTTCTTTTTATTAGGAAAGTGTCCTTTTCAATATTCTAAAGGGTACAGTTCAATTTTTTTAAAAGGCATCTTCCAAATTTCCAAACGGGCATCTTTAACAAAAGTTTGAAGGAATTTTCAAGTAAGGTCCCTATGCAGTTTTCCTAAAGGTTTTTTTTCCTTCGAAGGGAGTGTTTCCAAAGAAAAATAAACTAAGGCATAATCCCTTTGGATTTTTTTTTGAAGGAATTACTTAAGATAAAATTCATCCTTTACAAAAAAGTTGAAGGGTACTTGGAAAAATCCCAAAGACTTTCTCTCTTGAGAAAAGGGGCCAAGGCAAATAGTCTAGAAAGAGAAGGGGCCTGAAAGGTTAATTCTTTCAAAGAAAAGGGTCTATGGGAAAATTGTTTAACAAAATTCTAAAGCAAAAGTCCTAGGAAATACCTCAAAATAATGGTTTCAATAGAGTGATAGTTGCATGGACATCAACTTCATGGTGATGGGCTAGGCATTGACATTTAAATAATGATGGGCTAGCCATTGGTATTTAAATAGTGGGTCCCAAGAAGATCGATGGTCCTCTCTCAGATGCTCAAAGATCCAAGGGATCACATTATCCACCCATTAAATATTAGATGAAGTGAAATAAATCAAATTAGAGGGCTCACATCACCTTGATCAGATCAAGATTTGAGTAATTTTTTATGACCAATAAAAATAAGAAAGGATGCGTGGATCTATAGGGATTGATCATTTGAATAAGGTTGAGTTGGGATGATATTTCAAGGGATGTTTGTAGACATATATGTGGAGCTAGCATTATGATAAATTCCATAAAGGAATACACATAGGCTTTATGTTGTTTCATCTCTAAGGCCAACAAAATGAAAAGCACTCTCCCCTATGCCATTACACACCTTAATGAGCTAGTGAGAAGCTATTAGAATCAAGAAAAATATACAATAGGTGGACTCATTTTCAATAACCACATTGATTCCATTACTCAGCTTGGAATATCTTGATTCTATTAGTGCAGCCATTGGGGAAGTATCTTTGAGAGAGCAATCTAACTATGTAACCACTTGAGCTGACATGGATCAATCAAATGGACCTAATGAGCATTATTTATAGAGATAGTTAAATTGAAAGTTGGAGGATTATAATAGATTGATTCCTCTTTTTATCATTAAAAATCCTCTCCTCTCACTTCCTTTCTTCTATAAATATAACCCTTTGGCTAGTAAAAATAGGTTCCACACAATGTATGGTGAATCCCTACTAGATTGATGTCATATTTTTTACCTTTAAGCATTATTAAAAGTCTTTTTATTTCAAGTTTTACATAATTTTTTGAGCATGTAAGTGATGTATAGTAATAACAAATGATGATTTTCCATCCTTCCATCCTTTATCCTTCAGGTCTAAGCAAAAGTTATTAGTCTAATAGGTCATATAGAGTGTGTTAAAGTATGTTAAATTATTTTAAGTGTATAACTATTCTTAGAATGTGCAACTTTCCTTTCAGTTAATTCACCTTGTGTTATTTTATACATCTTGCCTCTACACTAAAATACTTGTGTTATAATCCTTAGAGCTTAAAGATGGTCTATGTGTTTTGTTGTATTGTGCACTAGAATATTATATTCACATGGAAGATAATCCTGGTGCATCACCAATCTTAGAGTAGATTTATTTTTATGTAATTTTTAACTCTTTACCTTCAAGAAAATTGGTTTAGATATAAGTTGTTTTATAGAGATACATTCAGGGAGCTAACCCTTTAAATCTAGAGGTTCATTTCCTCTATAAGTATACCCACATGCTTATAATTGTTCTAAATTTGCCCAAATCTAGAAGAGACTTGAAAACTCTCTTCTAGGGTGTAAGATTTGGTGACAATTGTTCTAGCATGCCCAATGGGACTGCTGGTCCTAATTATTTACATGTCAAGGTGAACGCTGGTCTTGACAAGACTAAGGTTGCAAAAATATTTTTAACCCAACATTTGGTGACTCCAAAAGGTGAAAATATTTGGTTGTAGATCAAGTTTCCCACATTATACTTTATGGTCCTCACTAGGTCATCTAGGATATTTGATCAAGACCCTCTAACTGAAGCTCTTCTTGAATAAAAACACCCTAAACCATTCCTAACACTTAGAGATATTAGGCAATGAGGTTTTGAATAAGTTGAGGAGATTGAAGAGATAGGAGATCAAGAGGAAAAAGGATAAATGGATAGGTAGCAACCATTCTTGAACTTCTTGCATACGACCATATTCCTCACAATGCTACCAAGAATCTCCCTAGTTTCAATGGATAGGGTCCTATTTCCCCATATGAGCATATTAGGGACATTTCAAATTTTGTAACTTCCATAATGTCACCTGATCCAACATAGCTATTAGATTGCTCGCTATGTCTCTAAAAGGTAAGGCACTTACCTAGTATAGGACTTTGGAATTTGGTTGCATTCTAAGTTGGGATAGCTTTAGGGAATTGTTGGTAACTAGATTTGAGAATAAGAGTGACCACACTTCACTAACCTACCAGCTGAATGTGATAAAGAGAGGTCTTAACAAATCCATGGGAGATTTTAATCAAAAATTTCAAAGGACATGGCATAGGTTACCACCTATCATGAGACCTCCTCTGATCTTTGTGTTTCCCACTAATCTCAAGGCTCTTAGGACTGATGTGGTGGTAATGTCGTAGTCGATGGGAGGATTTACTCTACTAGATGCATATGAGATAGATATTGAAGCTAAGAATAGCTTGATACAAGATGGAAAGCTACCTCCAAGAGTTTCTATGCCTTTTATGTCTCATAGTTTGGTTGAGGCTCCAAGTGTATCACAAGTTCTTAACACTAATACCAAGCTAAAAACCACTCCCAAGAAGATGGATAATGTTGTGGACAAAGATAAAGAGATCTGGTCATTACAAGCTCAGCTCAAACAAGCTCAATTCTAGGCAATTACTCCACCTAACCCTCAATACTATTCTCAAAAAGGATATAGAGATCCACCCCAAAGCAACTACCAAGGTATAGGACAAGGTCAATAAGGTTTCAACAAGAATCCCAATGCCTATAATCCTAATTCCACTACTTCCATGAAAGTTTTTATTCTAGTGCATGCTAATTTGGTCTAAGGAGAGGATCATTTAGACCAATGGGGACAACCTTAAGGTTATTTTATGTATGATTATGGAGAAGACATCCAAGCTTTGGCTTCACAAGAAGAAGCTACTCTTTACATGACATCAGAAGAAGTGAATCACATGCAAATGGATATTCATAGAGAAGGTAGTAGCCAAAGTGTAGGTATGATGAAGTTTCAAGTGAAGGATGATTATGTGTCAAATCAAATCACATCAATTACAGCCAACACAAGATTCAAAAATATAGTTTTGGGAGATGTTTTAGAAGCACATGTGACTCCAATAAATTCCTCTCTAAGTCCATAAAGTGTGAATCTTAGTGCAGTACCTACTACTAGTCATGCTCCTCAACAAAGCCAGAATGCGAGTAGGGTTATCAAGCCTAAAATGTAGCAAGTTCAAGCTCCCTCACTACCTTAAAGAATAAAATAAAATTTTAATACTTCCCCTCTAAACATTTTTTATTCTTTGAAGAATACCAAGACAAGCATATCTCTCTTGGAAGTCTTGCATATGCCTAATCAAAAGGAGCTCTTACAAGAATAACTTGTGAGCATTAATGTAGCCCCTCAAAATTAAAAACATAATAGTATAGCCCTTAAAAATACTCCAAATTATATCTTATATCCCTCCACCAAATCTGAAAATCCTCCACTCTTATACCTCACACTCATTTTGGGAGACAAGTTGGTTCACAATTGTATTGTAGATAGTGGAGCTAGTACCACTGTCATACCTAAGGTGGTGGCTGATAAGTTAAGATTAAAGTATAAAAAACATAATAAAGGTGTGTTGTATCTTGATGGAACTCCAAACAAGATATTGGTATTGGTCAGAGGTTTGAAAATCTTTCTACATGGTTGCCCAAGTTTCCCCATTATACAAGCCATTGTGGTGGTAGACCTTCCAGCTCATTTTTCTATCTACTTATCGAGGGAATTCATGGATAAGATAGGAGGGTACCTTTATACTGATTGGTATTTTATATATTTTAAAATAGTATATGGATCCAAGGTTTCTATAAGGACACAACCATTAGTAAGGTTTCATAGTGAGCCATACAAGGAGACAATTTCAAATCAGAATTGTCTAATCAGTAAAGAAGAAGAAGGTGTCATGGATGGTGAAGCATCCTCCCCATTAAAGGTATTTATGATATTTTATTTTACAAGTAAAAAATTTAAATTCATGGAATTGATCCATATACATTCATATAAGAGACTGATTTTGGAGTCTATTATATGCACAAAAAAGATGCTTCATTCCTTCACTCACTAGTGAAGATCATGAACTTGGAGTGATATGGGAAATGTTTTTTATGGATCAAGAAGAAAAGTAGGTGCATGAGCTAGAGTTATGTTATTTTATCCATAAAATAATCAATATTACTCCTCATATATATTCCACTTCATATACACCTACAATGTGGTAAAATATGAAGGCCTAGTTCACAACCTCTAATGGGCAAAGAAGAGAGGGATCAATAATTTGAAGGTTTATGGGGATAGTGAATTGGTCATCCATCAAGTGATAAATCAAGATATATCCAAGAATACATTTCTTAAATCTTACAAGCATAGGGTATGGGACCTACTTGAAGACTTTGATTCCTTAAACATATAACCCCTACTTAGGGATTCAAATAAACATGCTGATAGATTGGCTACCATAAGAGCATAGTTTGACGTAGTTGTTGATATAGAAAAGGAGAAAGATCAATCTCATGTCAAGGTCACTATGAGGACTTATATTATATATAATTAATTGTGATTTCAAGTGTTTGAAAGGGATGAACACATTCCACACTTCTTACAAAATAAGGTAGAATTCTCCTCAAGGAACCAAAAGAGATTGCATGATAAATATGAAGAACAAGTTATTAAGCTGAAGAAAAACAAGATACCTAAAGGGATAAATACTTTAGAGAGTGTTTTCAATGAAGATGATAAAAATAAGAAAGAAAGAGTGAGTATGCCCTTGAAATAAGATAACTATGAAAGAGTCATGATTTACAAGGACAAGCTTCTGAAAGTTGGTAAGATATGTTCCTTATCTGAGAGGTAGGCCTTTATTAAATTTTGCAAAGAGTTTCATGACATTTTTTCTTTGGAATATAAAGATTTTAAAGGGTTTAATCCAAGTCTAGCTTATCACACCATTGAGTTATAACCTAGGGCTAATCTAGCTAGGCAAAAACAAAGGCCTATCAATCCCAAGATATAAGAACTAATGAAGAAGAAGCTGACCAAGTTGATTGAGTCTAGGATCATATTTCCTATCAAACACTCAACTTGGGTGGCTAATCATGTACCTATCCAAAATTATAATGGAGATATCAAATTTTATTTGGATTTTTGAGACCTTAATAGAGTGTCTCTCAAGGATCATTATCCACTACCTTCCATGGAACAAATTTTGCAAGTTATTTTAGGTTTTCAATGCTTTTCACTTCTTGATGGTTATTCAGGTTATAATCAAATATTGGTGAATATAGAGGATTATTTTGAGAAAAAAATCACTAAAAAATGGGGGAATTTTGCCTACAAGAAGATGCCATTTGGTTTTTCTAATTCTAGAGCTACATTTCAAAGGGTAATGGACATGGCTTTTAAAGGTTTGATCAATGAGTTTTTGCTTGTGTACCTTGATGATATAAATATTTTTTTGAAAGATGTATATGATCATATGGAACATCTAAGGCAAATTTTTGAGAAGTGTAGGGATTATGGAATATCCCTTAATCCAAAAAAGTGCATCTTTACTATCCATTGAGGTAAGTTATTGGGTCATATTTTTTTGAAAGAAGGCTTATATGTTGACCTTAAAAGGATTGAGGTTATTATAGGCTTGTATTTGCCTCAAAAAAAGAAAGGACTTCAAATCTTCTTGAGGAAAATAAAATTTGTAATAAGGTTTATTCCAGGCTTTGCAACATTGGTAAATCCTATCACAGCCATGCTTAAGAAGAACCAAGCTTTTGCTTGGACAAAGGAAGGTAAGACTAGCTTTGAGGAAATCAAACAAGAAATTGAAAAATATCCTACTCTCTTGAACCCAAAATTTGTGAAATATTTCATACTCTATGCCTTTTATAACCTTGATACAATCTCAACTATGCTTATGTAAACTAATGATGAAGAGGTAGAGCAACCAATTGCATTCTTTAGCCAAGGATTGGAAGATTATGAGGTCAAGTATACATTTATTGAGAAATAAGCTCTAGATATGATAAAAGGATTGAAAGAATTTAGACACATGGTTTCAAACAACAAGAAACATGTCATGGTTTCTCATCCTAGCACCAAGGAGTTTCTCCTAAGCAAAGACCTCAATGAAAAGAGAGCTGGGTGGATTAGCAAGGTAATGGAGTATGATGTGGATATTAAGGTGACAAAATTGATAAGAGGAAAAGGGTTATGTGATAATTTAGCTTCAAATTTTCAAGATCCAAAAGAGGAAGTCTTGATCAACCAAGTTCACCCCCAACCAATTCATCACATACAAGTTCAAAGTTGGACACAAGACATCATTAGTTTTGTTCAAAATGGTAGGTACCCTAATGTCTTGAACAAGTCTCAAAGGAGGTATTTTAGATAGTAGACCATTCATTACTATCTTGTAGATGGTGTTCTCTTTAGGAAAGACATGAATGGTGTGTTGTTGAGGTGTGTTAACAATAATCAGTTTGGTATGCTACGAAAAAAGTTTCACAATGGTGCAGATGGAGGTAATTTCTCTCCTAAGATGATGGTTGCAAATATAATGAGGGTTGATTACTATTGGCATAGTCTTTTTAAGGACTGTTAACATTGGGCTAAGATGTGTCCTCAATGTTCCTTCTTTGTAGGAAAACAAAAACTTGCAGCCCTTCCATTGAATCCTATCCAAGTAGACCAACCTTTCATGCAATGGGGCCTTGATTTCATTGGTGTGATCAACCATCCATCAAGTGTTGGACACAAATGGATATTGACTGCTATTAAATACTTCACAAGTTGGGTAGAGGATATTGCATTGAAGGAGGCAAGTGAAAATGCTATTTTGGAATTATATGAGAACATTATAATAAGGTTTGGAGTTCCCTATGTTATCATTTCTGATAATGCAATTACTTTCATAAGTGCTAAAACTTTTGATTAGGCAAATAGGAATGGATTTTACTTGAGTACCTAATCCAACTATTACCCTCAAGGTAATGGATTGGTTGAGTCTACTAACAAGAATCTCATCAAGATCATCAAGATGACATTGGAGAGTAATCAAAGAGCCTAGCATACCAAGTTGAATACAACATTATGGGTCAGTAGGATTACTCCTAATAGATCAATTGGTGACTCTCCATTTATGCTTGTTTATGGGAGAGAGTCTAAGTTATCCATACCTCAAGAAATCTTTACTCTAGAGTTTGCACAATAGTTGGAACTAATTGAAAACACTCCAATGGAAGTCAGATTGGTAGAACTAATGCATCTGCAAGAAGCAAGATATAGTGCACATAAGGCCATGAAACACTACCAAGTACTCATGAAGAGGTCCTTTGATAAAGCGCAAGTATAAGAGTGTTTAAGGAATGTGAATTGGTCCTAAAATGGGATAGGGACATAGTAAAACTAAGTATACATACAAATTTTGATGCTTTATGGAGTGACCCTTACATCATTATAAAGTGTAAGAAAAGCAACTCCTTTCAGATAACCAAGATGAGTGGAGGATAATTTCATATCCTTATGAATGGGATACATCTAAAGTTTTACTATTATTCCTTGCAAGTCATGTTTTTTAAATAGTATAATAGGTGTATGTGTTTAGTCTAATATTATTTTAGCTTGGTTGTGTTCCATAAGTGTTCTAGTTGAACACATGTGTGTTTCATTTGGTTTGTTGTTGTGTTCCCTAAGTTCTTTGTAACGTAGGTGTTTTTAATTACTTTTGTTTGGTGTGTGTCTTTACCTTTATGCATGTGAATCAAATAGCTTTTTTTTTTTGAGCCAAAGGTCTATTCAAGTCATTTTGAATACCTATATATGTGACTCCATGCCCAATGGAAGGATTTAGGCAACTAGTCTTAGGTATATTAGGCATGACACCCCTAGGAATCACCAAGAATGTTAGCCAATTTTCACTCCTAAGTTTTACATGTTTCATTTTAGCTAAGTGTAGCATTTATAATTTGTCTATCGAAGGAAGCATTTCACACTATGCCCACAACAAAGTATCAAGCGTTATTTCCTTTGGAAACTTTTTTTTTGGGTTTTTTTGTTCAAGACAGAGGAATTATTTTAGACATTTTTTTTGAAAAAATATTTTTGAAGGAATTGTTTCAGACATTTTGTCTGAAACAATATTTTCAAAGGAATTATTCTATAGGAAAAGGCACTTTCAAAAATCCCGAAGGAATTATTCCTTTGTAATATTTTTGAAGGAATTAATCCTTTTCAAAGATTTTTGAAGGAATTAGTCCTTTACAGAAGTCTGAAGGATCATTTCTCATGAAAGTGCCCTACACACTTTCCATAAGGGTCTTTTTATTAGGAAAGTATCCCTTTAAAGATTTTTGAAGGGTACAGTTCAATTTTTTAAAAGGTATCTTCCATATTTTTGAAGGGGCATATTAAAAAAAAATCGAAAGGAATTTTCAAGTAAGGTGCCTATGTAGTTTTCTCAAAGGTTTTTTTTCCTTTAAAGGGAGTGTTTCCAAACCAAAATAAACTAAGGCATAATCCCTTAGAAATTTTGTTTGAAGGAATTACTTAAGAGAAAAGTGGTCCTTTAAAAAAAAGCTAAAGGGTACTTGGAAAAATCCTAAAGATTTTCTCTCTCAAGAGAAGGGGCTAAGGCAAATAGTCCAAAAAGAGAAGGGGCCCGAAAGGTTAATTATTTCAAAGAAAAGGGTCCATGATAAAATTGTTTGAGAGAATGTCAAAGCAAAGGTATGAGGAAATACCCTTAAATAATGGTTTCAATAGAGTGATAATTACATGGATATCAACTTTAGGGTGATGGGCTAGTTGTTGGCATTTAAATAGTGATGGGCTGGCCATTGGCATTTATATAGTGGGTCCTAGATAGATCGATCTTCCTCACTTGAATTATTAAAGATCCAAGGGCTCACATTCTTCACCCATTGAAGATCGAATAAAGAAAAATAAAGCATATCAGAGGGATCACATCACCTTGATCAGATCAAGATCCGAGTCATATTTTATGGTTGATTAAAAGAAGAAAGGCTAAGGGGCTCTATAGGGATTGAAAATTTGACTAAGGTTGAGTTGGGATGAACTTTCAAGGGATGTTTGTGTACATAAACATAGAGCTAGCATTTTGACAAATACCATGAAGGCATACACATAGGATTTAGGTGGCTTTATCTCTAAGGCCAATAAAGTGAAAAGGACTCTCCTCTATATCATTAAACACTTTAGTGAGTTGGTGAGAATCTATTAGCATCAAGACAAATCTAAAATAGGTGGATTAATTTGAAATAATTACATTTATGCCATTACTTAGCTCAAAATATCTTGATTCTACTAGTGTAACCATTAGGGAAGCATCTTTGAGAGAGAAAGATAACTATGTAACCACTTGAGGTGGCATGGATAAATTTAATGGCTTGAATGAGCATCATTTGTAGAGACAATTACAACCATGGTTAAAGGCTTCTAACAGATTGATTCCTCTTTTTATCACCAAAAAACCTCCCCTCTCACTTCTTTTTTGCTATAAATATATCCCTTTGGCTATTAAAAAGAGGTTCTACATAATTTATGGTGAAGCCTTGTTGGATTGATGTCATATTTTTCCTTTAAAAATTAATAAAAGTCTTTTTATTTCAAGTTCTAAATTTTTTTTTGAGCATGTAAGTGATGCATAGTGATAACAAGTGATGATTTTCCATATTTTCATCCTTTATCCTTCACATCTGAGCAAAATTTCCTAGTCTAATAGGTCATATAGAGTGTATTCAAGTGTGTTAAATTATTTTAAGTGTATAAATATTATTGGAATGTGAACCTTACCTTTCAGTTCATTTTCCTTATGTTATTTTATACATCTCACCTCTATACTAAAATACTTGTGTTAGAATCCTTAGAGATTGAAGATGATCTATGTGTTTTTTTGTATTATGTACTAGAATATGATATTCATGTGTAAGATAATCTCGATGCATCACCACTCTTCGATTAGGTTTCCTTTTATGTAATTTCTAACTCTTTTCCCTTCAAGCGAACTGGTTTACATAGAATTTGTTTTGTAGAGATACTTTTAAGGAGATATCCCTTTAAATCTAAAGATTTGTTTCCTCTATAGGTATACCCACATGCCTAGAAATGTTCCAACATTGCCTAAATTTGGAAGAGACTTGAACACTCTCTTCTATGATGTAAGATTTGGAAATAATAAGGAGTCATCTAAAGTTTGAGATAAATAATTAAACCTTTGACCATTGACCATCAAGACAAGACCACTAATTTACCTCAACCACATAAAGCAAAGGACACACACAAAACAAGACAACACACCAAAAATACACACACACACACACATGTGTTGAAGACACTTAGGGGAAATTGAAAACAAACTATTATACAAAACTAGAAATTGAGCATACCTCCTTTCTAGGATTAAAAGGAAAACTTCTTGAATCATCTTCATAGTGAGATGACTCATAGTGTCAAGCATGTTTCTCCTTGGATCAAAAGCTTTGTGGATCAGACCTATTCCTTATAACTTTACTTGCTCTGATCTCAAGTATATCATCCTTAAATAGGTCTCTAAGGTAGATATACTCCTCTTGAACATGTGCACATACTTCATATTGCTTCCCACTTTTCATTTCATGGTCAATTTATATCGAGGATTGACTTCTTGTTCCTTAAAAGATTGAGGCCAATAGGAGTTTGTTCCATCCTTCAAGAGATGATGTGTTACTCCCAACTGATTGAGAGGGTGATATCCCATATTGATTATTTTAAACATATCATCATCAAATGCATATGATTCTTGAAAGGATATATTTGAAAGAATGCTTTTCCTTTTCATACTTACTTGAATACCAAGGTTACCTTATTCATAATTTACTAGATCATAGCCTCCTTAAAGATGAGTAGAGCCTAATCCAATGATTTCAAACAAGTCATCCAAAGGCTGATTGTGAACTTGTCCTTTCCCATCCATGGTATCTTGTAAAGTGATGGAAGAATCAATGACCATTTCCTCCTCTTTGGCAAAAGGAGAACATTCTTCCTCATCAACTCAATCTAAAGATTCCTCACAAGAATTCACCTCTTCATCATCAATTATAACCTATTGATAGATCTCAAGTTGAATCTCAACTATCATAATATGAATTTGGTTCTCAAGGGCTGTAAGATCTTCCATCTCCTTCTTTGTGATTACAAGACTAGACATTTTGATGTCATGTGACTTAGTCCAATGATGTTTCCAAGGAGTTAGACTCTCTTCAAGCAATTTTTTTTAGCTTTTGTCAACTAATTACTCCTCCTTTGCTTCCCATACCATATTTCCATCAAGGAAAAGGGTGATAAGGAGAGGAAAATGTGAACTAGTTGGTGGAGGTGGCACATGAAACTCAAAATCAGATTTAGAGTGAAATGTAGGGAATTCTTTTGGAAGCTCTTGAGGAAGGGGAGGTAGACATTGGGCTAAAACCACTTGATTTTCTTCCTTCCACTTAAAAAAAACCTCATTCACATCTAATTTAGATTGAGAAATATCTTGAGGAAGGGTGGATGGGGTGTGTTTAGGCATATGCTCTTATTTTGGGTTTAAACCTTCCATCACACCTTGACTCAACATTCTCGTCTTTGCCTCTAACTCTTCAATTTGCTTGGCTATGTTCTATTGGAAAAGTCTTTCTTGAAGTTCATAGGAATCATCATGAGTATGGGTGATACATTAGGGATTATATGGAACATAATAATATTCTTGAGAAAGGGTTAGGGGGACTTGCAAAGGATCAAATTCATTCTCCACTTCACATTCTTTATCAAGACTCTTCTCTTGTTTCTTTCCCCATGATTCCACTATCTTACTCCAACTTGGGATGTTGGGATTAGAAGTCTCTTTTCAAAGTGATGGGTATGTAATATGAGAGGTAAATTAGAGTTTTAACTCCAATTCCTTTGATAATAATATGTAATTATATATTTATTTATTGGACAACTCAATTTTTCTATCAAGGTTTACTTTAAATAAACGGCTAGTCTTTACAAATCTCTCTTCCACTTGATTTGGAAAAGGATAGATTTAGAAATTTTTATTAGGATCATGAGTAGGGGTCAAATATAGATGATAGGAAACTTTTGGAAGTGTATATTAAGGTTGATATACTAGGTAAGTCTTCCTCTCATGAACTCCTATCCTATCCTTTAAGGAAGAAACTAGGCCACTTACATCAAACATCTCACTTGTGAGCCTTTACCAATTGGCTCTCTCAATAGGTACCCACTCTCTTTTGAAAAAATATAATGAATCTCTCAACTTGTGAATAATATTCCTAGGAACCTTTTGACCACATCCTCTTAGAGTATCAAGCTTCAACATGTACCTCTCATAGCCCAAAAGAGTCTTCTTGCAGGTAGAAATGGATGGAGTTGGGAAGTGGCTAGGTTGACTAGGAGAAGAAATATTTTGAGAAGGATAGTTATAGGACTAATAAAACTAATGATAATGTTGAATATGATCATATTTGGGCTAAAAATAACCATATTAGGGCTTGTAAACTTCATGAAAGGTCTGATTAAGAACTTGCTCTTGTTGGTAGGGAATGATACAAGCTTGAAATGTCTCACCAACTTGCAAAGAATAGTACTATGTGCCAAAATTATCCATGAAAATTTATTGAAAGAAAGAACACAAAATAAAATGTTACCAATAATCATCAAAAGGAAACTTGGGCTACTTGACTATCTAATTTATCTTCAGAGTCACCATTGATACTTTGACAGATGCCTCCAAAGGTTGATTATTAAGAGAAAACACCAAAAAACTCTCAACTCCTTGAACCAAGATTCCCATAAAGTATGTAAAAAGATACTTTCACTTGTATTTTCACCATTTTAGGATATGATAAATCTCTCCTCATCCAAGTGGCACAATGGAAACACCTCTAGGCTTTTGGGTAGCCTAAAGATGAGGTGAGTCTCTAGATAGGGCTAGCTCCCTTGATGTACCACTTTGGATCACAACTAAACTTAGCTTTGTGGGGTGAAAAGGGAGAGAGATGAATGAAAATAAACTATACTAAGGGAGGTGATACACCAAATATATTTATAACTTCCAACCATATTCATGTTACACTTGAAATCAAAGGACAAACTGAATATACACTTCTCCAATCTTACTCTTCTCACATCAATGTTACATTATGACATTATTAATGAATGTGAAAAGCTAGGAGACCTAGACAAGAGGAATATGAGGAAAAAAATTAATATAATAACTCAATTAATCCTTGAAATTTCCTAGAAAACTTCACATGCCCTGTAATAAGAAGCTTTCTAACTACAAATAGATGATATAATGAAATATCATACTAAGGAATCCATAGTCTTCACTTCTAAAAAATAAAAAATTCCAAATGAACACACTAAGAATAGTCATGTAGGAGGTAAAAATTAATATTATTATTTATAAAAATTTATACAAATGAGTATGGATTTGTCATACTTAGGTGGAGAATAAAGTACAATGGCCAAAATGGCTAGTTTTTATAGAACTTGAGAGAGAGAGAGAGAGAGAGAGAGAGGAAAAGGGAGAAGTCTAAGGGTCACAAGGACACTTTTTAAGCTGATACAAGGAGTTTATTTTTCATGGTAATAGTATATGGGATGAACCATACAATTTTAAGAAGTAAAAATGTCAATCCAAGTTATAAACCTCATGAAAAGTGGCACGAAAACTCCTTAATTGGCTAAAAAAAACTACCTGAATGATTGACCCTATTTGAATGAATCATAACTAATTATAACCTGGTAAAATTATTGTAAATAATGTTAAGTTTCTCATTAATTCCTCTCTATGCATTGGTTGCATTACTAATCCTCTAGAAACATTTAAAAGTGAGCCATCATCATCTGTTGTCCAGAAAACTCTTTCTTTATACACCTTACACACTTGTCCACAAATTTGGCATTATTTTCTCATGAAAATCCATGGGATGTATTTAATAAAAAATTTAAATACCCTCCACATCCTTTAAACATTAGGGACCCCTTAAAATAACCTCACTTGATGATCTCTACCCTTCTCACTAGCTTGTCTAATAATCCATTTCTAACTGACTAAGATGAAGCACCTAGTTTGAACACTTAGGAGTTTTTACTTGGAGTAAAATTTACATATTGAGTTATAAAAGGTATAAATATTCCCTCAAAACTTGGTTTCATCTCTAGACTCCTCCTATAGCCTATACAACAAAAAAAATGGTCAAAAATACCTTATTTATACCATGTTCATACAGAATCCATACAACCAAAAATCATGGAAGGTATCCTAAGTGAGTCCTATACAATTTTAAATATGTTTAATATCCAAAATATACCATTATAATGCATATTTAGCTTCATTTCTCTAGACTAGTCCTTGTAAGGGTTTTTAGTAATTTTCACTCTTAAGGTTCATTCATAAAGGTCTAACATCCAAGTTTCCAAAAAATCCAAAAAATAATACTTTAATACCTTTTATAACATCCCTAAACTCCTCTATATCCCATGCAAATCCTCATGGAAGATATGAACATTTGAATTTGACTTATTGAGCTCTTTTTCTCCTTTCCTATAGGTCTAGTGTTATTTCTAAGCCAAAATGGCTTCCTTAGTGGGTTTGTTTACCTTATAATAGATTTAAAACTTATTAAATTACCTCAAAAATACTCTCTAATCCATTATAAATACTAGTTAAGTGTGAAAAATAAAATGACCTATCATTTGAAGAATAGGTCTAGCCATGTCAAGTAAGTTTGACTGCACATTTAACATATAAATCATATTGTTGGAATTATATTCATTAAATAATATTAAAAACATATTAAATAATTCAAAACACATTCTTCAACTAGTTTTAAATCTCACATGAGGTAGAATGTGGAAATGCCCTATCATTTGGACCTCTAGGCCTAATCATGCCTATATGCTTGTCTATAAATTTGAGAATTTTAGAGTATCCTAATTTTATTTTCCAAATTTTGACATGTTTCCATGATTTAATTAGTTGTCTCTAGTATTTCCATAATTCTTTAAATGTCCCCTTGTATTTTGGTTACTCTTTTATACCCTATTCCTCAAACCCTGTCAGTCTTCGTATAAGGGGAAGTACCCCCTGTCTGAGATGAAATAGGGCTATTTTTATAAGAAAAATAACACTTTTATTAGATAATTAAAGTGTTAAAGGTTATATTAAAAAAAATTCAACCCCTGGTATATCCATTGACCTTCAAAATCCCTCCAAAACTAAAATAAATTGTGTGGAAGTTGACTGTGCAGGTGTTTATTCAAAATGATTATGTCATGCATGCTTGGGATCCTTTGTTGGCTTGATTTTTATTATATAGATAATTATAAAGGTTTAAACATCAGTTTGTATATGCTTAAACTTTTTTATCATTTCATCTTATCATATCCCCTTAATACTCAGTTAAACTAAGTTTCTACTTTTGACTGTACTTTTATTTTCCCTATTTTAGAAGGTACCTGTAGGTGTTGTTTACTTATTTGGACACTGAAGGAAACATTTATAAACTTAAATATAATCCCATAGGACAATTTATACCTTTTTAAATTCATTTTTTCATTTTATATTCACCTTCACATTCAAATACATTATTTCTCTATCCACTATTCTGATTGAGACACATACTTAACTGACCCCTATAGGTGAATGTGGATCCAAATAAGCTTGATTATGAAGTTTTAAATCCTCCCTTGAATATTTAAAGGATATTTATCATTTAATTATACTTTTATTAAATTTTAATGGCTAAAAAACCCATCAAAACATCATGCTTAAGTCACAGTCTGCTTATATGTGAGTGTCCAAGCAACCTTACAGATTGTTGGTGTGTATGGGAGGAAAAACAATGATCATTACTTCCATATGATGGATTTAATTCAATTTTTGTGTCATTAAAAAAATTTAACCATTCCAAACATGAAATTTTGCTTCATTTTATTCTTTGTGTCAAAAGGCCATTCACAACTTCACAAGCCTGTAGATGCTAATGGAGTATTTCAATGTGTTTTAGGGTGACTTTAAGGCTCTAGACAACCTCCTTCCACTTACTCTCTTTCTCTCATATTTTGAGTATATATTATATATATACTATATTAAAAAATTTCCATCCATTTATATTCTTTATAATACTTTGGAATTATGTTGTATTAGGTCTACAAACCCCCCCTAGAGCTCTGTTTTGTCAATTTGGGGATTAGAGGCCTGAACCTTAGTCATCAATCCTTAGAATGACCCTCAACTGTATCTAGAAATATTAAACTTTTTATGGATTTATAATTTTATTTTAAACATTAAAGGGCTCTAAGTAATGTCCCACCACATACTTTAACACTCTATTGAATATCTCAATCCACTGTTTAGGCCACTTATAGGTGACTATTTTCCTATACATAGGCAATAAGGAGAATGCAGATAGTGCACTTTAATTTTGATCATTTTATGGGATAAAAAATTATATCTATGATTAAAAATTCACTCTTCATGCCTTAATTATTTTGACACCATTACTAAGGATCTCATAATGGCATGACATAATCATGAAAACCCTTGTATGTGTGTATGGTTGAGGGTGGATAGTGAACATGAAATAGAGAAAGAGTATGAATGAGAAGACTTATAGACAAATTAAAATCATTTAAAATTCCTCAATTAAATATTTACCATTAATTAATTCTCAATTCCAGTTCTAAAACATCTCATTCAACATGACAACACTTCTAGACACATGGAATAGAGTTGGTAAGTATCTAGTGGTTGGTTAGTATGGTGTTTATGACTACATATTTGATCAAGACATGGTGTTATGAGATTAATATGTAATTTAATGTGATAAATATGTAATTATGATATGGTTAACATCAAATCACATTCATATTAATCTTCTTTTAGGAACCACACACTCTACTAATAAAGATTTTTTACTGAAACCTCATATAGTGACACCTTCCTACTAAATGAGTTATTTTGACTATCAAATAAAATCCAAATTTGAAACCAATAATGGAAGAAATGATAAAATTTATTAAACATCCTTTGTAACCAATATTATCAAGTTAATTATATAAAATTTCCAAAACAAGAGCAAAACTTGTAGGGTGCACAAATAAGCAAGCAAAAAAATATAGCTAGTTTCATGAGAATGGTTCATGAAGCATAGGCCACCATTATTAGAACTTATTATAGGGAAATTAATGTATCTAAGTGTAATAAAACATTCCAATGGATTTGAGTTGAAACCCCCTAAGCTATCTATACTAATCACAAACCTAAAGGTCACTTTTATTTGCTAAGAAGGGTGGAAAGGGAGTAGAATGGTTTTGAGCAAGAAATGGAGCTTACAGATCAAACCAAACGTGGTAATAAGCTTTGGGAAGATTAAAAGATAAAAAATACTCCTCTCCCATGTGTAACACTTCCCCATAAGTTTTACAAGTTCCAAACTCACCTTTTATTTAAGAAAATTGCCTTTTGCTTTGATGAACCTACCATATTTTAGTTATGTCAGTTACTTAAGACCTATAAGTACACATGAGACATGACATCATGTTTTGGAACCTTCACACTTCCAAATAATTTTTTATGAATCATTAAATTCAACATTTTTTACCTCAAAATGATATAAGGACTAGAATAAATAATGACCAAGACTATTATAACATTAAATGACATCAATTAACATATAAAAAACCTTATGACATCTACATTAAACCCCTAAAACACCTAAAACTAAAGTTTTTACCTATGGGTTCCCTAATTTGACCTAAAATTAAAATTTAGTAAATATTTATTAGGGTCCATAAAGAACATTCTTATGTAATTTATCTACAAGTTACACATCAATTTTTTATGAACAATGCTTAAGAGTGAAAACAAGCTTAAAACCCTTGCTAGTGACTTGATTGGAAAGATGGAGCTAGAAGGATACTCTAATGGAAAATTTTTCCTATAATGATGATTGAACCTTATATACGATTCTCTTAGGCTACTCACCATCAAGATTAGTTCTATAGAACTATACGGATGGACTACAAAAAAGGCTTTTCTTGATAGTTTTGTGCATTATGTAGGTTGTAAGAGGTTTTAAGATATTCCAATCACATGGGAGGTAATATTATGAATTTATATAACTATTAATGTAAATTTAATGCCTTGGAACAACCTAATAGTATTCAAATAAACTACTTCATCTCAATTAGTCAAAACTAACATAGTGTACATGATGGTGAGAAGGGTGAAAAACTTTAAATAGACTAATTTTAAGGTGTTATTTATGTTTATAACATACATGGATGGTATTTAATAATGTAATCCACTCCCTCTCATGTATTTTCATGGAAAACATATGCCTTTTTGGAGACCAAGTTTGTAGGGTGCATGAAGGAAGAGTTTTTTGTACTACAGATGATGATGGTTCATTCTTAGATTATTTTAGATGGCCAGGCCTACAACCAATAATGGATAGGAATGTTTAATATACTTACCTTTAATTCCAATAATTATACCTATCCCTAATAAGTTTTGGGATGTTAAAATAGATCCAAATCATGAAGGCAATTTTTTTGAGCCAAAATGAGGAGTTTCAAGCCACTTTTCATGAGTTTTATAACTTAGATGGACACTTGTGCTTCCTAAACTTGCATGGTTCATCCCATATCCTATTATCATAAAAAATTAACTCATTTTATCATCTTTATAAGTGTCTTTTTTACCCTTATACTTCTCTCTTTTTCTTTCTCTTTCAAATTCTATAAGAACTAGCCATTTTGACCCTTGTAACTTATGCTCCACCTAAGTATGGTGAATCCCTACTCATTTTCATACCATTTGATCAATAATAATACTGATTTTTACCACCTCATGACTATTTTTAGTGTGTTTTAATTTAATTTTTGATCTTTCTTAGTGAATAATATGAATTTCCTAGCATGTTGTCTCATTCTTGCATCCTATTTGTAATTGGAAAGCTTCTTCTTTTAGGGCATGTGAAGTGTTCTAGGAAGTGTCAAGGTTGAGTGAGTTAGTCTATTCACTAGTGAATTTCAAGGCCTCTTGTATAATAATCCTATCCTAAGCATTCATCCATAACCTCACAATGTAATATTGATGTGATAAAATGCAGATTAAGGAAGTGTATGTTTGGTTAGTCTCGTTGTTTCATGTGTAACATGCAGCTGGTTGGAAGTCATCAACTTATTTGGTGTATCACCTCCCTTAGGATAGTTTTCTTTTAATTTTATCTCTTCCTTTTCCCCCAAGGTTTATGTTTAGTAGTGATCCAAAGTGGTACATCAAGGGATCTAGCCTTATCTAGAGATTTACCTCGTCCTTAGGCTACCCACAAGCCTAGAGGTGTTTCCATTGTGCCACTTGGATGAAGAGATCTTAGGCATATACTCAAAGTGTTAAAATATAAGTGAACACAATATGTGTATGATAAAATTGAATATACTAGTATAGCTAGCAATATGAAATATATGGCAAGTAGTAGAGGTGTAAATAGAGTAATACATACAATTTGTAAATTTTATAGTTTTATGAGTAATATTTGAATTTGTTTATATTTTGACATGTTATGTGGATTTTATGTTTTATAAATATAAGCTATGTAAAATAAAGTGAAAAAAAAAACACTATGTATAAGGAGAGAGAGATAAGGAAGTATGTACAAGAGTAGTAATCATAATAACAGATGAGTCTCGTGGGAGACACACTATCATCATGTCCTATGTTGAAAATAGGAATGGTAATTTCTTGTGCAGTGTGATTGATATGCTATATTTGAATGTTTTTACAATATGAATTTATGTATTATTCATCATTATAACCATACTACTATTCAACATTAGAATCATAATAACCTAGAATGCTAGAGGGAATTACCTCATGTTGTGGAGTTGACATTTCTAAATTGTGCTTTAGAAGATTGATTATGATTTTTACCTTTTAAACTATTCTTATTGTATACATAATATGTTATGGAGGATCTTATTCTATAAAACCTATTTTAAAAATGCTTATTTGTCTAAAATGATTTTGACTGTGTAACTTAATATCTTACTCTTTTGGTAACATGTCCTATGTATCTAGATGTTTTACCTTGATAAATTATATCTATGACTGATGTGTCTTAGGATGTTCAATAAATCCCAAACCTTTTTAACCCATATTATCCACTATTATAATAAGAGACGTGATGTCTTGGCCTATTTCCCCAAACTTTGACCTTGATAGTCAAACTATTATAGATATTTGTGACCAAAATTATACCATATTGAATGTTGAGCCTCCTTTTAGAGAGGTAGATTTTCTTGATTTATCTATGCTTTTTGTACTATTTCTTGATCTAATTATGTTTTTTGAACCTTTTACTTATATGATTTATGATTTGGTAACCATTTTTATATTGTGTTTGAGTTTGACCCTTTTTGAATTGGTAGATATGCTATGTGTGGATGATGTGTCACTATTTGACTCATTTGTATCCATTATCTATTATATTTTATTTTTCAATGTTATACATGAATCTATGTGGTGCCCATGTATTCTATGATATACACAAATATATATAGATCTCCTCATTGGGAGTGGAGGAGGTATGTTGATCAACTTAGCTTTAATCATTTCCATTAGTATCTCACTTGAACTCTTATTTGACCTTTGAATGATTTTTTAACCACTAGTTTTTGATGTACTTTGTTGTTATTTTGTGTTCTAATATGTAATATTGTTTACCACAAATTAACTAGATGAAGATGTATAAACATGATTTACACTATTATGACCTGAAGGCCTTTGTAGTTTACATTGATTATCCAATGTTGTAATATTTTCATGTAATAGTTGATTATAATTTTTTAAACTTGTAATTATCTCACTCATACTGATAATTTGATCATGTAGAGTCTCACAAGTGCAAACCCTAGCTATTTTTGATTGAACAAGTAGGCAAATAACTTGTAGGGAAGAGGTGTGAATAGGCTGAGTATGGGGAATATTGACATTGGTATAAGATATTTCATATCTTATATGAATTCTATCATGAAATTGGTTAGAGTTAAATTATCTATCACCCTAATGGAGATGAGGAGGAAAAGGAGATTCTTTCCTGTGCATAAGATATGACATTGAAACTTGAAACATAGTTGTTAGCAAATATGCTAAATCATTTATATGTGTATGGGTTTACTTGGTAATGGAATTAAACATAGGATAAAGATAACATGATATGATATATGGCATATATTACAATTGATATAAATCATCATATATACATATGTTTATGTCTCTTCTGATTTCGTTTTGAATTAAAGGGAACAAGCATGCAAATGAAAGTATGAAACTTTGAAAAATAAAGTGATTAATCTATTCTATCATGATGATCATGATGATATGAAATAGAAGACATATGAATCTAAAATTTTAGTATAAATAGAAATGGATACAAACCTTAAGTGTGTATAGGGTTAGGGCTATTTGAATCTAGGTTTTTTTTGCATCAAATTTAAATTACATTAAAATAAATTAAAACCCTAATATAAAATTGATTTAATTAGATAAGTCATCTATAAAAATTATAAAATTAGAAGTATGAAACCCTAATTTATTGAAAAAAAATTTGGATTAATTCAAATTAGGGTTTGAAATAATATTCAAAGTATGTCGAGATCACTAAATGTTTTAATCTTTTAGGGTTTAACTATGTAAATCCTATGTTTAGATTAAAGGGTTGAATGCTTAAATCAGTCAAATAATATGTAATAATTAATCACTAATTTAATATGGTTTTTAAATTTCTTTAATTTTTTAAAAAAAATAATAAATATGATTAAATAGAGATTTATCTATAAAGAGACTATTGTGGATGATTTGGGTTCTAATAACTATGTTCTGGATAGGTCTAAATGTCATCAATAGGGTCTTGAGATCTATTTGCTCATTAGATAGTAATGCCCCACCTAGATAGTAGTGTCATAATTTTTTAGTGTCTTTAAAATGGTACTATTTCCCCTTTATAGTATTTTTCTTATTTTCTAAGAGCACTTGTGCCTATGTTTTTAGGTCTTATTTCTATGCGCACAAAATTTTAAAATCTATTTTGTGCCTAAAAAACTTGAATTAGTCTGCAAACCTTAATCCTCCTTTCAAGTATGGCATGAGTAATAAATATGTGTTTGTTAGTAGGATAGGTTAGACATCCTTAACACCCCACTATAAAGAGAGTTAACTACATACTAATACTCCAAGTAGGGATCAATTTCAATGTAGTTTTCTAACCTAGTGCTTGGTATAAGTGCAAGTTAATGCTAGAATAAGAGTGAACTTAGATGCCATGAATGTTATTGATCTTTTAAACATGGAATTAGGATTATTTTAGATGGTAGTATATAGAAGTAGGGTAGAATAGGGATCAGATACATTAATTTTACTCAACTTATCTTTCGTTTGAATAGGCTTTTGCATTTATTTTCCATCTAGTGTCTAAAGGTCAAATAGACTTGTATCCATAGATATATGTAGCTTGTGTAGATAATAAAATGTGCTTAAGATAACCTTAGGAGGGGTGCACATTTGAAAAATCATCAATTATAGAGAGTCAAGGAAAAGGAAAACAACACCTAGTTGTGGACACTAGAGCCATGTGGCTCTAGCATCCCAAATGTGGTGTTAATTTCCACTTAATAGACTATTGGGTAAACTAGGTTGGGATCTAGGAAAGTTGTTTTGGGACTATGTTTGAGCTAATTGTAGATGTATGTGATCAAAAATATGGATATAATAGTGTGTTTAAGGATATATGATAGGACTAGGGCTAAGCCAGGAATAGGCTAACTCAAGAAACACTCTTAGCATCCAAAGACCAATTTTAGGTGATTACACCACCCCAAAAAAGTGGTAAACTATGCCATCAAAAATAGATCCAAATGACACTAACAAAGTGGATGACAAATAAAGTAGAAATTTTATAGATTAATATTTCTCATGGAAATTGTAAGACCCTTTTTGAAAACTTTTTTTATTCTTAGGTTATTTTTGGGATTTTAAAATTTTAGGGTTTTTCAAACTATTTGAATTTTTTTGGGTTTTTGGCATCTCAACTCAATTAAGGATTACGGGATGTAAAATTATTTAACTTAAAAATTAAGGAGAGCATGGCTTAGGTTTCTCATAAAATAGAGAGAGTGAGGAAAAGGATGACTGAGTTGACCTCCAAAACTGAGCACTACCTACATAGTCCAAATGGACCTCGGGTCAATGTAGTTCAATTGTGTTATGGGATACTATAAATCAATAGTGGGGTTGAAAAATAGGAATGACATAGGAATAAAATTAAATGGCACATGATAAAGAATGATAATGAAGTAAAGGATTAGGATTATTATAAGGACATGTTATAAATAAATTTTGTATCCTAGGAGAAGGTTGTTTAGACTTCTCTAATTTCATGAAAAATGGGATTACCCCTAGACATGTGGGTTGTCTATAGTAGGGGTAAACATCTAGATTAAAGGGATAGATCCCATTGATGAATCACTTAGGTTCACTTTAACTACCTACTTACTTTGAAAAGGGGAATAAAGAACTGAAATAAACCTAACTATAGTGGTGATGCACCAAACTTTGTTGACCACTACTACACATTACATAATACACTAAGACCTACAAGACAACATGAACATACACACATCCTATATTGAACCTATTACATCAATGTTTTATAAAAGGGTAAGTAATTTTAAGGATAAAAGAGAAGACTAATTCCACTTTAAAACCCACAAGAGACCCTTGATGACACCAAATGCAACCTACAATATATAAATAACTACATGAGGTAAGATAAATATGACACAAACAAGGCAACGTACATCTACACTTGATGAGATCAACAATTTAGAGATATATCACTTCATGTAGTAATATAATGAGGTAAAACATCATTTTTTTATTGATAAAAGGTATAAAAAATGGGTAGGTATTTACCAGAAATAGGTGGAGGATACAAACTTAGCCAAAAGTGGTTCAATATATAGAGAATGTGTGTGTGTGTGTGTGTGTGTGTGTGTGTGTGTGAGAGAGAGAGAGAGAGAGAGAGAGAGGTGGTATAAGATGATTAAAATGTTTCCATGAGAGTTAAAACTATAAAATGGGTTATGATATAGTAAAATATCCCTCTAAGTCCATGTTTCTCACTCCTAAATCAGATCCAACCTTCCAAGTGGTGTGGGGGTTACAAACTTGCTTGACACCTTGATAAGTATCTTGTAAACTACCCTTATTTACATGAAAGGAGTGAAAAATGGAAATTACAACTATGAATTAGCCTTAAAATGATCTATAAAAACTCATTTAACATCTAACATTCCTTAAGAAACTCTTATGACCTACCATTGCATCAATTATATGTATAGGTGTCTTATAACTCTCCATTTTCCATGCCTAGATTGGTCCAAGTGGCGTAAAACTCAAGTGCATATTATTAAACTAGTATAAACTATATGAATGGTCTTAAAATATGTTATAATTTCTGAAACAAACCATTTTGTTTCTTATAAAAACTTCCAAGAACTTGTTTTGCTCCTTAAGCCTTCAATAACCCTAATTCCCTTATAGCCTTTTTTCTATAAATCTCCTTATGTGGGATTTATATATATTATATTTAAAAAATAATGTAATATTATAGGACCCAATATGTCCTTATATTTCCACGTTAAATTTTATCTTCAAAATCTAAGTGGAAACCCATTTTTCTATCTTCCTCTCTCTTGAATTAGGCCTCCTTGCTTTGGACCCAATTTTATTGCTCCTAACTTCTAACACAAATTTTAAATCACAAAAAATAATTTTATTCACTTTACCTAGTTTATAACCAACCTCCATGTCAAATTTGGGGTCCTAAAACCCTTTAGATGTATGCAAACCAAGAAATGGTCTTACCACCTAGTCTCATTTTGACCCTGTTTGAGTTGCCTTGAAAAATTGGCCTAATCTAAACATCTCCAAAACATATTATGATTTTTTTTTTTTTTTAATAGATATAAAAAGTAAAAACAACCTCATTCCATGATTTATAATCTCTCCCCTCTCAAAACACTTGTAGAACACAAAAAAATGTAAAAATAGGGTATTTTGGGTAGTCTGTATAGTAGTCCATTCAAGTGAAGTACATGTACAGAACCTAATTGGAATCCTAAAAAACATACAAGAGGTTTTAAGATTAAATTATGGCATTTTATGTGAATTTGAGCTCATTTCCCATGACTAGTCACTATCAAGGTTTAAGAGAGGTTTTAGACATGTCTAGGGTCTTAATGATTGTTCATAAAAAATAGATCATTAAATGAATTCCTTCCACTTGTAAAACCTTCTTAGTATACTCATTAAATTATTCCAAAAGTATCATACTCCCATGAAAAGTGTGAGAAATGGTATGATCAATTGAATTTTCTCTTTGAATAACTTGCATAACATTCTTAAGCTTAGAGAGAGCTCTACTTTGAGTTATGGGTTTTGAAACTCATTCCCATTACTATAAGAGGTCCAAAAACCTCTTTAAAAACCCTCTCCATGATTTCACATGCTTTTTAAGTATTTATTACACCTATGTATACAAATAGTACACAAATTAGGGTATTTGGGGTTAAGAGCCTATCTTCTCTTTGTTATTCCTCAAGGGTCTTAAAGTGAAATCTAAAGTTTGTTTTCACCTAAGAATGAATATATACCTCTGTTATGACTATGTGTGACTGAATATATATGAGGTTAGAATTCATTTTGGTTCATCTTCACTTTGTTTCTCTTTTGGTTTCAGAATGAACCTATATGCCCTCTTATCAAATTAGATACAAACTTCTATGTCCTTTACATGTAGTATTCTACTTACTTCATTCATTAGGTCTCCAACTAACCCATTATATCAAGCCTAGGTTTCTTGAGTCAAATTAAATGTCATACCCTAGTTCCTGAGTTCACTCATTTTCTATCTCTATCATAACTATAACACTTCATGAAATGTTTATACATGTGTTTCACATTCCCATTAGGGTCTAAGTATATGTCAACCTAAAACAAACTATTTCATCTAACCATCATCTCTCTAGGTTTAATTTCCTATACAAGTTATGTATGTAGTTAGGCTAAGTATGCATGGGGTTCTAGTTTCTATTAGGAGGTATGTGACTCATGTATTGTTTGTTCAAGTCTCCTACCATCTCCTAAATATCTCAATAGTTTATCTCAACTCAAAATTCACCACCAACTAGCTTCATCTTTGAACTCACTGCCTTATAGGCATATGTATGTATATTAGGGATGTGACTACCTACTCTTATTGTTTAAAGGCCCTTATTTATACACTAAACCTCTTCCAAACCCCTAACATGTTATTGAATGGCATTGAATACCTTATACCAAACCTTCAACTCTACCTTTCCTTTAGGTCTAAGAATGAACTAACCTTCCAATAGGCCAACTGTAGGTTATTGACTTAAATATGTATGAGATATTGAAACTTATTTTCCTCAATACTTCTCAATCTCCTTATTTTTTTATTAACATGACTTATATGTCCATTTTTCAAAATTTAGATAGTCCTCAGAACTCTCTTTACACTTTTGTTTTCATTTTAGGTTTAATTAGCCTGTGTCTCTTCATAAAACCACCTGTAGCTACTTATTAGGTTTCTTGATTGATTACTCTTGATTTTTATACCCTACTCTGAGCTCAATGAATTTATCAATAGTTATTGAAATTTATTAAAGTTTCCAAAATAGTTGTAGAGTTCACTCAAACATCTTTTGTGTTCCTTCTTTATCCTTGAGACCAACTATCAATAGGGTAACCTGTAGGTGATTTTCCTAGGGTTATTGACAATATTTTATAGTTGTAGGCCTTTACCATTCTCAATGATATTATTAAATAGTTTATGAACATGTTTAGTTCATGGATTAGATTTCAAAAACCTTCAATAGCTGTGTCCTTCCTTGAGCTTAGCACTAGCCCATATCAATGCTAACTTTCTTCTATTTGCAGTATGTAGGTGTCTCTAGGGTCACTTGACTACTTATTATGGGCTTGAGACCTCACCCTCCTATAAATAGACATCTATTAGTTCATGAACCTATATTAAAGTTCTATTTTGGGTTTAAAACACCCTTTAAAATTTTTTATCCTTGCCATCAAGTACACAATACTATGCATAATCTTATAGGTGCTTGAAACTATGTGTGGAAGTTTGAAACCTAGGTTGGTACATTCATTTTTCAAAACAAATTGTAGATGCTTTGGTTTCAAACAACCTTGTGATTATGGTACTTATTGATATATACCTTAAAAACCTATCAAACACCTTTTTTCTTCTTTAATGGTTCATGAACCATCCTATCTATGTATGCCTCTAGGTGGCACTTGACTATATTGTCTATGTGCTTTGGGTTTTAGTCTTTCTAACACATTTAGACATTCTTCATCTTGATCTAAGAGTAGACTCATTTTTTTCATAAACAAAATTCCTATTTTTAGGCTCCTTTCTATTGGTCTAAGATTGATCTTTGTCTCAAAAGAGGACCTACAGGATTAGGGCTTGTAGGTCACCATTGAATTCTTTAGGACTACACAAATAAACATTCATGAATTCCTCAGCTTCTCAACACTATCAAGAAAATTCATACCTCATAAACACTTATCAATGGTATCTAAAAGCTTATGACCATTATTTCAAGTCACCCTCAATTCACCTAACTAATATTGTATGGATTATACACAGTCAACCAATGTATAAGCCTATGAGTTGAAATTAGAGCCTCTAGTCAATTTAGATCATTTTGATGATGGTCTCCATATGGACTATACACACTTAACCAATGTATAAGTCTATGAGTTGAAATTAGAGCCTCTAGTCAATTTAGATCATTTTGATGATGGTAGTAGGCAATGGAAAACATATGAATACATTAAGAAGTGTATCAATTCCCTTTCAAATTTCTAAGCACCCTCAAACTTCTCTATAATCCATATAACATGTATATGAAGGAAACAAAAAGATTTCATTGAAAAAGTGTGTCTTGAATTACCATCTTGAACCTCTCATGATTCAACATGTGCAATGTGACTCAAGAACCTAAAACTATAGTATGTTACTATTAATTGATCCACAATTAGCAATCAACTCTAGTAGACTTGTCCAAACACTGATAATGTCTCCCAAAGAGAAAATACTTGAATATATGAGTAAGAAACACATTTTATAAAAGTATGTCATGAACACAATTAAAATTATGGGTCTTCCATGAATAATGAATTGTTATATACCTTTGAGAATGATCACCATGAAGATTAAATAAGAACTTGTAGCAGGATTATTTGAAACAACTTGTACACCAAGGCATTCTTCCTCCAAGTGAAACCACTTCATGGATATGATTAAACTGATGAAACAACCATAAAAATTAGATACAATACCTCCAAAAACCACCATAAAATAATTCCTCTCCATATATTTTTGAGATGGATAAATAGTTGCAAGAATAGACCCCTCTCAGATAGATAGGCCGTAGTGACCTAATTTCACTACTTATGATTGTTAATGAATAATAGGACATAATTATACAAAAAAAATCCACTAATTTTAATCTCATTAGTACCCCTAATAATTTAAAAAATTGAATCTCCTCTCTCTCTCTCTCTCTCTCTCTCTCTCTCTCTCCTCTCTCTCTCTCTCTCTCTCTCTCTCTCTCTCTCTCTCTCTCTCTCTCTCTCTCCTCTCTCTCTCTCTCTCTCTCTCTCTCTCTCTCTCTCTCTCTCTCACAGCTACACCATGCACTTCAATTGCATTTTTTTAAGCTTGTGAAGGCATCAATGGAGGAGAAAAGGTGTCTATAATATTATTTAAACTTGAAACTTGGTAAAAATATGGGAAATGAAGTGGGGGATACAAAGAGACACTTAAAAAACCATTTCCAATTGACAACTGATCCTCTAAGGCCGTACATGTGCCTAAAACTGCTTGAAAATGACATTTTTCCTATTTTGGAGGTTGAAATTGTAAGTTTTTCAGTACCTGACTGAAAATTAACATTATCTAACCTCTATATGACACTAGGATTTCTTATAATATTATTTAAATGTCCTCATCTTTAAGTGGAATGTCCAACCCTTCCAAATGGGCCAAAAGGTGGCCAAAATGTGACGTTTTGCATATAAGAGCCAAACAAAGGCTAGAGAATGATAATATAATAAAAATGATGTCAAAATAAACTTTTGTAATGACCCTATACTATATTATACCTTAGAATATTTTGACTATGTTTGACCATGTACTTGACCATAGGACTAGACAAGTGAACATAAGACCAAAACTTGGACAATGTTAAATAAAGGTACATATGACCACATAAGAACCTTTAATACCATTATATACCATTAAAATAACATATAATAACCCTATAAAATTTTAAATTTATAGGGGTTTACATATTTTTACTTGGGGTAAAAATTTGGTCAATAATTTGGTTATTCATAGGGGTAGCATGCCTGTAATGCTAAATACACCAATAGCTTTGTCCTTCCATTGGGATATGAAGTCAATTTCACTATGAAACAAAAATATCATACCTTAACACTTGACAAAAAATACAACTTGATTACCTCAAAAACATATAAAATGAAGACACACACACAAAATCAAAGAAATGAAGGCACACACATGTGCTAACAAGCACTTAGGAAACACAACAAGAACTTAAGCAAACTAGACTATATACAAACTAACCTAAAAAAAATTCTCCTCCTAGATCAAATGAGAAACTTTCACCATCCTTTGTTTCATGATATTAAAAATAATATGAAGAAAATTTCCTTTTGAACCTTGTTCTTGGTGTATTCAACTTCTTCATATTTACCAAACTTCTTGGCATGACCTATAATGCAACAAAAAAAAATGCAAACATATCACCCATGAAGGTGAATTATTATTGATATCACAATAATAATTCAAGATATCACAAATCATGTTTCTTTAACCTCCATGGTATCTTGAATTAGATTAGGCTTTCTATCAACTATTGCAAGCTCATCAAGCTCTTTAAGGAGCTTAACATACTCAACCCAATCCTCATCATTGTCCTTAGTGAATACATCTTGAACAATCTCTTTTTGAACATAATCTTCAACTTTATAAATACATTCAATCTCTTAGAGGATCTCAATATGTTATTGTCAATCATCTTTGTCTTCTTTCTCTTCCATAATCGCAACTTCTTCAACTTCATCTTCTTGGTCATGGTGTACTTCATCAAAATTATCTTGATTACTTGAAGAGTCTTTTGTTGTATACATTTAGGCACACAAATTTTTCTAATTCAAGTCTTGAATTATTACACATAGGCACAAACATGGGATTACCTTTTTGCACTCAATATTTCACATTCGGTTACACTAGAATTAATTCACATAAGGCACAGGCCTTATGCGCTCACCCAAAGCACAATTAAGAAGGAATTGGGGCCTGTATTAGGCTAGTTGTGTCATGGTGAAAGACATTAATTATAAGACTTGGTCAATTTAAAGAGGGTTTCAAATATATTCATAAGCATAACACTTTCATGGGCTAAGCCTAGTAGTCTATAGGTGCAAGCCTTTGGATGGATTATTCCTAGTGTCATATGGATGAAATATCTTATTAAGCTAAGTCTAGATTCATATTAGTGCTATAAGGGTCAAGGGGATAATTTCAATTAAGTTCCCAACTTGGCTTGTACTTCTTAGTAAGGGTAGGATCACTCAGCACATGACCCTCTATACACTTAGTCTTTTCCTATAAGTATGATTTACATCATCAATATTTATAGGGATGCCATTAATGGTGTAACCAAAATCATGTATAAACATCTCTTAACATAAACACATGTAAATTACAACATTAAAATTAATATCACATTAAAATATCAATACAATGGATGCATAAAATAGAAACATCATGTTTACTTCAAACATTCATCACCATTAATCCAAGCTTTAAAGAATACAGAGTTCATAACATGAAACGTGTTCAAGTTTACACTACTTAATGGCCCAGAGGCTCACAAGTGATTTTGGGCATGTAAAAATGGAGCCTTCATGACATCTAAGCTACTTTTAAATCTATTGGAGACCACTACAATGTATACAGAGAATTCCCAAATTTATAGAGTTTCAATGCATCATTTTCACCTCCTCTAATTGACTAGTTCAAGCTCCTTTTATATCTTTACAAGAACATCTATGCTAGGGTAGGGTGTGCATGCTAGGTGCCAATATTAAGCCTTTGTAATCATTCTCACTAGGTCCATTACCTTGTGCCCTTCATGTTACAAACACCATATATCACCAACTCAGAAGATGCCCCAAAAACTCTATAATTGGTTAACTACCTACCAGCTGGTGCAAGATATGTATTGATTCCTCTAGCTGGCACCAAGATGCTAAAAAGTCATCATCACTCAAAATTATGCCTCATGCTAATCTGTCTATCATGCTATTGTAAATACTTACATAATAAATTAAGGGGCCCAACATTACCCCATACAAAATTTCTATTCTAACCTTAGACTAGGTTGTCAAAGTCTTTGACATATAAAACTCAAGCACACTCTCCTTAAGCTCAGTGTTGAAGTCCTCAAAGCCTTTTATAGAGATATTTATTTCTTTAGTGGTGCTATCTATTTTGCTAGAGGCCACAATAAGAAAAATCATGTCAGTCTTGACTAGCTCCTTTCTAAATGCCTCTAAATTTGACTTCACTGTAGTCACACTCCCATCTAAGATTATTTCTTGCTCATAGGCCCTAGTTTGTAGAGTGTTGAAGAGTGTTTCCAAGTTTTACTCTTGGTTATTTATTTGGGTACTTAACCATTGATATTCCCCATGATATATGCTTGATCTAACCTAGTTGTAGAGTAGACTTGTGCCATTAGCTTCTCCTACTCCTCATTTGCTTGCTTGAAGTGCACATCTATGACTAATGCCTAGTTGAAGAAGCTCAATGAGATGGAATTGACAAAATCTACACCCTCCTGTATCTTCACAAAAATGTCATCCACCTATTTGAGCTTAGCAACAAGCTCCTTATATATCATAGTGTAGGGATTTTATTCTTCCTCTTCTTGCATTAGCTTAAGTTTTATCCTTGGGAGCATCTGCTCTACTGGCACACATATGTTATCAACCTTAGAGAGGTTCAAAGTATCCATGCCAACTAGAAGGGATGGTTCAACCATATCTATGTGCTCACATAGCTATTGGAGTTTGAATTTTTTGGCTTGCAGTTCATCTTCATCTTTTTTTATAGAGTTTCTTCCATTTTTTTCCCTACCATCATTGATGATATTTCTACATGCAATTTTAGTGGCCATTATAATAAGCATATTCCTAGACTAGACTAGTTTCAAAGAATGAGAGTTTATGAGGAGGGAGTCCTACCCCTCCTTAGGCTCTTCTATGCCCAATATAGCCTTTTGAGGTGGCTCAAAGTGAGGCTCATCCATCTAGTGATCAAATAGAATTACTAGTTTTTTTTCTTCTTGGTTGTGACAACTTTGGGGGTATGGTGTAAAACATTTTAAAATATTCATCCTTCCATCCCTTATGGACCTTCTCTCTTATATTCAATTTTTTATTATCCTTTTCGACAATAGCCAACTCTATTTTTTCTTCCTCCTCTTCACTAGTGCCACTACTTTCTTTAGTGCTTTCCTCAAAGGACTCATCTTGTTCCTTAAGGGATTCTTCCTTAGACTTTTCCCATTTGTCTACTTCTTCCTCTTAGGGTTTCTCAATGTTGACCTCTAGGTTTATTCCTTTGGCACCAATGTCACTTTTTTCCTACTGGGGTTCATCTACTGTCTCATTTTATTTTTCTAAGGTATTAATATCACCTTATTTTTCTTAAAGTGCCCATTCACTACCTGAGTGCACCTCTTGTGCATCTTTTTCTACTTGGCTAGTGGTGGTGCTAGGTGGTTTTTTAGATGCTTTAATGATTGGTCCTATGCTTTTAAAAACCTTCTTGGCCTTCTCTACCTTGGTTGATTCATTTTATTTTTCACATCTATGATTATTTTCAAGTGACAATACCATCTCAATTTTTTCCTCATTATGGCCCATTTTCTTCCATTCCCTTCTCTTCTTAGCCTCTATTTTTTCCTAGGCCAATCTACACTTTTATTCAAGTGACAGTGCCTTATCAATATCTACATCACTCAACCTTATTTTCTTCCACACCTTTATTTTCTCTTCTTCTACCTATGAAGGTGATGTGGAGGTTTACACATTGGATAAGGAGCCTACTAGCTCCTCTGTTTCTTCAAGCACAATGGTTGTGCCACTTTGTAGGGCCTCTTATACATCCTTGGTGTATGGCCCCTCTTCCTCTTCTTATTATTGGAAGATATATTTTATTTTGCTTTATTCTTCCTTAATATCTTCCTCCATGCCACATGCAAGGGTCTCTTCTTTATTCATTTCTACTAGAGTTATAGTTGGGATTATAACTGGTCCCTTATAATTCTTCTTTTTCTACTTCTTATCAGATGAAGTAGTCTCTGGCACAAAGCTTATACATTTCTTGGGAGATAGAGGTGTAGCTTATTCACTAGAGGCAATCCTAAACTTGATGTGCTCTTCAATATCCTCAAGTAACTCTCCCTACTTCTTATAGGGAGACTTTTCTTGCATCTTTGGTGTTGGCTTCCCTTTATCACTGATCAAGTGGGGGAGATCATCATCTTTTTATGAATTGGTGCCTTTCTTGTGTGGCTTCATCTCATAATGCAGATTAAATATGCACTCAATTATAATTTCCCTTTAGAGGGGATAGAGGTCTATTTGATCAAAGTTATCTTCATTGTCCTCTATGGCCTTTTCTCTTGGGTACATGTACTAGTGCCTCAACATGTTCCTTTCTTGATCTATGGTCTTCACTGGGATATATAGCTATTATGTGTTGGGAATCCTCCTTAACACCACTATGAAATATTTGGAAAAAAATGTATAAGGTAGATTTAGCCAAATGGATATATTTTCATCTATGAGTACCAAGCACACTACATATAAATTATACATGATAGTAAAGGTTACCATTCCTACCATGTACTAAAGGATCTCTTGGTGCATGCACCATTCAATATTGAATTCCTTGATGTATCGATCATACCACCCCTATAATCTCATATTGTACTTTTGAAAAAATCTAGGTGGGTAGATGAAGTCTTGATAATTCAGCATTAGGGACTCATTGTGTCATGGAAATACCCAAATGTTTCAATTATTATCATTATGCATGTTGATCTCTTCCATCACAATCAATATCAGCATGGACCCCCACCTAAAGGTCTCACATGCCTTGTGTCATTCTAACACATTCTTAATAATATCATCTATAATAAACTTAGAGATATTGAACATTTTTCCTTACATCATGTGGTGGGTGATGCATAAGTAAGTATTGATAATGTTAGACTAGTGGCCACTAGGGAAAATCTTGGAGCTAATGAGGTGAATCATTACTTTAATACCAGGGTCTTATATATCTATAATAGGGAATTTAAACCTTTCCTTGTAGTATCCTATGAGTTTTGTAACCCTCTCCACCTCTACATCATCCTCCATCATTTGGTAGATGTTAATCCCTTACCTAGGAGCCTTATGATTCTACTGATGAGGTGCATTGAGATTTGAATATACCTTCATGTGAAATAAAACCTATCATTATATATGTGAAAGAGGAGGAATTACACCAATTCCTATAGCTTATCAAAACTTGGTAGCTCATACAACTAGTCATGCCAGTGGTCACTAGTTTGTCTTAGATGTAGACAACAAAGAGTGCCATGCCCACCTTTGTATTCTTTCCTATCTCAACCATCCAATCCTAGTTGAGCTCATACACATTGCTCAACATCTAATGGTTTTACTATTTCAATATACACATGTGTGTAAAGGAAACCCATTTATCCCCCATGATGACCTCAGGGAGGAATTGCATTTCCATACACATAAGCTTTGAACTTGCCTTAGGATCTACTACTACAACATTAACACCTTATATCAAATGAACTTATTTATTCATAACAACTACTTATTGTACTATATATGCCTTGTTGGAATCCTTTTATGCCTGTGGTAGACCTAAACTTAACCTCTTTTTGCTCATTTTTAATTGGTTGTAGTTCAATCACAGTCAGGTGATCTTCCTAAAGCCCTTAATGTTGATTTGTGCTTATTTACATTCATGGGGTTGGTGACTACAACTTCAGCTCTTGAGCTTCATGTGTTGTTAATGGTGGCTTCTACATTTTTCAAAAATCCTTCTACCTAGTTTCTCTCTCAATCTCTCTCCACTCACTTCCTTTTTAATTATAAATAGAATATAATCTCTATCTTAGTTAAACTATTCTCATTTGGTGACTAGGTGTTTGGTTTTTATTGTGGTAGCATTTTCTCATTTTTACTAGCTTCAACTTTGGTTCAGCTCTAATTATATGTTAAATTTGCATAAGGTTTGTAACCTATTACAATCTTCCATTTACCTCTTTATACCTTAGTTTCATCTACCTCATTAATAGATGGTGAGTAATGGCATGGCAACATGTGGATATATTGAAATTTGACAAACCCATAAAATCTTCAAAAATCCACCATGACTTTCATATTTATTGTGGATCTTTGTGCCTCCAACATCACCACATTAAATTTTCTTAATGGTGTATTTGGTGAAGTGACTAGTGATTCAAATGATCACTTCTCACTGACCATTGGGTGGGTGCCAACTATCTCAATGATTTCTCTCTTGTGCTTCATTCACTTTGGCATGACCATTGCCTTTATTATGGAAACCTAGGTCCAACATTTCATATGCATGTGATTCAGCCTCCTTGGTTCCATCTCTCCTTGATGTTGCTCTTCCTTTTAAGCATGCCTCTATTAGTCGATTTCTATAGGTTTTTATCTCTTTTTGATTTGGACTTCCCTACCCAAAATAAATCCTTAGTAATAGTCCTCTAGTGATTCATTCTCTCTTGGTTTCTTATGTACTATAATCTTATGTGATTTTATTTGTCAATCTTGTACTCACATCTTTCTAAATCTAGTAAACTTCATGTACCCTAAAACTTAAGTATCTGGCCTCAGGTGCTTAGAAAGCATCCATTCCCAACTCACTCAACTATATTTATGTGTGTAAGTCCCGGAAGAGTTATCCTATAGGATTAAAAGGGCCGTGCTTATTCACCTAACATAAATGAAATACATTTAGGGAAACATTTGGATTATACCAAATTTTATTCTAGTCAACACAAAATAACAAACTTGTGACTGGGAAGTTGGTGTCTAATGGAACAACCACCACCCTATTGACTATAGGGCTTCAATCTATTGATGTTTAAATGACAAGGGATTATTTCACCCATAATCGTTTGCATCTTGCATGCATTATTCTCTAATATGTTGTGGATGATATAGCATCCCATCTACCTAATATGTATCTTGCATGGGTGCTTGAGGTACTTTAAGTCATATAGAAAGACCAATATACCTTTAGTAAGTACCTTTCACCTGATATGTCTATCATGCCATAGATTTTAGTGGACATTCTCTACTTGATGACTCCATCTTGCTTGGGCATGTGTCTCATCCAAGTGATCTAAGTATTCCAAGTATGTACTAAAATATTCTTGGTCATCCAATCAAAAATTACACATGATATGTAATGAGGGCACTAGAAATTCCATAGGTAACACAACCTCTATGCTAAACACCAATTTTAATGGTGTAACATTATTTAGGCACTTGTATGTAGTGTGATAGGCCCATAATACTATTGACACATGGTCATCCTAATATTTGTGACCAATGTCTCATATATTTTTGAGGAACATTACTAATATGTTATTGAATGCCTCAATTATGCCATTTTCTTGGGGATGATAAGATGTCATATTATGGTATACCACCATGTATTCAATCAATAAGATTTGAATTTTATTATTGATTAAGTACACACCATAGTCACTAGTAAAATTGAGTGAGTACCCATAGTAACTGATGATGTTTTCCCATATAAACCTTATAACTATGGTGGCTATGCAATCTTTGGTCTATACTGTGTTGATCCACTTGGTGATATAATCTATGTTTTCCAAAATGTATCATGCACATGTACACCTCACAGTGGGAGTAATAAACCCAATAAAGTCAATGGCTCATTTTTCAAATGGGTCCTGGGCAAGGATGGGAATGAGAGGAATCTCATCCTAGTGATTGGGCTTTCCCATGATCAAGAAAATGTCTAAGGAAAGGTAATGAAAATAAGGAATCATGTTCAATTTAAAGGTTTACTTCCATAGGAAAAATAGCTTTTTCACATCTTTAAGAAAATCAAAAGAGAATGAAATGAACCTAAGATATTTCAATCAACCTAGCATAAGCACAAATTGACAACTCTACATTAACATGCACATATATAGGATCTATAAAAATAATTCAAATATGAATATCAAACTAGATAATTGATGAAGTATATATGATAGAAAACATAAACAAATATTAGATAAACTTTGTAAAATTCCTTACTTGTACTACTCGCTACAAGTTTACAAAACAATTTTATCTCTAAGAACTCCCCCTTCTTGTACCATAGGCAATACCTCTTTTATATAGACCTTTCATGAAGTATGTAGGTTAGTAATGTCAAAATTTAAGGACAACTATCCTTTTACAATCTTTTGAGAACCCTCTAAGATTTCTAATTGACCAACCTACAGACAATGTGCTTTACAAGTTACACATGCCTTTACAAAAGAATATTCTCTTTTCAAAAGTATACAAGCTCAATTATAAAAAGAATATTCCAATCTTAACTAATTTGGAGACCGTTATACTGTCGCAAACTTTTTCCTTCCCTGTAGGATCTTAATTCTATAATGTTATTCATTAATTAGCTAGAGATTAATGATAGGTCATGAACAATTTTTTTCTTGATCTTATAAGCCCTTGAGATCCCTTTCAGCCCTTTCCAAGGCTTGTTTGATGCCCTTGGAATCTCCTATATTTTATTTTGATGATAAAATTAGGCCCATGACCTTCTTATTATCAACCCATATTTTCCCTTATCTTTGATTCCTTACTTCTTACTATTTGAGGTCCTTAGAAATGTCTTCCATCTAGATATGAAGTCAGATAGACATCCCCATCTTCCCTTGAAATAACTTTTTGGGATGCCATAGTTATGAATTTTACTAAGTTCTTATTAAGGCTTTTAGTTCAATTTTGGATCAAATAATCCTTGCATAAATGATAATCCAATCTTCTTTGGCTTGACTATAGTGAGCACAGGGTCAAATTAGGGTTTTTTTACTCTTTAGGGATTTCTTGACGGTTTTTACAATGATTTAATGGTTTTAGCTATTTGAACTTGTGTGAGATTAATGACTTAGCTCCTAATTGGATAGTGTACTTATACCCTTACATTTCTTGAGTCTACAAAATCTTACAGTTGGCATATTATACCTATGTGGCTCCAATGTGGCATCATCATGGCATCCTACTCATTAATATTTAAAATATGATAGTTTTTTACCCTTGGACATGTGTCAATATTTTATTGGTTATGAGCCCTTTGAAAATTTTGTCTTGCCTCATACCATTAGATCTATTTTCTTGGATAAACACAGTTCATTGATCTTAATCTAAGAACTAAAATGCTATTTATTGTTTGATATATTCCCCATGGTTATGACACTTATCACTTCTGCATTCACTCTAAGATTTTTTGAAATGTCAATATTGATCTTTCACCATTTATCTTTTTTGCAGAGATCAATCATGTTCCATAGATCTTGATCTACGTAATTGTACCTCTTACTCCATGGATCATTAATCAAAATGTGTACACTCATCCACATAACTTTGATCTTTGAAATATGCTCAAGATTTAATTTATGGCTTATGGTTATGCCACATGTCATCTCCATATTCATCCTTAGGGATTTTAACTTTTCAACCTTTATCACACACCATTGGATCTATTTGGCCTGATCAATGCACTCTACTAGATCTTAGTATAAGGGGTAGAATGTTATTGGTTATTAAATATTATTTCACAAATATTATGACACTTATCACCTTATTTATTGTCTTAAGGTATTTTTAAACTTTGACTTGGCATGCACTATTGATCAAAATGTGTACACAAGGTTGAGTATCATCGATCCTTGAAAGATGTTTGAACTTTATCTTAGGGATATGGCTTAAATTTTCAACCTTAATCTCATACCATTAGATCTCCATTACCTAGGTAAATGTGCATCATTGATTAAGTCTCTTGACTTGTTGACTTTATACACACTGCTAGATCTCCATCGCTTGAGCAAATGTAGACCATTAATCCTATAGTTAATAAATTAATTAAGTCAAAACTTAGGTAATATAAATAACTTAGGTTAAATATTTTAGACTAAATTTTTATTCAGGTTGATAAATAAGGTAAAACCTTAGGATAAAATTTTTAGGCTAAATTCTAAAACATAATGAAAGGGGCCCCATGAATGATAAGAGATGACTCATAAGGTTTTAGCCTAGGGTTTTTATTTTATTCATAAATATATTAAAATATTTAAGATATAGATTTAAAACTTGTCTAAGATATAATAAAAGGGACCCTGTATTAGTTAGACCATGACAATAATAAAATAGACCAAGGGGTCATGGGAAATAAAAGGACCAAGCATAAGATTTTTAGACCAAGGTTTGGTTGTGTTGAAAAACATGACTAAGCTTTAGGATTAAAAAAATAAGCTAATTCTATGGCACAAATAACCATTCCCATGCAAATTGTTCCCATACAATTTTAAATTTAATTCAAAAGTGGATCTAGGTTAAAACATTAGATTAGGGTTTTAACATGAATTAAAATAGATCCAATTAATCTTTGATAGATGAAAGGATAATAAAATATCAATTTAAAATTAAATCACAAAACCCTAAGCATGTTCATTCCCAAATGATATTCCATTCAATCTACAATATAGAAACATAATCAACAATCATTAGCAACATTAAAAGGGATAAAACCATGATCAAATGAAAACATGTCAATTAATCCAAATGAGAACCATGTGTGGATGATATTCAAATAAATACAATGTGAAAACATGCTATTGATACTCTGATCAAGTGAATTTTTAATTTTAACGTACAAATTTTCACATTTTAAAACAAGGGTCCCAATTTTTTAGAAATGGGGGTATGTTGACCTCAACATGGATAGACCATGGCAAGTACCTCACACTTAGTTATGGTGTATTTTTGCTCTACCTTGGTCAGCTTATTTCTTACAAAAGAAATGGGGTAGTCTATTTTACCTTCACTTGCTTGTGCTAGAATGGCACCAATCACAGTACTAGATGCATCAACATGGACATGGAAGGGATTCACCCAGTTGTGAAATTTTAATATTAGAGAACTTGCCAATTTAAGCTTTAGGGTCTCAAATGCATCTTCCTACATTGTGCCTCAATATAATGGTCCATCCTTTCATAAGAGTTCTTCAAGCAGTGCTATAATATTTGCATAGCTCCTTATGAAATTTCTATAGTTCCCATAATGGAAAAGAAAGGTACAAACATCCTTCTACATTAATGGGGTCTAGAGTTGAATGATGATGGAAATATTTATAGGATCAATGAGTAGACCATATTTGTAGATGATGTGCATGAGCAAAGTGCCAAATGTCATTATGAAAACACATTTCTTAAAGTTCAAATAAATCTACAACTATTAACACCTTTCAAACATCAGGTGCAAGTTGTCATAGTGGTCCTTCACTAATCCATACATAGTCTAATACTCTAAATAACTTGGAAAAATGGTAAATGAAGTATTTAAAAGTGGTATTTGGGAGAATACAACTGACACATTCTTGAGTCCAAAGGACATCACATTGTATGTGAAATAACCCCATTCTATCACAAAGGTAGTTTTGTGCTTGTCCTCCTCTTCAATTTGGACTTGATGGTATCCTAAAAACCCATCAATGAAAGTGTATATTTTTCAACCTACGATGCCATCCAAATTTTTTTTGGTGAATGGAATAGGAAATGGGTATGTTACACAAGTGAGATTAAACAACCTATAGTCGACACAAATTTGAATGTGCCCATCCTTCTTAATGCTAATGACCATGGGTCTAACCCATTTATATTATTTCATAGGGTAGATGGTTATTATGGCTAGCATACCATAAATCTCTATTTTAACCTTGGTGTGAAGATTGGGGTTCATCCTGTAAGGTTGATTTTTGACAAGTTTTGTACTATCGACCAACTTGATGCTCATCTTCCTAAGAGATGACTAAATTCCTTTCATATATCTATAATTCTAATTTAATAAGCCTAGGAATTCCTTCAATAGGTCCAAAATACATTCCAAATATATGTTAGACCAATAGGAACCCAAAGCAACAATATTTGGTTCCCTTCTAAGCTGATATCTACCTATGTCATTTTTAGTGGCCCTCAATAGGGCTCATTCTTCTCTTCATGTAAATCCTTAATTTTATTAATTCCATCACTTGTTTCTATGTAAATACGGGTAGGATATTTTTCCTCTAGAATTCTATCCTCTACTTGGGAACTATCTTCCTTTTTCCTATCTGGTTTTTCTAGTTACACACCTTCCATGTTTCATCATCCTTATCACTAAAGTCACTATTGAGGGTTTATATTCAATTAAAGTCTAGAGGACCAACCCCTTTACACCAAACATGTATTTCAATAACTCCTCTAATATTTTAGTGTCCTAAAAAATTGACTTCCAAACTATCTATAGTGGCTCAATTAGTTTAAGGTTTTGCAAAGAGAAGGATAAGGTGTGAACAAATTTCTCCTTTAGTAAATCCTAGTTGGTTATCTCATGGTGCATCTCATTGGAAACATACCATACATATTCCCAAGTCTTTAAGGTCCTATATAATGTATGTACCCATAGGTACCTTAGGGAGTTTTTACCATAAATAGTGCATGTTTCTTCATAAAGGTGCACATGCACTATGGGGCTAGAGTCACCAGAGTAGGCTGAGATGTCTAGGTTCTCATTAATCTTCTCGAATCTAGTGAAAATAAATACCTTCACATCTCACCAAGTTGGAAAGCTAGGCCTTTGTGATGCCAACCAATGAGCGGTAGTGTTCTTCAATATATACACTAGTACACCCAACCTATCAACTTCTTTTGGGATGCATGATTTAAGGTCTCAAACATAGTCTTCTACTAGATTACTCCATGCACATCTTGGGAGCACCACAATTTTTCCCCTATTAAGGTGAAAAAATCCTTTTCCCTTCTTCTTGGCACATGGGACCCACCTTTTAGAAGTGTGATCAATTTGTACCCAGCCTATCTTCACTAGTTTTGGCACCTTTATGCACACTAAGTGGTATATTTGACTAGTATTATCATATGCTTCCTTGACCAATTGATTGTAGACAACATTGGTAGTATCTGAGGCTAATTTCCCATCTTCCCAAGAAATCACTCCTTGATCATGAGGTTTTAGTGTCTTAGTGCCTTACATTGTGATGTTATATATGTGTTTGATCTCATCCTTGACTTCCACACTCTTGAAATAGGGGGTCCTTGGTCTTGTGAGGGTTATAAATACCGTCTCCTTTCCATTATCAAATGTAATGTAGTGATTCTTAAAGCACATAGTTGTGTTGTTCACATAGCACTATGGCCTTCCTAAAAGTGTTGGGTAGTTATCTTGCTCTACCAACTTGATCATTTCAAAGTCAACATGGAATTTATCACCCATGATATCTATAATTACACTCTTTAGAATTTTTTTAGGCTAAACTTGGGTCTTGTTAAACATGAAAAATACATGAGGGGAGGGCCTCAAGGCTGGTCTACCAATTTCTCCCAAGAATTATTAGTCAATATGTTAACCTCAATGCTTGTGTCTAAAAGGACCTCAAAAATAGACCATCTATAAATAGTGTCATTCACGAGGAGTTATTGGTCGTACTCTACATTTTATGTATGTTGAACTTCTCATGCCCTCTCTATGTGTGGCATAACAACTTCAACTAAAATCTAACCCACATGATCTAAGAGCAAGTTATTTGATAGGGGTAACATTCCCTCTATTTTTTAAAGGCACAAGATCTTTATTAATTCTTGTATCTCTGATTCCCAATTATTTTTCTTCTTTTGGGAAGCAACATCTTGTGCTTCTAGATTTAGCACTAGGTGGAGCTCCCCTTTTAAGTTTTGCAATACACTCATGGCCTACTATAACACATATTTTTGGCACAATGGGTTTAGTACGGTAAAAATTTGGGTTTAGGCCATGTTACATGATCAATGAGACCCTTATCCCCATATTTTATGTGTAACTCAGGTATTGGTGCAACTAGAAACTGAGTGGTGAATCCAATGTGAGTATTTGATTAAAGTTTGATTGTCTCTATGTAGGTCAATTACAACTTTGGGGACCATTTCTCCATCTTTGGCTCATGCCTAATCATTTCTATTCCTTTTTTTATTCCAGGCCTGCCTTGGGTTAACTTTTTGTATAGGTCAAGGCATTCCTTAACTTGATGGGATCCTTGACAATACCCACACATGTGATGTGTAAGGTAGTAGCACTGATAATTATCTATAAAGCCACACTTTTAGTATGAGTAGGGTGGGAACCTTCCACCATTGTATCCTCCACCTTGACCTCTATCACCTCATTGCATCCTAAAGCCTACATTCTATTGACCATAGCCTTCATTTCTTTGGTTAGCTTTCCCTTCAACTATTGCAGTGTCTTAACTTATACCTCTTTCCATGTTATTACACATCTCATTAATCACCCTATAATCAGTTGTGATATGGGTTTAGTCATCACACAATTAATAATATATGGTTGTGTTAACCTAGCTATTGCATTTTAATAAAGGATAGTTGTGAACATCATGCACCTCTCAACAAACTTCACAATGTAAAAATAATGTATGCACATTCCTTCATGGGTAGTTTTTCCTATTATGTCCTTTTGCTTCACAGTTAATGCACCATAATCCACTTAAAAAATCATTCAATGAGCTAGTAGTAAGCTTTTGGAGTTGGGAGGCCATAGACATAATCTACAACTCCATAAATGGGTTGATCCTAGTATCTATGCTTCCAAATGACTTAGCTCTAAGCATAGCTTCAAGTGATTCAAGAGGGTCTATAAATGTTTTCATGAAAATCACTCTTTGGAACAAAATTAACAACCCTATAATGAACCACTATGCATACTGGGAAGGGTGAATATCATATGAGAGCTTGGAAAGGAGAGTTTTGAACCTTGTAATATACATGGACATGATTTTTGAGAGTCCTTAGGTTGAATATGGTGATGTTATGATATTCAAACTCTTAAATGTCAAATTTCTTCAATAATTCCTCCTACAAGGTGTCATAATCAGCCATAGCCTAGTTAGGGTCAAATTTACTATACTAGGCATGGGTGTGATCAAGCAGAGTGGTCACAAACTAGGTTACCTTACACTCTAATTGGGTTATGCCTTAAGCATGCCACTATAGTTCACACTTTATCACATGATCTATGAAATTTTCCATGCCAAGATACTTTGGAAAGTGCATGGCCATTTTATAATAAATTTTCTATGAGGAAAAGATGGGACTTAAGGTGTTTGTCCACTAGCATCTATCTTGGTGGTAGTCCTCTGATGCCTCTAGCCATTGGGTTAGGTGTTAGTCCCATCATTACTAGTATAACTATTGATGTTGATAAAACTATACTATTTACTTGTGGCACCAAACCACTCACTATGGGATATTACCCATTTTATGTTTCTAACATCGGTTGAGTTGGTATACCTATGCTCAAGTTTTATTGTGTTGAGCTCATGCCTACTATTCTATAGGTAGTTACACTCACCTCCTTGTATGGAATAATATATTTAATCACAAAATTACACTCTAAGTCTGTAAAACATAAAAAATATATGTCAATAATAGGGTCAATTATCATTTCTATGCTTTATTCAAGTATGGGATCTAGTGTGTGAGCATGTGTTATAGGCTGAAATGGGGTAGGCATGCCAAGCATCTCTTCGGTCACCAAATCTTTAGAAACCTAATGGATTCCACACCTATCAAATATGAAGCTCAATTCATTACTTCATTATTTCTCAAATCCTCATGCTATTGCATTTTAAGAGATACTTCCCCATGCCCTTCCTTCTCACTATGGGTTATATCAACACTTTTAGCTTCCAGATCTTCCATCAGATTATGTCATCACTTGTTATAGGTCTATTTTTTGATATCTCATATATCAATTTACTCATCCCCTTTCATTGTGATTTACCTACACATCCCCTTTTCCCCCTTTTTACTGATCATATGTGAAAGTAATTTATCCTTCCATCCCCAAAGTTTCAAACCCATAATCCACCATTAGATTTTTGATCTCTACATTTAATTATTTCATAAATAATTTATGAGTATGTTAAAACTACAAACTCAAACATGTAACTTTTCAACGCTCCTTGCCACTATCTATCTACTACTCTAGTCCAAGTGGCATCTAGGGTCTCAAGCCTCTCTAGGAAACATTGGTACACATGCTCAAGAAACTCCTTCATCCACTCATATCACTATCAATAACTTATTCTATAGTGGGTTGAATATATAGCTAACCATTGGTACACATGCTCAAGAAACTCATAGAATAAGACCTTGTATAAAGCATCATATAGGTTGTGTTGAACCCACTTTCTCAGTGTTTTCCCTTTATAAGTTTGATTCTTTAGTGAAAATATATACTCCACCGATTGAAAACAATACTCAATGTTTTTGAGGGAGAGATTTTACATTTTTATTCCACACCATTGCAACAACAAAATTCAACATGGTCCAAACAATGGAACCAAAAATGTTGTAGAAAGGTCAGGCATAAGAGGTTTTTTAAGTCAGTTTTGGACTCATTACACTTAAGCAAAAACATGGTATTTTCAATATTCACTCAACATTTTACACTCAGATACACTGACATCAATTCATATAAGGCATAGGCCTTATGCACTAACCCAAAGCATAGTAGAGAAAGAACCAAGGCTTGTGTTAGGTTAGTTGTGCCATAGTATAAGACACAAATTCTAGGATTTGGTTAATTTAAAGAGGGTTTTAAATAGATTCATAGGCATAATATTTTAATGGGATAAACCTAATGGTCTATAGGTTCAAGCCTTTATATGGATTATTCCTAGTGTCATATGGATCAAAACTCATGTTAAACTAAGTCTAGAGTCATTGGTGCTATAAGGGTCATGGGGCTGCTTTCAGTTAATGCTCAACATGGGTTGTGCTTCTTAATAATTATAGGATCACTCAATGCATAACCCTCTCTACACTTAGTATTTTCCTATAAGTATAGATGGAATCATCAATATTTATAAGGAGTCTATTAATAGTGCAACCAAAATCATGTATAAACATCTCTTAACATAAATGCAAGGAAATTACAATATTACAATTAATATCACATTAAAATATCAATACAAGGGATGTATATACTAGAAACATCATGTTTACTTTAATTATTCATTGTCATTGATCTAAGCTTTAAAGAATATAGAGTTCATAATAGGAAACATGTTTAAGTTTACACTACTTAATGACGTAAAGGCTCATAGGCAAGCTTGGGCATATACAAATAGAGTCTTCATGGAATATGATCTACTTATAATTATATAAGAGGCAATTAAAATGTATACAAATAATTCCCAAATCAATAGAGCTTCGTTTCATCACTTTCACCTCCTCTACTTCACTAGTTCAAGCTCATTTTATAGTTCTATAGGAATGTATATACAATGGTGGAGTGCACATGATGGGTACTAAGATAAAGACTTTGTAATAATTCTTACCAAATATATTGCCTTAAAACCTTCATTTTAAGTCACCATATATCACCTAACCTAAAATATGCCCTAGAAATCCTAGAATTGGTTAGCTTCCTTCCAGCTGGTGTAAGATCTGTGTTGATTCTTCCAACTAGAACCAAGATGCCAAAAAATCATAATCACTCAAAATTATTCCTCACACTTATGTTTCTATTTTTATTAAATGAATCCTTACATAATAAAATAAGGGGCCCAAAATCTTCAACTTCAAGGGAAGATACAACTTGCACAAGTTTGGTTGGCATGGGATATTCCTTTTAAAACACACTCTTAAGAGGTAAAGAATCTTTAATAGTGTCTTCAACTTGACCAAAAATAGGTGTATGAAGGAATTAAAATTCTTCACAAATTTAATTGAAATTAAACAATAAATCATCTTGATCCATGGAGTCAACAACAACTTTTTCTTCTATTAGTTGTTCAAAACTAACCTCTTGATGTTGATCACGAGTATCAAACAATTCAGCTGATGTGATATCTCTTTCAATCACCTTATATTTCATGCCTTGATCAAAATATTCATTGGTAACTTAAAATTGATATTTATCATCCTTTTATTCACTCAATAATATGTATTTATACTTTTCTTCACCAAGGGGAGTCCCTCTACTTAACTCTTCATTTTGAATACTTGAGTCATCTTCTTTATTAGATGAAAACTTAGTTTTATCTTATTCACTTATCTCCCATAAGATGGGCTATCCTTAAATAAGGTATTAATTATAATGGTGGTGAATAATTTCATGGGTTGGATAGGGAGTATGATGTGTATTGGATGTTTCATGAATGGGTGTGAGGATGGAGGGAGTACTCTGGCAATTTGGAGTCTTAGAAATGGGAGACTCTTGAAAGAATTATTGGAGAGAGAGAAGGTTTAGATTTGACATAGGTGTTCCATTTTCTTCATAAACCACCTCATACTTATAATAATAATCTTGAATTTCATTATCATCTGTAACTCGATCATCCAACTTCTCAAATAGGGCCTTCTTCTTGTCTTGAATGTTCTTTTGGATTGATTTCCATAAGGCAACAACTATAGGTTTTTGAGGAGAGGGCAACGAGGTTTGAAAAAGCAAAATGTATTATTTCTTAACATAAAATTATTATTCCTTAATATATTCATATTTATTACCCCAATACTTCACTATTTGGTTCCAAGTTAGAACTTTGGAGATATTAAGCTCTTTTAAGGATTGGATTGGCTCTCTTACAGGCTCTTCTTGAGGATAGTGAATGGTTTCATGAGTATGAGGAGAATAAAAAATTGATATGGAACACAAGAGGAGTATTTAATATGGGAGGGAGAGAGATAAGTCTAATATTATTCTGCAAGAGTTGGCATGGTATAATTAGGAATCATAGTCCAAGAAGTCATCCAAGATGAAGATATCTTGTTTTCTTGAGGAAGAATAGGTATATCTTGAAGAGGACTTGGAGTCAAAGGAGGTAGAATAAGGATAGGAGATGATGATTTGAGTTTTTTAGATTAGGTCTATTTATTTTACCATCTCTCTAATATATATATCCACCATTGGATAAAGGTTCTCATTTCACTCAACTCAACACTCATAACATATTGGGTTTCCTCTCCAACTGACATCTTGATGCAGGAGTGTCACTTAAAACATTGTAAATATTAGTTAATTTTCATGTTTTGAGTATTTTTTTAATTCATTATAGTCATAATAAGTATGTATGAATAATTTTTAGGTGGTAGGAAGTTGTGAAATTCAAATTTGGGTTGCATTGGCCTTTTCCTGCCAAAACCCTTAATTTGAATTTTTAAATGCTTTTGTGAAGTGTAGGAGATCTCCACCTTGTATCAAGAGGTATAAAAATTATTTTTAGGTGTTTATGTTATAATAAAATTTAAATTTTGTTTCATTACCCACATGATGAGTCATTTTTATGAATAGGATAGTGGTCAGGTAGTTTATAACGTACAAAGGGAAGTTAAGAGTTAGTTATGGCAGGTTTTGGAGTCTTTTTGATATAGATAAGTGTTTTTTATAAAATAATAAAGTTGAGAGTGAAGACTATGTATATGGGGTGTATTAAAAATTTTAAATTTAAATAAACCTAAGAATTTAAATAGAAAATATTCTATTTGAAAGATACTCTGTTAGCAGACCTTATCATTTCTGTGTAGGCAATAACAGTGAATCTGTAGACAAGGTGTATGAAGGAAAATTTAATAAATATGTGTTTTATTATTTTATTTGAGAATTTTTAAGTTTAAATTTAATATTTTATGGGATTAAAATAATTTCTCAAATTTATTTCAATTTATTTTTGAATATACACATTATAGACCTGTCTATTCTGTGTATTTACACACTATGTTTTGAAGGTTGAGAGGTTGCTTTCATTTCAATGAAAATAATATTGATTTATTTGAGTGAAATTAAAATGTATATTTTTTACCTTGTTATTATTTAATTTATTTTCATTCCATTATATATTTCCAAACATATGAATGATAAACTCAAAATTGTCATGTTTCTTACGCACATATAACTAACTTTGATTGTGTATAATAAAGTGGTGAAAAGTCATAATGTTGAAATTCCCATAAAAATTATGGATGTTTTGATAATTAATATGGTATATATCCTTTTTTTATTCAAGATTTAAAAATGTTTAAGTTTAATAAATAATACACAAAATCTTGTAGCATTCAAATATTCTTGCATAGTTAAACAAACATCTCTATAGAACAGTGTGGTAGGGGTGTTTAGAGAATTGATTAATGATTAAAAATGGTTTAATGTGATAATTAATTAAAAAACATTTAAATTAGTTTTAAAATGTTTTAAATGCTTGTAAAAAACATTTAACCCTTCTTAGGCACCTATAAGTAGCAAAACCCTGTTCTAGGGTTTCAATCTAAAAATTTGATTTCTGAGAGTTTAAACCCATGGAAACTCACCAAATTTGTAAAAAATATTTGGAATAATATTTAATAATATATTTTTAATTTATTAAACTTATTCCATATTTGAAATTAAATTATAACTATATTGTGTGTTAGACAAGGTATAAACAGGTCTAAGAGGCCTAATCTGAGACCTTGAAGAGGTTGGAAAAGTCATCAAATGGAGGAATTAGGTCTTAATATTTTGTGAAAATTAATAATATATTATAGGGTACATGAGGATGGTAATATATTTCCAATATATTATTTTACCCATCTATACAACAAGAAAGGCCTTAAAAAAGGCTATTAAATACCTTATGTCAAAGTAAGTAAACATTAAATGATAAGAGGATGAGTTTAGAGGTTGTAAGGAGAGAGAAATGGGATAATGTGAAATTATTTGAGGAGGGAATATATGTATATAAATATCATAGAGTTTTAGTAATCTTGAATCATTAATAGAGCCCAAAAACCAATGAGACCTAATCTAGAAGAATCTTAGTAATTCAAGACTATTGTTGTAAACAGAATGACAAAAGAGATTAAGGTTGATGGAATGAGAGGATGGAATAATTTTTGATTAAATAAAGAGATTAAAGGTAGAGATAAATAATTTTTGGAACCAAAGAGTCACAAATATTTGTAAACCAAAGAAAGACAAACAAGACAACCAAGAGATCAAAGCTAAGTGGCAGTTAGGCAGAGGTAAGTGTTGGTGAATGATTTATTATTTTCATGTAGTTAAAAAAATTGATGAATCCCTCTACATCACATCCACTTATCCATAAAAATTTTAAATAACTTTCTCATATTTTATATGAGATTAAAAGGTATCACATTAATCTCTCTATCCCATTTTCTCGTCACCTCTTCTAATCTTAGCAGTTTTGGTTTGAGTGCCAATAAGGAAATGGTAGGAGAAACATAATTTTGATATGGTATTGAATTAGTAATGGAGTATTATGAATATTTTAAGTCTTTTAAGGCTGATAAAAAATATTATGGTCATATGAAGGGGAATTAAAATGATCATAGGACCCCCATGACTCATAAGGATGTTAAAAATCTTGATAAGGTTGTTCAGACACATAATTAGGGTCATGACAAAGTTGATAGGGAGGTAAATAGTATAATATTTCATTATATCCACCCATGTAAAATTCATTATTAAAATGAAACCCAAGATATTTAGTAAATTATTTTCACAATAAGTACCTGTGATGCTTATAACTAGTTGATTTCAGTTGGAGTTGCCATTGGTGTTTGCTTAAATGCCTCTAAATCCTAATAAGTATAACACACCAAAAATCCTTCCACTCTTTTAGACCTTAAGTCCCATCTATTATTCCAAAAAATTTATAAAAAAATTTTACACCTTAGGAGAAAGTTGTTTAGACTTATCCAATTTGGTAAAATATGGGATTACCCCTAGACCTATGGCTTCTCTATAGCAGCAGTAAACCTCTAGATTGAAGGGTTAGTTCCCCTTGATGAATCACTTAGGACAAATTTCACTAATTTTTTGTTTTAAAAATGGGGAGAAAGAACTAAAATAAACATAACTACAATGTTGATGCACCAAACTTTGTTGACCACTACCACACATTACAAAATATATTAAGACCTAGAAGACAACATGAACATACACACATCTTAGACTAAACCAATTGAATTAATGTTTTGTAGAAGGGTAAGGCATTTTAAGGCTAAGAGGGAAGACTAATTACACTTAAAACCCCATAATACACCCCTTATGACACTAAATACAACCTATAATAGATAAATAACCACATGAGGCAAGATAAATATGACACAAAGAAGGCAACATACATCTACACTTGATGAGATCAACCATTTAGAGATATATCACAATATGTAGTCATATAATGAGGTAAAACACTAGTTTTTTTTATTAATAAAATGTATATAAAATGGGTAGGTATTTTCCATACCCATGTGGAGGATATGAATTTATCCAAAAGTGGCTCAATATATAGAGAATGTGATAGAGAAGAGAGAGAGGTGTGGTAGAAAATGAGTGACAAGTGTCCATGAGAGTTAAAACTATAAAATGAGTTATGATATAGTATAATAGACCTATAATTACATGTGTTTCACTCCTAAGGTAATTCCAACCTTCTAAGTGGCATCAAGGTTACAAACATGCTTGACACCTTGACTAGAATCTTGGAAACTACCCTTATTTACATGAAAAGAGTGAAAAATGGACCTTCCAACCATGAATTCAATATAAATTGATCTGAAAAACTCATTTAACATCTGAAATTCCTTAGGAAACTCCTTTAACCTACCATTCCATCAGTTATATTCATAGGTATCTTGTAACTCTACATTTCCCATGCCTAGATTGGTCCAAGTGGCCTAAATCTCAAGTTCACCTTCTTAAAATCATATAAACCAGATTAATGGTATTAAAATATGTTATAAAGTATGAAAAAAACCATTTTGGTTCTTGGACCAACTCCCAATAACTCGTTTCACTCTTTAAGCCTTCATTAGCCCTAGTTTCCTTATAAGCATATTTATCTAAATCTCCTTATATAGGAGTTATAAAAATTATATTGAAAAAATAATGGATTATTATATGACCCTATATGGTCTTATATTTCCATGTTAAATTTAATCTTTAGACTCTGAGTGGAAACCTATTTTTTATACCTTTCTCTCTCTTGAATTAGGCATCCTTACTTTGGACCCTATTTTCTTGCTCCAGACTTCTACCACACATTTGAAATCATATAAATTAATTTTATTCACATTACCTAGGCCATAACAAACCTTCATGTTAAATTTGGGGTTTTGAACCCTATGAAAGTATGCAAACCAAGAAATGGCCTTATCACCTAGTCTCATTTTGAGCCTGTTTGAGACTAGATTGAAAAATGGGTTTGATTTGATAATCTCCATAATATATTGTGATTTTTTTTGGATTTTAACAGCTATTAAAAGTATAAAATTACCTCACCCCATGATTTGGAATCTCTCCCCTTCTTAAAACACCTAATAAATACAAAAACATGAAAAATAGGGTATTTTGGTAGTATGTATAGTAGTTCATATAAGTGAAGTAAATTTAAAAAACATGATTATAGTAATAAAAAACATCCAATAGGTTTAAGGATAAAATGGTGGCATTTAATGTGAATTTGAACTTGTTTTCCCATGACTAGTCACTATCAAGGTTTAAGAGAGGTTTTAGACCTGTTTAGGGTCTTAACAATTGTTCATAAATAAAAAATCATTAAATGACATCATTATACTTTTAAAAACTTCTTATTACACCAATTAAACTATTATAAAAGGATTAGACTCCCATAAAAATTTTATGCAATGATATGAGCATTTGATGTTGCTCTTCAAATAACTTGCTTAGCATTCTTAGGATGAGAGAGATCTACTTTGAGTTATGGGTTTTGAAAATCATTCCTAATAACATGAGAGGTTTAAAAAGCTATTTAAAAACCCTATACATTATTACACATTCTTTTTAATTCTTAATTATCCCTATGTATATAATTGGTACACTAATCAAGGTACTTGAGGTTAAGAGCTTGTCTTATCTTTTCTAGTCCTCAAGGGCCTTAGAGTGAAATATAAAGTTTTTTTTTTCACTTTAGAATGAATATATACATATTTTAATTATTTTTTAATACCCTCAAGATCCATTCATGGGTTCTACAATTCTTTTTTCATGCTTTGAGTCCAAGAAGGTCTTTTAGATTTCATGGCTTCCCTTTGCCTGAGTGGTCAAGGTCTGAAATAAAACAGTGAGTACTTCCACTATTTTCATAACCTAAAGGATAAAATAGAGGTATTTTTAAATTCATGATGAACCCATATACCAAATTTAAAACCTTGATCATGCTTATATATCCCTCAACACTTCAATTTCTCAAGACTAATTAGACTATGAGGTTAGAATTCAGTTTGGTTCATCTTCACTTTGTTTATCTTTTGGTTTAAGAATGAAATTATATTACCTATTTTAAAATAAGATAAAAAATTTATATTCCTTTACATGTACTATACCACTTCATTCTTTCATTATGTCTCCAACCAACCCACTATCTCAAGCTTAGGGTTCTTAAGTCAAACCATCTATCATATGATAGTGCCTAAGTTCACTCATTTTCTATCTCTGTTATAAATCTAAAACTTCATCAAGTGTATATAAATGTATTTTAAATTACCCTTATGTTCTATTTATATCTCAAACTCTAATAAACCATTTCATCTGACCATCATCTCTCTAAGTCTGACTGCCTATACAGACTATGTATGTAGTTGGGTTGAGTATGCAGGGGGTTCTAGTTTATATCATGAGGTATGTGACTCATGGAGTGTTTTATTAAGTATCCTAACATATCCTAAATATATCAACATTTTATCTTAACTCCAAATTCACCTCCAACTAGTTTCATCTTTCAACTCATTACCTTATAGGCTTGTGTATGTATATTGGGGACTATGATTGCCTACTCTTGATGTTTAAATGCCATAATTAAAACACTAAACCTATTATAAAACCATATAATGTTATTGAATTAAATGTAATAACTTATACCAAACCTTGAAATTTGTCTTTCCTTTAGGTTTGAGAATGAATTAATTTTTCAATAGGCAATCTATAAGTTATTAACATAAATGTGTATGAGATCTTGAAACCAAATCTACTCAGTCCTTCTCAAGATCCTTATTTGGTCTTAACATGAATTATATATCTATTTATCAAAATTTATATATGCCTCAAAAATATCTTTACACTTTTTTTTTCATTTTAGGATCAATCAACATGTGTCTCTTCATACAACCACATGTAGTTACCTATTAGGTTTCTTGACTGCTTACTCTTGATGTTTAGAACCTACTCTCAGATCAATGAATTTCTCCATAGTTCTTAAAATTACTTAAAGTTTCTAAAATATTTTTATAGTTCATTCAAACATCCTTTGCATTCCTTATATATCCTTGAGACCAGTTATCACTAAGGTAACCTATAGGTTCTTTTCCTAAGGTTATTGATTGTATTTTATAGTTTTAGGCCTTTACCATTCTCAATGATCTTCTTAAATAGCTTATGAACTTTTTTGGTTAATGGATTAGATTTATAACACTTTCAATATCTCTATCCTTCCTTTAGCTTAGTACTATCCCATCTCATTACTTAACTACTTACTATGGGCTTGAGACCTCACCCTCCTATAAATAGCCATATAGTAATTCATGGACCTATATATAAGTTCCATTTTGGGTTCAAATAACCATTTAAACACTTTTATCCTTACCATTATTTACACATTACTGTGCATAATCCTATAGGTGCTTGAAATTATGTGTGGAAGTTTGAAACCTAGGTTGGTCTATTCATTTTTCAAAGTAACATATAGGTGATTCAATTTGAAACAACCTTGTGATTATTGTAATTACTTAGATATACCTTAGAAACCTCTCGAACACCTTTTTTTTCTTCAATGGTTCATGAACCAACCTATCCATGTATCCCTGTAGGTGGCACTTGATTGTATTTTCTATGTGCTTAGGGTTTTAGGTCTCTCCAACACATTTAAACATTGTTCATCTTAATTTAGGATCAGCCTCATTTTGTGTCATAGTCAAAGATCCTATTTTGAGTCTCCTTTCTATTGGTCTAAGGTTGATCTCACTCCTAAAAGAGGACCTATAGTCTTAGGGCCTGTAGGTCACCATTGATTTGTGTAAGACTACACAAAAAAACACTCATGATTTCCTCAAATTCTCAACAATATAAATCAATTCATACCTCCTAAACACTTTTCAGTGGTCTCCAAAATATTATGACCATTGTTTCAATCCACCTTCAACTCATCTAAATAATCTTGTATGGACTGTATATAGTTAACCAATGTATAATCTTGTGAGTTTTAATTAGGGCCTCTAGTCAATTTAAATCATTTTTATGATGGAATTAGGCAATGTAAAGAATATGAATGCATGAATAAGTGTATCAAGTCCATTTCATAGTTTTGAACACCTTCAAACTTCTCTACAATTTGTACATGTATATAAAGGAAACAATAAGCTTTCATTAGAAAAGTGTGCATTGAACTACCATCTTTAACATCTCATGTTTCAACGTGTGCAATGTGATCTCAATAATCTCACACTATGGTATGTTACTAGTAATTGATCCTAAATTATCAATCAAACTCTAGTAGGCTTGTTCAAACACTAACATTGTTTCCCAAAGAGCAAATACTTGAATATATGAGTAAGAAATACATATTATACAAGTAGATCATGAAAAAAATGGGTCACACATAAATAATGAAGCATTATATACCTCTGAGAATGATCACCATGAAGAGTAAATAGGAACTTGCAGTAGGATTGTTTGAAATAGCTTTTACACCAATGCATTCTTCTTCCAAGTGAAAGAACTTCATGGAGATGATTAAATTGATAAAACTACCATGAAAATTAGATACAAGACCTATATAAACCAAATTAAAAATAATGCATCTCCATCTATTTCTGAGTTGGAGAAATAGGTGCAAGGATAGACCCCTCTTGGATGGATAGGACATAGTGATTTTCTATCACTATTAGTAATTGTTTATAAATAATAGGACATAATTATATAAAACAATTCCAATAATTTTAATCTCATTAAGAACCCTAAAAATTTATAAAATTTCATCTCTCTCTCTCTCTCTCTCTCTCTCTCTCTCTCTCTCTCTCTCTCTCTCCTCTCTCTCTCTCTCTCTCTCTCTCTCTCTCTCTCTCTCTCTCTCTCTCTCTCTCTCTCTCTCTCTCTCTCTCTCTCTCTCTCTCTCAGCCATACAATCCACTCTAATTTTTCATTTCTAAGCTTGTGAATGCAATTATGGAGGAGAAAAAGTGTCTAGAGTATTAGTTAAATTTGAAACTTTTTAAAAAGATATGAAATGAAGTTTTATATCCAAAGAGATGCTTATAACCCATTTCCAACTGAAAAATGATCCTCCAAGGATGTATAAGTGCCCAAAAGTGCTTTAAAATGCCATTTTTCCTATTTGGGAGGTTAAAACTACAAGTTTTTTAGTACTTGAATGACACTTAAGATTATATTATCTCTTTATGACACCAAATTTATTATAATATTATTGATACATCCTCTTCTTGAAGTGGAATGTCTAACCCTTTTAAATGGGCCAAAAGGTGGCCAAAATGTGAATTTTGCATGTACGAGTCAAAAAAAGGTTAGATCATGATAATACGATACAAATGATGCCCAAATAACCTTTTGGAATGAACCTATACTATAATATACCTTTAACCAAGTTTGACTATGTTTGACCATGTACTTAACCATAAGACTAGACAAGTGAACATAAGACCAAAACTTAGACAATGATAAAAAAGGACACATATGACCATATAGTACCCTTTAATACCATTATAGACCATGAAGAGACCATATAAAAACCACATAAAATTTTTAATTTAGAGGGGTTGACCTATTTTGACTTGGGGTAAAAATTTGGTCAATAAGACCATGTCAAATAAGAACCAAATGTGTCCAGTTGTCAAAGTGTCATGTAGATAATAGGCTAGAATTTTACCCAAAGAGGTCTCAAGATACCTTCCAATTTCATAACAAGATCAATATAGTAAGACAAATGGTCAAAATAAGATGGGCTAGGCTGAATAGGATTGAATGGATAAAATGGCTAAAATGGTAATGGACTATAATGACCAAGATGGATTAATCATAATGGTCTATAATGTGGATAAGGATACCCCTAAGTGTCAAGGTAATTAAAGTAAATAAATTATTTATGCATGATGCCAAAAACATAGTTTTCATCATGGTACTTGACCAAGGTGCCACAAGCATGGTTTTCATTATTGGATGAATTATTTATCTTTCTCTTTTGATTTTTTTGCATCTTAACTCAATGGAGGATTAAAAGATGCATAATTCAGACCCCTTATTATTTAACCAATACTCACTTAGAATGGTTGAACTATTTCAATCCTACTAATGATGTGAATAAGACAATCACTATCATGATATTCATTGGTTGTTGATTTTACTTCCTCTAAACCTTTAAACAAGATGTATTTATAGCCTCTATAAAAAACAGTGCCACTAGGAAGGGTAAAGAAGGTTAAGCCATGGGATAAATGGTCTAATAATATAATGTGATATATGTCTTGAATATATAATAGGATTAGAATGGAATGTAAAATGGTTGATGGAAAAATGAAGTTTAGGATTTTTATTCACACATTATTTCTAATTTTGGATTAGACTTAATTTGCCTATGGCGGGGCTAATATTGACTTTGATAAGTTTTTCATCAAGAAAGAGAAACTAATTAGCTCATTTATTGGCACCTCAAAGAGGTTTTTACCAACAAATTCTTCTTGATTATTCTGATCTAGATTATCCAATAACACCTTAAATAAGGTTTCCCTAAGGGATTATTATAATTCATTTTGATTATCCATTAGGACCTTAAGGAAGGTTTCACTAAAGGATTGTGATTTTTTATTCTACTTATCATCTATCACCTCAAATAAGGTTTCACTAGAAGATGTTGATTTTATACTTTTACTATCTCTTAACACCTCAAATAAGGTTTCACTAGGAGATTATTCTTCTGCTTGAATTTTGTCTTACTTACCTAAAAACAATTCCACTGAAATGTCACCATGGAATAAGTTCAGTTATGTGTGATTCTTTTGGTCCTAATAGATGTTTGTGGGAAGTGGAATGTCATTGTAATGGCTAGGTTGGTCAATGGTAAACACATGTGTAATGGAAATAGAAGGATAAAATATAACACAATTATCATAGAGGCTACTAGGAGAAATTGTGTTGATGTTGAAGGAAGCTTCCTAAAAATTGTGGAAGGATCAAAAATGTTTTCGATCAAATCTACAAGGATTGTGTAATCGATGTTGTAACATCCATTAATATCTTCTAATTCTAAATCTAATTCTAACTCATGAGGATCTGAATCCAATGTTGAGGCTAACATTGATTCTACTTCTAGTGCTAAATATGATATTATTTCTATAATGGAACCCAATTATGATATTGGTTCTAAAATAGAACCTGATTCTGATGTAAAGGTAGCCATAAAGAGGGCTTGTTGAATTGCATTGTTCACGAGTACCATGCCCACTTTTTGCTTGGAAATGAAGGCTTTGATGAATTAATGTTTGGAAATGGGGAACTTTTAGCATTGGTTTAATAATGGGATCTTCAGATATGGGTCTTGTGTCAAATAGAGGCTCTTTGTCAAATATAGGTGGACTTTCAATGGTTTGGATTTGGTCAAAGATGGGTGATTTTAAAAAAAATGTCGATAATGGTTGGATTCTCTTGATATTGATTTGGAAGTGGACATATTTTATCATGTTTGGGAAGGTGATCATGATGAATATTGATCGATTAGTTATTAGAATTGGGCACACTTGGATTATCAATAGATAAGGGCCCTTGGAGGGCAAATGACATAATAGATCTAGAATATTGGCTTTGCTGTGGCATCTCTTTGGAAGCTCTTATTAAATAGTGTAATTTTTTGACTAAAAATCTAGCTAGAAGTTTAGCACTGAGCTTTAACAATATCACAAGATTTTCATCTTTATTGTCAAAAAGGTGTCACATAAATTGGTCATGTCCATAGTATACACTAGATGACATATTTAAGAATCCTTGTTGATTTTATTTGTGATCAACAATAAATTGAATATTTTTAAGGTTAATTTGTGAGATTTTCTCTTTCACTTCTTGACTAAAGACTCAAAAGTATAGAACAGGTTTAGGATCATGAGGTGGTATGAATCAAATTTACCTTAGAATAATGACCCCAATCAAGGATGCATGCAAGAGGAAATGGATGGAAGAAATTGGCCCCAAATAGGGTAGACTTGGTCTCAATCTTTTTAATATTAGAGTTGGTCAAAAAGGTCTTGATTTGATTGGCCCCAAACATGGTGAATTGGCATAGGTTAGAATGGGTCCAAAGAAGAGTGGACTTGGTCTTCAATGTAATTGGAATAGGCCTAAAGAGGGTATTCTTAGTCTTATTTAGAATAGGATGGGACAAAATAGGGTAGTCTTGGATAAGTATTTGAAAATGTCCCAAATAGTGTAGTATTGGTCCATAGAAATAACCCAAAGAGGGTGGTCTTGGTTTGGTATAATTGTTTTGGCCCCCAAAATGGTGGATTGACATAGACTAAAAAATTCCACAAATAGGGTAGATTGGCATAAAATAGAATTGGTCCAAATGGCCTTGATTTAATTTTCCTTAAAAAAGGTTGATTGGCCTAAATATGATTCAAATGAAATAAAGGATAGATGTCATGACTTCATCATTCCCAACTGACATGTGTGGGAGATTGAATGCAAAGACAACAAGTGGGTTTCAACTGGCATGAGATAGATTCTAAATAATTGGATTTAGCATAAATATACTTGATTTGGTATTAGAATGTGGTTATAAATGAATTGGATTAGAATTGGAAGGTGGTTCAAGACAAATTTTATTGTAATTAGTTAACATGGCACATGGTTCAAGGCAAACTAGATTTAGCTTTGATTTGGCACATAGTTCAAGGCAACCTAGATTTAGCTTTGATTTTGCACATAGTTCAAGATGAATTGGATTTGTCTTATAATTAGCATATGGTTCAAGATGAATTGGATTTGATTTTGATTGGTGCCTTGGTCAAAGTTTACCTAATTTGGATTTTGAAGTTGTAGTTGGCCTTGGTGGACATTGAATGTTCAAGTGGGTCTATTTATCCAAATTTTATAATGGAATAGTTCAATAAAAGTTTTTTCATGTAAGTATCCAAATAGGAAAGGTGTGAATAAAACTTGTTTCCAAAAGGGTACATAAGGTTTTAGGTAAAATGGTTTTTAAGTGCAAATGTTCAATACTTAGAATATTGAAAATGTTTGAACCTGGTTTAATAATAAAGGCTTTGGTCTTGGCAAATTGAATTAGGATTTTATAACTTTGGAACCCAAAGATGTGTGATTGCTAAAACAAAATTGTCTTTAAACAATGTTTAATTGGCATTGGTTTAGATCATTTGACTTCAATTAAAATTGATTTGATTTGGAAAGTTGATTGAGTTTGAAATTTGGAAGAAACATTGAATGTCATTTGAATTTTGTAAAAGGCCCAATTTTATATGATTTAGGTTGAACTAGTTAACCCTATTTGACATTAGAATTGGCTTAAACTATAATTGAAATTTGGATTTGATTTGGTATTGGAATTAAACTTGGAATTTGTATTAGGTATGAAACAAAATAAATGGAATAACTACAATGGTTTAAATAAGAATTTGGATTTTGGTATTGGAATTGGTTTGAAATTGGAATTTGGCATTAGGAAAAGACTATTTGGCTCAAATTAGGTATCCTAACAACATGGTTTGGATAAGTAAGATAGGTATTGGGACCAACTTTTAACATGTCACTTTTATTTAACCTAGAATTTTGGTAGTGTAATGCCTCATTGTGTGTGTATAAAAATGGTTTGTAATTGGAATTGGTTTGTTTTATTTGTTATTAAGTATGAACAATATTTTGACACAATAATTAAGCAACAACACACAAGCATTACAAGGAAATTTAATAAGTGATGCAGTTTTACATCACATCCATTGAACCTTTGAAATACTTGCCTTGAGAGGATTATAAATTATAAATTTTCATTATGAAAATTATTGTAATAATTAGTGGTATTTTAACCCCACCCTTCTCTCAAAAGATCCATATGAGTAAGGTGATCTTCATAGGTTGTTAACTTTGCACCACTACATCAATGAATGATATGTGGTAAAAGAGGCATCTAATAAACAATCCAAGATTAGGCCATTCATGAGAGGGTCTTGTCCCTTTGCAACTGCTTCAACCATAAGGGTTTTAGTAAAGTGATAATGAATTTACAGTTTGCTTATAATTTTACTTGTCAATGAAGAAGTTCAATCTCATTGCCAATATTTATCCTTTAAGGGCACCACATCTTGGCCTAGGATATTATAAAGAACTCCCTAGGGTTAATTTCCTCACATGATAATATGAAATCAGAAATCTAGGCCTTCACAATGGTAACATTCCTCAATTTTTATACCCCACTAAATAAATGGGGGTTTGGTACGATTCTAGGATGTCACTTTTTAGGTCAACATACCATTAAATACTTATGGGAAAGCGATGAAACCCACCCCACATAGTCAAAACAAAAATAGTTTAAAAGGAAAATAGGAACTTTTAGATTTATGAGTAACCCAAAAAGGGGAGATAATACTTGAAAAAATAACCCCACAAAACAATCAAACACCAAGAAAAAATTGCAAGAAAGTAAAGAACATGAAAATGAACAAGTTTTTTATAACCCAATTGAAATGTGAATTTATTTTAATGCTCAAATTGAAGTGTGAAGTATAATTTATTTTTTTGACTCAAAATACAACTTCTTTGGCCAAGGTCTTGTAGGAAAAGTAATTAAATTTTTGATAAAAGTGGTTTTAAGACAATAAGGAGCTTGAAATAAGGTTTGTTTAACTCTCAATTTTTGTATATAATGATTTCACTATTATTTCCACTAATTTCACTACTAAAACATGCAAACAAAACACATAAAAGTAAAAAAATGATTTTGCCACTCTTGATAATGTTTTCATCATCAGGTACGATGATTTTACTATTGAAGTCAATGATTTTAATGACGTTGGACTACACATAAAAATAGACAATACATATATAAAATGATTTCTCCACTACTATGGAAAATTTTTCTACTATGAGATACAATTTCATAAATACCAAGAAAGGCAATTTCACTATAGTGAAAATGGTTTTGCTGAATTTTCTCCCAATTTTATAACTAGGACCTGAAAAAAACTCATAATAGAAAATACCAACACAAAGACTATTTCAAAATTATCTAACATGATTTCACTAAAGATGGCTTCAATTTCATGATTTTTTATAAAAATATATTTAGAATATAAAATACACAAAAATAATGTCATGATTTGTGAATAATTTTGTTGTAGTGAAATTGATTTCACTATAGAACCTTTCAATTTTGTAACTTGTCAAAAAATAGTAGAAAAAGGTAAAATAATTTTGCTACTACTAGTAATAATTTCACTATATAAGCATTAATTTCATATTTTTCTCTTGTGTCTAATATATTCAAGTCATAGCGAATGATTTCATTGTTACAATAAATGATTTCACTGATGATCTCTCTAAAATTGTAGTTACACAGTAATAATTTTTTTGTTTGGTATATAATGAAATTGAAAAAAAATTGGAAGGAAAAAAGTGAATTATCTTGTTTATAATAGTAATTATGGTCATAAGAAGAATTTAAATGGTATAGAAGAGCTTGTAGGATGTGTCTAATCTTTACGTCACACCAGGCATGCCATTATGTAGATCAGAAATCCAAGAGAGGTTAGTTAATTGTTAGTGAATAAAAAATCAAAATAGCTTGAAGATAAATTCTCAAGCCTAATACCTAGGTTGAAATATATTTAAAACAAACAAGAAATGCAATTTAAAGATAAATAACCATGCTTTTTACCTCCCTTGAAGATTAACTTGTAGACTAGTCTAAAGAGGTTAAGCTTGACTTGTAGATGTAGACTTTTTCAATGCTTGAATTCTCTCATGAATAACACCTCTCCTTGTCTACAATCAATTTGGAATTGGCTTGGCATAATAATTAGTTAAATTATGGCCTTGAGATTTTTAATAAATTCACTTCCTTATGTGACCATTGTGAAAGAGTGTGTAGACCCTTTTGTTTATATATTTAGAAAGTGACTATGGACCATCCATCTTGAGATGAAGATCAAGGGTCCAAGATTTGTAATCCATTATCATAAATGGTTATAATATGTCATAGAAATGTAAGAGATTCAAATCAAGAGCCCTTTGTGTGTGTAATAGGGGTATAAGAGAAAGAGAGTGTAAGAGGGGTGTAAGAGCTTGTAAGAGCTCTTACTTTCACACTTGGTAAGATGATGTCACCTTGGATGAATAAATATTCTAATTTTGAATTTAAGAAAATAATATAATTCAAATCCATGAATTTTCCTATTATAAGAATTATTAGGCTTAATTAAGTGGGATTAATCAACAATTATAAGAACGGTTATTTTGGTAAGTTTTAAAGTGTTAAAAAAAGACAATCAAAATTGACATAAAGTGTCAAATTTTAATTATCTACAATCAATCTATGGAATATCCATGGCTAATTAGAGTATATATATGAGGTAGTGGTTAGTATTTTATCATCAAATAGTGAATTTTGATCTTATTGAATTATTTTGGGTATTTCCCCCTCAAAGTAGCCCATTCATAATTATCAATATTATGCTCTTTTGTCAATTATTTTTTTGGATCTAATTATTATGTTCTTAATATGATATATTCCATTATTATGAAACATCTAAGTAATATCATTACAAATGGTATTATATCATTGATTTTGTCTAGTTTATATGCTGTTATTTTTTGGATCTAGTGTTGTGTAAATCAAAAGATTTTTAAGATAAAAAAAACATAACTCATGATCCAAGAATTTTTTTGCCACTGCAATATTATTTGAAGTTTTTTTTTTAAAAAAATTGGAATTATTTTTGCACCCTTGTGAAAATTAAAATTCATTGGATTCATCCTGGTGAGATGATTTTAAAAAAAATAATCTACTGGTATGTTTTTTTGAGCCTAAAACCCTTCTTGTGGTTTATGTATGGCTAGTCCTAACACTTGCAGATGCAGGAAAGTTTAAGACACTACAAAATAATCAAAATGATGACATGGAATATAAAAATTTATATCCATTTATTTATTAGGTGGTTCAAAAAAATTTGTTAGAGATACAAAGCATGGTGAGGAAGGATGATCTCTATGTAGTAAATGGGGAAATTAATTTTATGAAGCACCAATTATCAACTCTGAGTGATTAATTAACCACTATTATGGCTTATCTTCCAAAAAATAATCCTCCATTGTTATAATTTATTTTTCCTAATCTAAATAATCATAACTCCATTATTGGTTTGAAGCACATGCTATGAAATGTGGAATAGTTAAAGTTTGATGGTAAGGATCCACTCACTTAGATCAATCAAATAGAAACATTATTTGATCTATATCATACCCATGTGCAAAAAAGGTGATCATGGAATCTCTATGTCTAAAAATTAATAAATTCATTTGGTATAGGTGGTTATGTGCTCAAAATAAAAATAAGGGAACTTTTATTACTTAGGTGAGTTTACTAAAGAGATACATATGCAATATCATAAAATCTCACAAAACTACTGTATTCAGTTAGCAAAGTTGAGATAAATAGATATTGTTAAAGTCTATATTTATTAATTTAAAAATCTATCCTTATACATGGATGAAATAAATGACAAAAATATGACTAAAATGTTCTTAGGGGGCTCAAAGATAACATTCAACTTGAGGTTCACATGATTAATCCAACATCTATTTTTGAAGACCTACCATTTTCATGCTAGGTAGATGAAAAATATTTGGTCAAAATGAGGGATTACACTCATGGTTGAGAATGCAATTTCACAACATAATTATTTATGCAACATATAAAATTGAACCCTTAAACAATTGAAGAGATATATTACAAAAGGTCATGTTTTGGCTATGAAAATAAGTGGAGTAAAAGACATAAATGTACTAAAAATAAGTTATTCTACATTGAAGGAGCCAATGAAGATGATTAATATGATGAGGCCTTAGGTGAGGGTTTGGAAGAGCCAGAGGAGGAATCTAAATATTCTCACTCTACTATCTTTTATCATGCCATTTTAGGTATATTTAATTCTAAAAATCTGAAGGTGGTATGATTCCTCAATAAATAAAAGGTGACAATGTTGATCAATTCATTAACTACACATAATTTCATCAACAATAAGTTGGATACTCAATTGAACTATTTTATTTATCCAACTCTAAAATTTCAAGTCTTGATTTTAGATGGTGGCATAGTTAATTATTCTAGAAAATGCCATAATATTAAGATTTCCATGGGGGAATACCTACTTAATTATCCTATGTTTATTATCCCATTGGTGAGGATGACATTATTTTGAGAGTATAATGGCTCACAAATTTGGGAACAATAGAGATGAATTTATAAGAATTGTTCATGCACTTTCATTCTAAAATTAGTAAATTTGAACTACAAGGGTTAAAATAAAAGTCTCCCCAATTGGTTAGTTCACACTAGATGACAATGACTATTAAAAATGGGATAAAGGATTTTTATCGTGATTATTTTCCATATAAGTTCAACTAACACATGTTTTTATGCATCCCTATTTACAAATTATTCTTGATGACCACCCAATTTTTTTTGGTACAATACCAATATAACCATGACCAAGTAGAGAACATGATCATACCATCAAACTTATTATAGGTAGTACACCACCAAACATTAGACCATATAGGTATCCATATGCCCCAAAAAGTGAAATTTAAAATATGGTACATGAGATGTTGGAGGTAGATATTATTCGACATAGCCAAAGTGAATATTTATCCTTAGTCATCATGGTGTGGAAAAAGGATGACACTTGGAGGATGTGCCATTAATGAAAATAAATAATTAAGTTAACCATCAAATTTAAAATTCATATTCTAGTAATTTATATATTTTTAGATGAATTACATGGTGCTATTTATTTTAACAAACTATATCTTCATTTTAATATCATCACATTCATATTAGAGATGAGGTTATCCATAAAATAGATTTCAAAACTAATGAAGGCCATTATGAGTTTATGATCATGCCTTTTGGTCTCAAAAATGCACCATATACATTTTAGATTTTGATGAATATTGTTTTAGGCCTTCTCTAGGAAGTTTGTGTTGGTGTTTTTTGATGACATCCTAATCTACAATAAAACTTTGGAAAAACATTTAAAGTGTGTGAAATAGGTAGTGTTAGTTTTAGAAAAACATCAAATTTATTTAAAACCTTTAAAATGTGATTTTTGAGTCTATGAGGTGTAGTACTTGGATCATAATTTTTCACATGAATGAGTTAAAATTGACCTTAAGAATTTCCAAGATATGATGGAGTGGAAAGTGTCAAAGACCATTAAGAACCTTCATGGATTTTTTGGGTTAACAAGTTACTATCATAGATTTATAAAAAATTATGGTATAATAACAACTCCACTCATATAATTATTGAATAAATATTCCTTTCATTGGACTTAACTATCCACCAAGGCATTTGAGAATATGAAATAGGCTATGTCCACAACTCCAGTTTTGTCAACCTTTGATTTTTAAAAAATATTTATTGTTGAATATGATGCATTAGGATATGGCATGGGGGAAGTGATAATTTAATAATTAAGATCCCTTACATTATATATTTTTCAAATCAATGGAAAAAACAAGCTCAAGACAATCTATGATAAATATATGATGGTTTATTCTTTATGTGGTCAAGAAATGGAGACCTTATCTGATGGGAAGACACTTTCAAGTAAAGACTAATCATGATAATCTAAAATACTTTTTGGAACATCAATTTTCATCATAAGATTAAAAAAAATGGTGACTAAAATATTGGGATATGAATTTGAAATATTTTATAAGAAATAAAAAGAGAATGTGGTAGTAGATGCACTTTCCATGAGGGACGAATCAGTTGAGGCATTATTATGCACAATGACCATTTGAAAAGTAAATTGGTTAGAAAAAGCAAGATCAAAATTGGATAATGATAAGGAGGTCTTGATTCATAATATTTAGCATGACTCAGGTGTTTTTCAAAATTATGAGTGGAAATGGAACACATTATGGTATAAAGATAAATTATACCTATGTAATGATTTTGTTTTCAAACACAAGATCATTCAGGATCTCCATGCATCTCAAAAAGGGGGTACTCAGGATTTTTGAAGACATATCATCAAATAAATTAATATTTATTTTGGGAAGGAATCAAGGGGGATATATATAAATTTGTGGTAAAATTCATGGCTTGTCAACAAAATAAAGGGAAAGCAATTAAGAGACTGGGTCTTCTACAATCATTATCCATCCCTATCCAATGGTGGGAGGAGGTTTCCATGGATCTAATTGTAGGGTTGTCATGATATGAAGGTAAAAATTTCATCATGGTAATTATGGATAGTCTCACAAAATATTCTCATTTTTATTCCTTATCACAATGATTTGTATCTAGTACAATAACTACCACTTTTCTCAATACAGTTCAAAAGTTACATGGTAACCCCAAAATAATTATAAGTGATCATGATCTTATCTTCAATAGCAAATTTTAGACTAATTTATTTACATGTTTGGGTACTAATTTGGATCATATCCCATCTTATCATCCTCAATTTGATTGGCAAACATAGGTTGTCAATAAATGCCTTGAAAAGTATCTCTATTGTTTTACATTAGATAAATAGGAACATTGGGTCCATTGGTTTCCATTGGTAGAATTATGGTACAAAAATTCCTTCATTAGTTATTATAAAATGTATCCCTTTGTGTCGCTTTATGGCTATCATCCCCCATCCATCACTTCATATTTGAAGGTGAAACCTAAGGTTCAAGTTGTTGAAGAATACATTCAACATAAACATGAGGTACTAGCTAGTTTAAGTGATAATTTAACAATGACACATAATAGAATGAAGCAATAAGCTAATAAACATTGTAGTGAGATACATTTTTATATCAAGGATTTAGTATTTATGTTATTGTAGGTATATAAAAATATGTCATTTAAGTAATATAGAATGGATAAAAAACTTTATCCTAAGTGTTATGGCCCTTATTAGATCCTATATAAATTGGCAGTGTCACATATAAGCTAGAGATACCCCAATCCACTCATGCATCCTATATTTCAAGTATATTCATTGAATAAGGTCATTGGACAAAGAGTTTCTACCTAGACTAAGTTAACTAGACTAGATGAATAAGGTAGTCATTTTTAACATGAGGAGATCTTTCACACATGAATAAAAATGATACAACCAAGAGATATTAAGGAGTATTTGATTAACTGGAAGAGTCTGAATCATGAAGATGAAACCTAAGAGGATGACACTTTTAGATAATAACATCTTGATTTGATTCAACATTAAGGTCAATGATATTTTTAAGGAGAGGGGCATGCTACATCCTTAACACATAATTCCTCTAGGGATATGTGTGGATGACTTGTGGATTTCATACCTTTCATATTATCTTATTGAATTTCTATATGTTCTTAGTATGGTCAACCTATGTAATAACCATGGATAAGTAGAGTATATATAGGAGGTGTTGGTTAGTCTTTTATTATCATATATCAAATTCTGCTCTTATTACATTATTTTGGAGTTTTCCCCATCAAAGTAGTTGAATCATAATGATAAATTATTATTATCCTTTGTAAATTATTGTTGTGGATCTAATTATTCTGATCTTAATTCCATGATACATTCTATTATTATGAAACATCTAACTAATTTCATTATAGTTTATATTTATAGTAAGTATAAGTGTGCAATCAAACTCTCCTAGGTTTTCCTTAAGTTTTCATCATTATTTTTTAGGATTTTATACTTGTATATTTAGATTTTATTGTTGGAATTGAATTTTGATTTTACATCATTCATAAATTACACATGGCTATAATGGATATACATAGTTTGTATTTTTAATTCAATCTATGATTGTAATACTTACACATTGTTTCTATATAATATATAATATATTTAACAACCATGTAATTAAATAGATCAAATTTATGTGTAATAAAAAGTTTGAATTTAATTTTGAAAAATATTTACCCTTAATTTATAATTCATAGTGTTTAAATATTCAATATGAGTTGCTTCTCATTAATACTAGATGCCAAAGAAAACATATAAATTATTCCCCCCTATATTTCATCCTAATAATAGTTATCATCTAAGTCCCATTATTTTCCCTAATCTTATATAAAAAAATTTAGTGCATTTTTTTACAAAGTAAAGGTGGGAAGGTGATTGATACTGTAGTACAAAGTATAGATAATCATAATGTTCATCCTCACCCCTTGTAGCTCCCACAAGTCCAATCAATAAAAGTAAAGGATATGACATTATTGATAAATTTATGAATACACCATCTAAAATTTATATGTTAGAATCATTCCATAAGATACCACTCTATAAGGATATCCTTTATGTAGAATTTCATGACACAACTATACCAAGTGATTTAAAAACACATTATGTTGTCTCTATTGTTAATACATTATGATGTATAGAGGAAAGTATCTCTTTGATAAACAAGATCTACTTCCTAAACATATTATTAATCATCACATCTCATTATATAATAAAGTGTGTCAAGAACATGGAAGTGAACTAGTTTTGGTGGATAATGGATCGAGACTTAAAATTTACAATATCTATTTTTTAAATTTACTTGCTATAGAGGTAAAAAAATTCACTTATTCAAACATGAATATTCATAGATTTGAAAACATACCTAGGAAATTGTTAAGATAATTTAAATATAATATATTATAGGTCCTATAATAATAAACAATATGATAGGTTAGGACTAATGATATTAACTATAATATTATATTGGAAACACCATGGATTTATGATATGAATGTAGTACCTTCTACCTTACATGTGTGTCTCAAATTTATCTATTAAGATACATAAATGTGTGTGTGTGTGTGTGTGTGTGTGTGTGTGTGTGTGTGTGTGTGTGTGTGTGTGTGTGTGTGTGTGTGTGTGTGTGTGTGTGTGTGTGTGTGTGTGTGTGTGTGTGTGTGTGTGTGTGTGTGTGTGTGTGTGTGTGTGTGTGTGTGTGTGTGTGTGTGCGTGCACGCGCATGCACACACACGCGTGACATAAATGTGTGTGTGTCCCTTAGATTAATAAACTTTCAAAAAAATTGAAATGTATTAACCCATAGACCATTACATACCACATACAAAACCCTTCTCTCAAAAGCATGGAAATCCTATTCATGATAATGATATAACAATACTAGTATATATTTTAGCCACTTTTACATTACCACAATCATATTTATTTAAGTATAGTTGTGGTCTAAGATATTTATAAAATATGGGACACATAGGATAAGGATCAAGAAACCATGCACAAGGAATCATGTATCCCATTACAACATCTACTCATAAATGATGATAAGGCCTTGGATACATAGATAATTTTATTATCAATATGGAAATTAAACCCAAGATAGCTAATATTTATGCACATTTATAAAATTTGAGACCCAAACACACCCATGAACTTTGTAATTTATCAACATTATAGTTAGAAATACCTTAACCTCATTTATGATAGTGTTTCATCATAAATTTAGACATTAAATGAATTCTCTAATGATGAGTCTATTTTGGAATACTCAAAGGCATATGAGATTCTCCCTTCCTTTTATCATAAGAATAAGTTTCATCATAACATAAATTCCCATGCATATTTTTATTTAAAAAAAAATCCTAATAATATGTCCAAATAGATGGCCCAAACATAATTCCTACTACACCATATATGGAGGATAGATTAACTCTGATAAATTAAGAAATAATTTAATTTAATTATGAAATAAATAGACATATAAATTTGGAATTTCTAGTAGCTATGTTAAATTATGATGAAATGAAAAGCCTTTATACAAGTATTAAATGATTACTAAAATTTATTCACTTGGGATTACTTGAATATGTTAGGAATCAACCTTGTAATTTTAATGCATAATATTTTACTTTATTCAGATACACATCTAGTTAAATAAAAAATTAAAAAAATGCATCCAAACCAACTTTGATTGTTAAAGTTGAAATTCAAATACTATTGGATGCAAGATTTATTCAATCTATGGATTATCCCAATTGATTTTATAATAAATTGCTATTTATACATCCTAGTAGACAAATTAGATATTATATAGACTACCATTATTTAAATAAGGTGTGCCCCAAATATGACTTTCCCACTACTAAACATTGATATGATCTTAGACTCTAAAATAGTTATGAGATGTCATTTATGGATGGTTTTTATGGGTATAATCAGATAAGGATTAGTCTCAAAGATCTAAAAAAACATCATTTATCACACTATGGGGACATTTTATTATGGGTCATGCCCTTTAGATTGAAGAACACATGGCCACTTATCAAAGAGATGTGATGCAAATTTATCTTGATTATATACATAAAAATGTGTAAGACTATGGTTATGACTTAATTTAAAAATATATACATCAATAAGATAATTCTACAGACTTAGGAAATATATTCAAATGTTTATGAAAATACATTGTGCATTTAAATCTAAATAAATGTGTATTTGGGGTATCCTCAGGATAGTTATTGGGTTACATCATATCTTAGAGGGGTATATAATTAGACCCAAAGAAGATAAAATATATCATAAATAGGGCATCACCAAAGGGATTGAAATAATTATAATGTTTGAATGGAAGGATAAGATAATTTACGGCTCAATTATCTAATAAGACACTATCTTTCATGTGCTTATTAAATAAAGATACAAAGTTTCAATGGGATACACATTTTCAATAGAGTTTTGATGTAATCTAATAATTTCTACTTAATCCATATATTATAATTCTTACAACACTAGATAGGCATTTGATATTATACATTTATGTTATAAAGCATGCCTTAGGGGATTTAATAGCACAATATAATGATAATCATAGAGAACATGATATTTATTACATCAGTTATACATTAGTATACTATGAAATAAATTACAATGCTATGGAGAAGCTATGTTTAGATCTTGTTTTTGTAGCACAAAAACTTCAACACTATATGATTAATAATGAAACATATGTCATCAATAATGTGGATATACTAAAATTACTCTTTTTAAAACCACATTTTTCAAGATGTATAGCTAAATGGGTAATTTTACTCATGGAATTTGTCTTTTAGTTCATGTCTAAAAAATATGTCAAAAAAAAAGTAATTAATGATCAGTTAGCTACATCATAATTAGTTAATTCATTACCAATGAATGATGTTTTTCATGATTCTATTATTACATATCATATAGATGATGATAAATGGACCATGTACTTTGGTATATCCAATTGCACCATATTTTTTGGAGCCGGTATAGTTTTCATTACTCTTCATGATAGCTTATATAATTTGAATATCACTTAGATTTATCATGTACAAATAGTATATCCAATTATGATGCATGAATGTAGGGATTATTTACTTCACACAAATTGAAAATAGAATTTATTTTAGTGTATGGGGATTCTCAACTTGTGTTAATCAATTTTCTTTATAAAAAATAAGAAGTTTATCCCATATAAAGAAATGGTGCAATGATTAAAGAATTTTGTAAATATTTTCAATTTAAATTATACCTTGAAAGGATAATCGACACATAGATGTTATGGATAATGTAGCTTATATGATCCATATTGACATAAATTAAGACCATTCAACTTTTAATATATTAAAATTACAACACTCATTTATTATAAAAATAAATGTTGCCATGTTAATAGTGCTAGTAGTTACTCTTAGTGCAATAACTCAGAATGGTACAATGACATTTATAATTTTTTAGATAAGGATATTATTAAAATAAATTTTACACAAAATGATGAATTAAATTTGTAACCAAATCAATATGTTATACTATAATTAGTGGGGTCTTATTTAAAATATCATTTGAAAAAATTTTACTACGATGCCTTAGCTGCAAGAAAGTGAAGATAGATTTACTTGAGGTACATGATAACAACTATGGGGGGAGTTTTAATAAAAAAAATGTCTTAAAATTTTTCAAGACAAGGTTAGTATTGGCATACCATGGAACATGAATGTTAAGAACATGTAAAATTATGTCCATAGTGTTAGAAACATAGTAATTGAAATCACACATCATCATAAGAATTATAACCCATTGTTTCACCATGGCCATTTCCCCTATGGGGCTTTGATTTGATTGGAAATATAAATCCAAATTCATAAAATGGTCACTCATTCATTATTAAAACTACATAATATTTTAAAAAATAGGTTGAGGTTGTACCACTATAATTGACTATAGGGGAATGCATATGTAAGTTCTTAATGGCAAACATCATCTTACAATTTGGTCTCCAATCAACTATTATAATAAATAATGGACCATATTTCAAAAATAATATAGTTAAGATATTTTTTTTATAAATAAAATATTTGTTATACTTATCCAATCCTTTTTATCCACAAGGAAATGGGTAATTATAAGCAACAAATAAAATATTACTAAAATATTAAGCAAAATAGTTTCAAAACATGGTGAGAATTGGCATAATTACATTACCTATGATTTATGGCATATCACACAAAAATTTGGATGCCTAAAAATGATACTTCTTATTCTATTTTTTATGAAACAAAATCTTTATTTACTTTAGAGCTAGAAATACCATCTCTATGTGTTTCCTTAAAATACATTATCAAGGATAATGAATATGAGAACAATAGTTTGACAAGTTAGAAATGTTGGATGAAAAATATATAAATTCTATTGATCATATTATATTTTACTAGGATTGTATAAAGAGAAAACATGGTAAGAAGGTTTGAAATTTGAAATTTAAATATGGGACTTTTCGTTCAATGGAAATCAAAATAATACCAATGCACATAAAGAAAACAAAGAAATCTTCAAACCAAACTGGTTGGGCCCATTTTTGGTTACAAAAAAATTGGTTAAAAGATATTATTTTTTGTATAAATGTGAAGGAAAACCCATGAGGAACCCTATGAACAAATCATTTTTTAGACATTTAAAAATTACATAGAAAAATATTTTTTTATTAAATCCAAAATTAGGACCTAAGCATGACATGTTTGTTAGTTTTACTCATTCGTTGATGTTATTTATCACACGTTTAGTAGATTAAATATAATTTTTCATACATATGTAAATTTCATGATATATAATAATGAGATGAAAGATGCATGTTTTACATGATATATGGATGCACATATGTAGGACATTCCTATAACTTAGGGCCATGCCAATGTTTCGGGGCCTCTTAACCAATATGTCACATTGTTATAGGTTATATATTTATATGATATTTTATATCTATCATGTTAAAATACATTTATTTATTACATAATCCATTTTCTTTAATATACTCTTTATTGTGCTAAAGTTTATGGATATGTTATTCTGTTATGTTGTGACATTGACATAGATTGATGGTGTGAATTATATTGACCTATTTTATGCTTCATTATTGATATTTATTTTCCTATAGTATAATCATTTATTATTATTTGTGTGGCCCTTGCCTTCTTCTGTGAATTGTTATTGATTGAGTTTTTCATTGTATGACTCTTTCTTTAGTTTCTTGTCTTCTTCTATGAATTTTTATTTTTATGGACCTTGCCTTTTTGTGTGACATTTGATTGTCGATTATTTTTGAAAAAATTTAGTGACATTTGATTGTAAATTATGTGTAAATTTTTTTTGTGACATTTAATTGTCCATTGAGTGTGGCTCTTGCCTTGTGTGATATTGAGTGCTATTTCAACTGATTTTTTTGTACATGTCATGTCCATGATATTTTTATGTTTATGAGTAGATAAATATAGGATCATATAAAGAGTTTTTGATGTTGTGATCCATATAACATCTTCTTTTTTGTGTGTGGTTACATGATCCAAATGCATATTTTACTACTCATTAGTTATATATTTGATGATTAATATTGTGTACTTCACTATCATATTCAACTTGACATGAATTTGTATGCCTTACTTTAAATGTTTCCTATATGATTTTGATGATATATTCATACTATGATGGCACATTATTCACATTTTAAAAAATTATTATAAATGATTACATATTTTTACATAACATGGGGTGGTTAGCTCTCTTTTTTTGAAATGATTATTTCATAGCCTACATCCCTAATTTCAAAATGGGGGTATATTAGTCAGCTTGTCATACAGATTCAAACTTTCATTTATAGATATGTTAGATTTTTGGACATATTAAATTATTCATATAGTTCAGATTGGTTTATAGTATCAATTTAGTTCAAATTATGAAATACCATTTATAGTTTAAGATATATTTTGTGGCATATATAATGCATATGCACACATTTTATAAGAACATAAGTTATAAGTTTTCAAATATTTTTCAATTTGGGATAAAGTAAGGTATAGATGTATAACATTATATATCATGTTGGCATTGGTTGAATAAAATTGGAAGCATGACATCATTCACATGTCAACTATTTTAGTTTTATTTATGTTGGCATTGATTGGATCATATTAAGGGGAATGAACATTGTTCACACACACACACACACACACACACACACACACACACACACACACACACACACACAATTTGTTTTCTATGTTCCAAGCATGACATTTATGGTACCGATAAGTGAAAATTATAAGTATATAGGTCCATATAGAGTGGTTGATTCACCCTAAATGAGCCTATTATAGGATCCACTTTTCATGTTGGGATTTAAGATCAATTAAATGAGTAGTTTAGTTGAGATTAAATATCACTCAATGACTGAGCACTACTCTCTCTTCATGAGGGATAGGATAATTATTTTCCCATCTCATGGCCCTTTTCTTAGTATATTTATCCATTGGGGCATGATCAATCCCAACTATCCAAAGTGCTAGTAGGAATAACATTATACAATGTTTTAAAAAGAAGCAACATCTCCAATGGATCACAAATAAACATGGTTCACCAACTTATATATGTATTCCTTCCTTTACATCTTAATTCCAAAAGTTTTATTTATCTAATTCACTTCAAATTTCATTTCACATATGCACATTTATTTCTACATGTTCATTATAGGTTTTCATGGAGCAAGTTGCATATTTTGAGCCTTCTTTGAAATAAAAGGTGTGTTTACACATTAAAGTGCTCTTTACCCTATTTTAGATTAATTGTTAACCCTAATTAAGATAAAAATATATGTATATTTATATTTCATAATTTATAAAAAATAATTATACATCTAAATGTAAAGTATTTAAATTTATTTGAAAATGGCACTTTCTAAGTATAAAAATAATAAAAAAGATAAGATACTTAGTAATTATATGCACTATTCCAGATTGAGACAGGTTGAAGGAAACAAGGCAAGTAGAAATTAGGAATGTAAATCAATTAATGTAGGTTATAGATCTCTATATGTCCCAAAATAATATTGAAACCCCAAATTTGGTAGAGTATGATACTACCTGCCAAACTATATGGCTCAACCTTGTAGATTTTTCACTTTAATTTTGACATAGGTAGGTGCACCTATTTATCATTCAACTTTGTGTGTGATGTTTAGGTTTAATCATGAACACAATATCCATAAATCCATCTTATTCATATGAAACCCTAGGTTCACTTATTAAGGGGTAAAAACCTATAAAATTTTGGGAAGTGTAATGGGATGATGTGATCTAAATTGCTTCCATTGATGATTTAATGTTTCCTACATATCCAATACTCTAAAGAGATAATTAAAACCACATGTAGTTTTTTCCCTTAGTTTGAATGTGAAATTGTGTTCCTTTACTATATTAATGTACCTAGTGAGCTAGATTTTGACACTTAAAAATGTTCACTCTTGAATTACATTAGTGTAATTTAGACTTGGATAATGAATTCTCTTAGTGATTGATTTGAAAATTGGGAGGAATAAGATAGTTTTTATTAATGTGTATTAATGTATAGATGTGTACTAGATCAGTGTTAGATGACTAATAAACTTAAGCTTGATTTGTATTTATACGAGTCTATTTAGGTAATTTATAATGTCATAGAGACACTAGGTAGATAGACTAACCCATAAGAATGTTTTGATTTTAGAATATGACTATTGTTGGGTGAAGGAAAAAATTATCATATTTAGATATTATAACATGAGTCTAACATTTTTATTTAAGAGTTAGGAACACTAATTGATGATCTAGAGGTGTCTAAGTATGATAATTTACTAGTTTAACATAGAGTGGAGTAGTTCCAAAGGTGACTGATAAAAAATTATAAGGATTGGACCCATAAATATTATTCAAAGTGAGAGAATGGTGAATTAGAGTAATTTATGTATGCATGAGTCATGTAGGGTTAAGGTAGGTGAAAAATGACAATGTTAAGTGTTTGATACCAAATTTTACTATTTTAAAATTCCCTCTTTTATTCTAGTATCTAAATGAAATGAAAATACTAGAATAGAAGGATGAACACACACACACACACACACAGATATATATATATATATATATATATATATATATATATATATATATATATATATATATATATATATATATATATATATATATATATGAGTGTATACAACACAATCTATCTTTGGGATAAGGTTACACAAGTGAAGCTTGCTCTGAGAAAAAATTGTATTGAATATGTAATAGTTAATGTCCATATGGTGAAATTTGAAATCTAAACTATTATTGAAAATTTTAAATTTAAGAGCAAGGAATGTGTACATGTATATGTGGGTGAAATGATGTTTCCATATAAATCTTTGAAAATTATGCTTCCTTGAAGCATTAGGGAAAGGTGATTTTTATTGAAACACTTGGAGAATGGTTTATCCAATTGAACCATTTGGAGAATTTGGGGTGATAAAATAAAATTATTTTGTAACTATACAAGCCCATGGGTTTGGAAGATAAATGTCCAAAATCTCATGAATAAGTAATAGTGATGAGGCCATTTAGTGTTGCTAAACCACAACCACACTAACTAAAGTAACTAATCTATTTCTAATCTTGAATCTCAATATGATAAGTTTGGAGCCATATAATGTCTTAATTATTAATAATTATAAGGATGTTAAGTGTCAATGAACCTCAACCACATTACCTCAAAAATATGAATCAAATATTACAAGTAAACTTATAGATTCAAGGTTTCTCACTTCCTAGTGCCATAAAATTGTGTTTGGAAATAAATAACTATAATAGTGCCGATTAAAAATGTGTATATGTGCATTAATAAGTATCATTCCCTTTAAATTGGTTTAAAATTAAAACTATCATTATGGTATGTGTATGAGCTAGTATCATTCCCTCTAAATATGTAAGGGTTTATATTTCATGAACCAATATCATGCCCTATAAATATGTGTCAATTGACATAAAATTCTATACATTTATATGATGAATCTAAGAACCTATATCTCAAATGTATTTGTGTGTGGAAAAATATAAATCTTTTTCCTACAAATCATGTACATATTCTCTACATATGCACCCAATTATATATAAATATGTAATCTATAACTTGTATATCTATAAATTTAATACATATACATGAAATATGACCCTAGAATCTATACCAATATGTGAATATTTATCACATATCTAAAGTAATCTGATATATTAACCATTATTAAATATCTCAATCATGTATTTTATCCAAAATATATAATTTTTATTTTTGTGTAAGCTTATGTATCTGTAAAAATCCCACTAAAATGTGCCCTTTTTGAGGTGAGGGATGTAACATATAAGTCTCTCATCTGAAAAGAAGCAATTAACTATATCGTGTTATGTATAAATATATCATTATGTATAATCATTTCAACATGTATATAATGTGTCATCATACTAACATATATGACATCAAGACATGTATTTAACATATGTAATGCAGGGCATATAAGTGTTATGTCAAGATATATATGAAATTTAGGAATGAAATAGTAACCATCATTGATATAAGAACAAAAAAAGAATACAAACTAAGGAGGTGAATAACATGAATCATGAAACCAAATAAAAGGGGGAGGTCCATGGTATGGATCATGATACCCTAAAACTCAAAAATACTATAAACCTCAACAAGTGCAAAAAGCTTAACAAAAAATCCTAGTTTAACCCACTCATAAGCACACAATGTCATGCATAAGGCCAAGGGCCACAAACAAGGGACAAAATTATGCCATATCAAACAAGGCTAAGGGACACACACACAATGGCATAAAGATGTCTCACACATATAAATTTAATGGGTGCATACAAGTAATGATCAACCTATATGTATACTTAACAATATAAATGAATCATAAAACAAGTGAAAACTAATCTACATTATCCATTTCTATAAATGTCACATCATATTAAAGTAACATATCCATGTAACACTATGTAAGGTAGAGAAAGACATGTGTAATAAATTTATGTAGCTAAACATGGTGAGAGGTCATAAAAAGATATAACCTATGATAGTGTGACTTGTGGAATAATATGTCCCTAACATCAGCATGGCTATTATGTATAGTAAAGTCCCATATCTATATGTCCATGTATGATACGTATGTCCCAATTCACACTCATATACCATGAAATGCATGTGTTTATAAACAAAAAATATGAAATATAATAAACATGAAATAAATAACATAAGTAAATAGTGTAACTAGAGATCATGTCATGCTTAGTGTAGACACTCCATTTTTATAACTTCCATGCCAAGTTACAAAATAGAATGAATTCCCATAATTACACATAATACGGTCTAAAATATTATTTTCATCTATGTACATGTTCAAATTAACCTTGAAGAACATCTAGGTGGGATAATTTGTTGTATTAAATATATTCAATTATCATTCTCAGGTCAATTTCTCTCTTCAATTATCCTTTTGGTCAATTTATTTGGTCAATTATCCTACTCTGCTCAATTCAATTATTCCCCCTTCTCTGATAAATCAATGTTATTAATTTCCCTTCTCTAAATAATTGTTATAAATTATATTTTTATTTAAAATATAAATATAATATCCTTTCATTTAATTAATTCCTCTTTTTCCCTTCAAAAGGGGCACGTTCATGCAAAGAAAGGATCTTTGTATCCTCTAAGATATTATTTTGTGAGATAATTATTGAACACATTTGGACCACATAGAGATATTTCCTAGAAATGGTTTGAGCAAGTGGACCAAATTCTTGATGGAATGAGTGGTCCAGAGAGATCACCCATAGCTTTTAAAGCTTTTGAAACACTTTAAGCTTGCTTAAAGTGTATTTTGTCAATTTTTTAGAGACAAGTCTAAAAACAATGTAAAGGGTTCGAGTAGCTTTTCATGGTGATCAAGGTAGTTTTAAGTCATAAAATAAATTTGCATAAGCTTTAGGTTTTCATAGTTAATTTGAGCCTTCAAAGATCCAACAGCAGGGTAAGTTACACAAGTCCAGAAGAGCATGCAAGCTAAAAAGCTAAGTGCAAAACCTTTATTTTGCTAAGTCCTTGGTTATTTATTTCATGATTTTATTTTAGATAAGTGTTATTTAATTTAGGGAGATTTTTTTTTGATATTTTAAACTAAGTGTTAGGAATTATCTTGTACATTTTATCTAAAACAAAAATCTTGAAGATCCAATTTCTTTCAAACATTTTATTTGAGGCAAAAACTAAGTGTTAGAATTCTTTCAAAAAAATTGTCCCATGATAATTTCCATGAAGACAAATTTATCTCAAACATATTTTACATAAAAAATATCCCAAAGGTGAAGATCTTGTAGACTTCTCTTTCAAGTAAAAGTTCTATAATAATTTTCTCGAAGACCTAATTATTTCAAGAAAATTGTCTACATCAAAAGGCTAAGTTAAAGTACCAAAGGAAATTTATTTTGGACATTTTTTCCATGGAATATGTCTTTAAGACCTTATTTATTTTGAGTAAAGTGTCCCAAATAAATCCTGAAGTCATTTCTATCAGATAAATTATCCAATAAAAAAAGGCCAAAAAAAAGACTTAAAGACAAAGGCAATTTTCTTTTGAGGAAATTGTTCTAAAATAATTTCCTTGAGGACATATTTCTTTTGGATAAAATTTCCATAGAAATGGTTTCAAAAAAGATAAAATAGCAATGCAAAATCTATGATAGAATGGTTTATCTTGGAGAAATTGATCCAACAAGTATGACATTCACACATGTGTTAAATCAAACTCATTAATTAGCCATTTAAGTTAAAAGTGTGATGGGCTTGAAAATGTTAGTAATAATTGCATGGATGTCATTTGATGGTCATGAGAATGTCAAATTCAAGCCATGTCATATAACTATTGAATTTTAAATATCTCAGTGATGGTCACACAAACATCAAATACATTTACATAGACATCAAATACATCCATGTAAATTTCAAAGTTAAGCCCCATAGAATAGACATATGGATTCAAAAATCAAGTTCAATGATCAATATTCAATCATATAGAATATCCAATGATGAGCATCAACTGATACGTTAATGGGCCCAGGTACATCAATGGCTAGTATTCAATCATGAACGTAGATCTAACATAACACATTTGAGCATACAAAGGTAGATCAATGATGTGAGCAAGGTTGGAAAAGTCAAATATTTTAGACTAAACATGAGGCCACCACATGGAAGCAAATATGCTAATAATAAGATCTTAAGGATCAATGTGGGGATACCAAGTGGTACCAAATTAGATAGAGTTGATAAGTCAAGCATACCATGAAGATTGGATGGTGCAAGAGAGACTCAATAAGTAAATGAGTTGAGTTAGTTTTTTACAACCAATGAGCAAAGGGGTCAAGCCTAGGATTTTTTATATAAGTTAAAAAATGCATTTTTAACCTAGGTAAGGTAAGTATGAATGGAACCAAGCTTGAACATGATCTAATTTAGACCAAGATCTAATATTTTGGGATCAAATGGCACCATTAATAATCTATAGAGACATAATAGGTCCTCTTTAGACTTGATATAGATCAAGGTGGGATATTAGTTATTCATATAATATAGATATGTGTAAGTAGATGTATCAACTATAGGAAAACCAATAATTTAAATTGGTTTTCAATCTATAGTAGGCCCAGGTTCACATTTCAAAAAAAAGGCAAATATATGTAATCAATGGAGAAGTGTCCCAAGCCATACTCTTAGCTACTAAAAGTAGACATAAGCATGGTCCTAAATATGAAACAATTTCCCTTGTAATAAAGTACTTTGATACAAAATAGATCAAGGAGGTCCATGTAGTAGATGTGATTATTACTTATAGCTTGTCTTGATTTTCAAATCCTCCATCAAACCAGAAAAGAATAGAGTGACATTAATGCAGGACCAAGCTCAAGGAGAATTATGGTGATATTTTTTATAAATAGGATTGGCTCATTATTGATCCCCTCAATGCCATTTTCTCTCTCTTCCCCCTTTTTATTCATATAAATATTAGTTTTGAGCTCTTATTTTGGATTGTTAGGTAGGAGATATTGAATCACAACCAAAATAACTTTGTAACACTCTCTTGAAGTAATATAAGATAGTTTTTAGATTCTAGTTGAATGCTAAGTGTGCTTTATTGAAGTTTAATGTGCAAATTATATGCTTATATTCATCATATGTATGTTATTCATGCACATTTATTTAATTATATTGGTTTCTTTTCGATTGTATGAAATGTTAGTTGGTGATGTTCCTCTTGAAGTTTCATAAGTCCATAGTGTCTTATACATACTTATCTCTTTCTATCCTTCAAGTCGTAGGTTTCCTTTCAGCTTTCCATAAACCTTTATTTAATTCTATTGGTTTCTTTTAGGTTGTATGACATGTTATTTGGTGATGTTCCTCTTGAAGTTTCATAAGTCCATAGTGTCTTATGCATACTTATATATTTCTATCCTCTAATTCATAGGTCTCCTTTCAGCTTTCATACAAAATACTCATGCTTTCAACCTTGTCATAGAATCTAAAAATTTCTTATCATGATTGAATTCATTAGTATTCATATAATTTTCTAAGCTAAAAGTGTATTATTGAACATTTAGTGCATTATCACATTTAGTATAGATTTTCATTTATGTATTTCTCTCCCTTTTCATCCCAATAGCATAGGTTTAGTAAAAGGGACTATTATTTTTTATCTAAGGAGATAGCCTCATAAAAAATACTAAAGGTATAAACCAAGTTTAGGTAACCCACAGCCAAGGGTCATTCCCATGTTGGGCCATGTTTGAGTACGAGGACTTGAACAATCTCCTTGCTTAGCTAGGTTACAATCTGAGACCATAACAATTCTGACACACCTAATGGGACCATTAGAAGGAGATAAATAATTGGTGTTATCTTTGGTTTAAAAGTGTAGTGGATACTTAGCAAGAACACTTAGTGACTCCAAACATCTCTGGTTCATAAAATCCCACCCCTTAACTACATGCCAAGAGGAACAAGATCATCTATAAGCGGTATCAACTTCCATTTAAGTGAGATTCTAGTGCCCTCAAGAAGAATGAGAGTAATAAAATCCTTATCCCTTATCAAAAGGCTCAGTGTAAGCCACTCACCCCATAGAGCACAATTTACACTACCATTCAGAAGGTTCCATTCTAGGCGAGGCCTGTTTCCCATTCCATTCACAATGCTACCAAAGAATCAAGATTTCATACACTTTAATGGGGGAAACCCTCTTAACCTTAAAAAATATGATGACATACCTACTATCTCTCTAAAGAGTCTATCATAATTTATAGGAGAAAAATCCACCACTCTTATAGAGCACATTGATGACATTATAAACCTTTGTGCAATACATCACATTACACAAGATAATGTAGCCATGAGACTACTAGCCACATAATTAAAATATAAATCCCTACAATGGTATAGAGGTTTAACTCCTACCTCAATCAATACTTGGGATGAGTTTTGTGAATGCCTATGTAAACATTTTGAGAATAAAAGTGATAATGTTTTACTTGTGGAATAACTCACCTCAATAAAAAGGGCACCCCAAGAATTTATGGTTGATTTCAACTATAGATTCCAAAAGACTTTGGGTAGGATCCCTGTCATCATTAATCCCACACCCAATTATTATTTCCTTTACTATTTGAGAGCATTGAATTCAGACATTGTAGTCATGATCCAATCTATGGATGGGACAACTCTATCTGGGGCTTATGAGATAGCTACAAGGGCATAAAATATTTGATATAAATAGGTAAAATCATTCCAAGACCTCTCATGCCATATTTTCCTAAACTTTAGCCAACCCCACCTACCATTTCTCCACTTCCCACTCCAAACAACCAAACCCAACCTAATGATGGCCAAGTGGATAAATTTGCAAAGATTGAGAGTTTGTTGAAGGCACAAAACAATAAGAAAGTGGATCTAGAGAGATATTAGTAGTCTTACTATATGACATACTCATACCAAGGTCCCTTACAAACCCAATACCCTACTTAATCCTACAATAGACCCCCTTATCTGTCAAACCAATAAGCCCAATGCCAACTTACTCAAGGTAGATCTTATAATAGATACAATCCAACAACTATAAGTAGCTCAAGAGCTTTGGTCCCTACACAAAACAATCTTTCATAAGAGAGTCAATGGTAATCAAGGGAAAAATCTAATAAGATGGTAATGATTACAAGTTGGGGGTGTATCAAGACCCTGGTTGGTAGCATGCTCCTTCATTCCTAGGATATGACACCATGCCTCCACTACCATAAGCCCCCTAAATGAATCAAGGTAATGTGCCTTCCATGACATCATTAGAAGCTCAAATTCAATAGTAAGTAAAAATGGGTAATGCACTAGTTGACACCATGTGTGTAAAATTTTAATAAGGGGAACATATGTTTGAAGATGTAGCAGTAAACATGGGGTAGACTATACAAAGGCTAGATGAACTAGTTCTAACCCATATAAGGGATAAAAGGAGGATATTGGATGATAATTTAGAGTAGTCTAGGGCTTCTTCAACATCTCCAAAAACTAATCAGTAGCCTACCATTTAAATTATAGCTACTAAATCTCCTAAAACTAAATAAGTACCTTGACATCAAAGATAGAATTGAAAATCTCCTTTTATTCCCCATGTCACTCATTTTCCAAGTGATGCTTCTACTTCCAAGGTGTAGTCCAAAAGTAATAGTTTTCCTTTCAATATTGTAGATCATATGAAAAAGGCTAATGTCACTATGTCTATGTATGATACTCTATCCATTTTGGGATAGAGAGAGATTATTCATCAAGGCTCTCCAAGCCTTCTCATATGAATAAGATAGCTGAAAAGGTGAACATTATTTTCATAAATAGTAGTCAGCCTAGTCCTAGTTAGGTTTCCAATCAAGTTAATAATCAAAGTCAATTTCATAATATTGCTCATCCTCCAAGGTTGTCAATCCCCTCTATTTTATTTATCAACCATCATAAAATATTGATTAGTGCATAATTGTATGATAGATGCAGGTGGTTCAACCTCAATTGTGTCTAAATCCATAGTAGATAAGCTTGGGCTTAAACATGTACCTAATGAAAAAGATGTTCTCTAGTTAAATGGTTCCCCCACTAAAATGGTAAGCATAGTGAAAGACCTTAAGATCACATTGGCAGCTTACCCAAATTGTGTCATCCCTCAAGATGTAATGGTTTTAGACCTACCCACATATTTTACCTATGCCTATCTAGGGATTTTAATGTAAATATTGGGGGGCATTTTTACTCTAATTGGTCATACATGGTTTTCAAGAGAGACACAGGGCATGTTTTTGAGGTGTGTGGAATCATGCCAAACAGATAAGTTTCTTGAGAAATTACATGATGGTCTAGCTATTGGGCACTTTGCTACCAAAATCACAACCTCCAAAATCATTAGAGTTGGGTACTTTTAGCCAAAAATGTTTAGAGACACTCATTTTTAGGTAAGGAAATTCCCAAAATGTGTAATGTTTTTTAGCAAGAAGGTAACTACCCTTCCCTTACAACCCATACAAGAGAGCAACCCTTTATGTAATGGGGATTAGATTTTATAAGAATGATAAACTCCCTTAAAATAAAGGGCATAAATGGATTATTACATCTATAGACTATTTCACAAGGTGGGTCAAAGTAGTTTCCCTCAAGGAGGCTAATGAATTTTCTATTTTGGAATTATATAATAGCCTTGTGACCAGGTTTGGTGTGCCTTCTATAATGATTTATGATAATGTAGTAACCTTAAATAACAAAAAGGTATGGAATTTATCTTAAGGCATCCTCTAGCTATTATCCACATGGAAATGGATTAGCAAAGTGTACCAATTAGAACCTATTAAGGGTTATCAAAAGAACCATGAAGGATAGTTAGAGGGAGTTGCATATTAGGATAAGGACTACCTTATGGTTAGATACAGTGACACCTAAGATAGCCACTAAAATATCCCCATACCTCCTTGTCTATGGGAAGGAAGCCAAACTTCCCATATCTCTTTAGCTTCCTAAATTAGAACTTGCACATTAACTTGATATTTTAGAGGATGATTCTATGCAAGTAAGGTTGAATGAGCTAAGATAGCTAGAGGAGACAAGGGACATGGCTATGCACATCATGTTGTCTAATTAACACCAGGTTAAAAGGTAATTTGACAAGAGAGCTTCCTCAAAGACATTTCAGCAAGGTGATATAGTCCTCAAATGGGATGAGGACTATGCAAAATCCAGAAAACACTCCAAGTTTGATAGTCTTGGAGTTGACTTTATGTTATCATAGGCTATAAAGAGAAATTATTTTGAGCTTGCTAGTTTGAATGGAGATATCCTCTCCATCCTTATCAATGGGAGGTATCTCAAATTCTATTACTAATATTGTATCATGATCTTTATACATAGGTAGATAGGTATGTCTTTTCTCTAAGTACCCTTGCACATTATTCTATTTATTATTTTCTACTATTTCATATGATTATTCATCCTTTTGTTGATTTATTATTGTTTGTGTGTGTCTCATTAATTCAAGATGTATTAAGGATATATGAATATTATTTCTATAAATAATGCTTCATTTGTCCAAGTCATCATGAATTAGGTTGATCAATTCTAGGTTCCATGACCAACATGCTGGTCAAGCCAAATGAGTCATCAAAAATGTTGGTCACATTTGGCCCACATAGAGATCTTACCTAGAAATGGTTTGATTAGGTGGACCAAGTTATAGATGGAATGAGTCGTCTAGAGAGATCACCCATAGCTTGCAAAGCTTTTAAAACACTTTAAGCTTAATTAAAGAGTATTTTGTCAATTTTTTATGAATAGGTATATAGAACAAGGTAAAGGGTTTGAGAAGGTTTTCATGGTGATCAATATCTTTCTAAGTCATGGAACAATTCTACATAAGCTTCAGGTTTTCATAGTTCATTTTAGCCTTCAAAGATCTAGCAATAGGGCAAGTTGCATAAGTCCCAAAGAGCCTACAAGATAAAAAAATCTAAGTACAAAACCTTTATTTTTCTAAGTCCTTACTTGGTTATTTATTTTGAGTTATTATTTTGGCTAAGTGTTATTTCCTTTAGGGAGAAAAATGTTTTGGGATTTTTGACTAAGTGTTGGGAATTGTTTCAGACATTTTGTTCAAAATAAAAATCTTGAAGATCAAATTTATTTCAGACATTTTGTCTAAGGAAAAAGATAAGTGTTAGAATTATTTTAGGAAAATTATCTCTTGACAAGTTATTCAAATACCAATTTATCTCAAACATTTTATCCACAACAAATATCCTAAAGGTAAAGATCCTACAGACTTGTCTCTTTTGGGCAAACGTTTCATAACAATTTTTGTAAAGACTTAATTGTTTTGGGAAAATTGTCCTCATCAAAAGGCTATGTTAAAGTCTCAAAGGTAATTTATTTTAAATAGTTTGTCTACAATATAAGTCTTAAATACCTTATTTATTTCATGAAAAGTGTCCCAAAAAAATCCTAGAGATATTTCTATTGAACAAATTATCTGATACAAAAAGGTTGAAACAAAAGTCTTGACGACAAAGGAAATTTTCTTTTGGAAAAATTATTTTGAAACAATTTCCCTAATGACATATTTATTTCAAACAAAATTTCTGCAAAAATGGTTCTAACAAAGATAAAATATTGATACAAAAGCTCTGATAAAATGGTTTGTCCCAAAAAAATTGATCCAACAAGTATGACATTTGTATAAGTGTTAAAATCAAGATTAGTAATTATCCATTTGAGTTTAAAGTGTGATAGGATCATAGATGTTAGTGATGGTTGCATAGAAACAATTTGACAATTATGTGAATGTCAAATTTAAGACACAACAAATAACCATTGAAGTTCAAATATCTTAGTGATGGTCATATAAATATCAAATACATTTATGTAGATGGTAAATATAGGCATGTGAATCTAAAATTTAAGCCTCATGGAATAGCCATTTTGATTCAAAAATCAATATCAATGATTGAAAATTGATCATATAGAATATCTAATGGCAAATGATAACTGACAGGTTAATGGGCCTAGGCAAATCAATGGCTCATGTTCAATCATGAATGCAGATTTATTAGAGTGCATTTGAGCATACAAAGTTAGATCAATGGTACGAGTGAGGTTAAAAAATTCAAAGAGTTTAGACTAAAAATGAGGCCATTATGTGGTGTAAATGAAGAAGCAGATAGGTTAATAGTGGGATATTAAGGATCAATATGGGGCTGCCAAGTGGTACCAGCTCAGATAAAGTTGACAAGTTAAGCAAATATCTAGGTCTCACATTCATTGATACCATGAAGATCAAATGGTGTGGGAGAGAGTCAATAAGTCAATGAGATGAGTCATTTTTCAATAACCAATCAGCAAAGGGAGAGAGCCAAAGATTTTTTATGGAAGTCAACAAAGCCATTTTCAACCTAGGTAAGGTAAGTATGAATGAAACCAAGCTCGATCATGATCTAATTTAGACCAAGAGCAGATACTTTGGGATCAAACAATGCCATTAAGACTCTGTAGAGATAGAATAGGTCTTTTTAGACCTGATATAGATCAAGGTGGGTTACTAGTTATTCATATGATATGTGTGTGTGTGTGTGTGTGTGTGTGTGTGTGTGTGTGTGTGTGTGTGTGTGTGTGTGTGTGTGTGTGTGTGTGTGTGTGTGTGTGTGTGTGTGTGTGTGTGTGTGTGTGTGTGTGTGTGTCCAAGTAGATGTATCAACTATAGGAAAACCAATAATTTAAATTGGTTTTCAATTTATCATAGGCCCAGGTTCACATTTCAAAGCAGAGGTAGATATATGTAATCAATGAAGGAACATCTTGAGCCATACTCTCAGCCATTAAAATCAGACACAAACATGGTCTTAAAGATAAATATTTCTCCCTTGTAATAAATAACTTTGATATAAAAGAGATTGAGGAGGTCCATGCAGTATCTAAGATTGTTCCTTACAACTTGTCTTGATTTGTAAATCCTCCATCATGTTAGAAAAGGATAGAGTGACATTAATACAAGAGTAGGATCAAGTATAATTATGATATTAGTTGTTCTAAATGGGATTAGGCTCATTAATGATCCCTTAAACATAATTTTCTCTCTTTCCCCATTTTCTTCTTATAAATATTGGCTTTGATCTCTTTTTTTGGATCATTGGGCTGGAGATAGCAAAGCTCTACCAAAATCACTTTGTAACACTCTCTTGAAGCAATATAAGATATTTTTTAGATTATAGTTAAATGATAAGTGTGATTTATTAAATTTTGATTTGCAGAGTGTATGTTTTTATCCATTAGTTATATGTTCTTCATACACCTTGCTTCAATTTTATTGGTTTCTTGTAGGTTGTATGAATTGTTAACTAGTGACATTCCTCTTGAAGTGTCATAAGTCCATAGTGCCCTATACAGACCTATCTCTTTCTATCCTTCAAGTCATAGGCATCCTTTTATCCTTCATACAAAATACTCATGCTTACAACCTTGTCATAGAATTTGACTGGTTCTTGTCTTGATCTAATTCATTAGTAGTCATAAAAGTGTCTAAGCTAAAAGTGGATTACTTAACATTTGGAGGATCACCACATTTAGTATAAATTTATATTTACGTATTTATCTCCATTTTCATCCCAATAGAAAATGTTTATTAAAATACAATATATTATTGTATCTAAGGATCTAGCCTCATAAAAAATCTTAGAGGTCTGACCCAAGTTTAGGTAACCCACAACCTAGGATCATTCCCATGTTGGGTCGGGTTTGAGTATGAGGACCTAAACAATCTCCTTGCTTAGCTAGGGTGCAATCTAAGACCACAACACTAATTAAACTAATAAATAAATTAATATACAATATGATTATTCACCCTTTATCTTGAAGACAAGATGAAGGACCCATAGTGAATATTGTGTGAGAGGATTTTCAGCCCTTCATATTAGAAACAAGATGAAGGCCCACATTGGTGATCTTTGTGTCTTGTGAAGAATGACTCTCCACCATTCATTTTGGAAATAAGATGGAGTTATATTAAATCTCATTTGATAATTTCAAAGATCATCCTCCACCCTTCATCTTGATTAACATGAAGGTCTCATGTTAGTGATCCATGTATTGATCCATGTGCACGTTTGAGGACTCATTTATAACTATTCATCTAGATTTCAAGATAAAGGGTTCTCATTGATCTAGGTTCATTATAAATAGACCTCTTTGCATTGTAATTCATCATGTTCAAAATATATAGTAAAGCCCTAAAATTTTATAATGTTAACTTGTTCATCAAGTTCGTACTTATGATCAATTCAACATGGTCCATAGCTTCAATGGAGATGTATTCACATAAAAAGTATTGATAGAGATCATTTGATGCTACATCTGAGTTGCATCCTATGCAAAGACATTTCTAATGGAGGTTTGCATGTTTTAAGTTTGAATATAATGCATTATTGACCAATCTTTGTATGCTCACAAGGTCTTAGTCTCTAAGCTTGTTTTCATTTACTTTTGTGTTCATGATTTATTAAAACTAACTTGGTGAAAATATAGATAAGAGAGATTTCTAATAACACATATGACATGCCCAATGGGACTAGAAACACATACCTTTATTTTGAGTTTATTCAACAAAATTAATATGAAGAATATTTGATTATTTTATCTCTTTTCTACTCTAATTTTCTACCATTTTCATTTTTCTATGTTCAGTGAATTCATTCATAAAAATGGTGAAAACATTTTAGTTTTTCTGCTAATCAATGAAAAATCCTCACAATAAGTGAAATCATCACTATTTTATATTCTTTATTATATATTCCTATGCAAGTTTTAAAAAAATTAAGAAATCATTGAACTATCAATAAAATCATCACATTCATCAATCTAACTTATTAGTGAAATCATCTATGGGATTATTCTCTACATATAAATGAATTGGTCCCCATTTTGGTGAAATTATCTTATTATCAGTTAAATTGACAATATAACCAATCAAATCATTTTTATTCATTCTCTATCATGTGATGAACTTTTTATTCAATTAAATCCTTCAAATACTAATGAAATTGTTACATAAATTAATGAAATTGTCCTTGTATCAATGAAATTGTTCTTAAGCTTTCAAAAAATGGTGAAATTATTCCTACTAAATGGTGAATTTATTTCTATGTAAAAACCCAAGAGTTGTAAAAACATATAAAATTATCCTCCTTCACTTCTCAAAGACCCACCAAGCAAAACTACTTGCCTTATTTGCTTGCAAGTTCTAAAAATGGAATGATTTATTCAAACATGTTAGAGCAATTAATATTTAAGTGATAAATATTAACCCTTAGCTTATATTGGAATTAATTATTTAAATAATAATATATTATTTATTACATGAAGTAGAAACCTCATCAAAATAAATATTATTATTATGATTATTTAATACTTACCAAGTGTTTTAATTAATTAGCTTTATCAGGATAGATGAATCTGTTATTTCACAATGGTCACCTCCTTGCTTGAATATTATAAATAGGGTCTTACCCCTATTCTAAATTCATTCCAAATTGATATATTTTTGGGTGAACAATTTTTTTGTGAAGGCCATTCTATGAAGAAGTGAGATTGAGAATATTTTATGTATTGGGTTATAGTTTCAATATAGAATAATCAATGTTATGAGTTTTTTCCATGTAATTATGTGTTGTGTATAATTGACCTGCATGTTTTGCTTTATTAATTTACTCCAGATCTATTATGTTCATATATTTATATGAAATTTATCATGGTACCAGAGCTACTAGAGAGGATTTTATCAAGAAACATATTATGTTGATAAAATATCAATAATTGATATTTTAATTTATTTAAAAGGATCTTGAGCACTTGTACAACCTAGGTGCATGAAAAAAATTTAAAATAATTATTTTTAAGCCTATTTATATCTAGTTGTTGCTAAAATATTATCTTATTCATATTTAATTTCTCTCAATTTTTTTTAATGTCTAAGAAGCACTCATTCAGTCCCAAGAATTTTTTCAAGTAGCTAGAGGTGCCATAGTTGGCCTGGGTGAGTGAAAAATATATTTTTTCACCAAATATTTAATTTTAAATATTGTATTGGCTAATTTCTAGCATTTTAAGAGCATTGGAAAATTTTCAAGGTGTTTGGTGGTCTAATTTGAGTACTGTGAATTTTTAAAAATGCTCCCTTAGTGTTACATGACACTATTTTTTTAAGTTATTTATTAATCAAAATTAGATTTTAAAGACATCTTTGACATCAAGAGGACAAACCTAAGAAGATTAAATTTTTTTGAGGCTTCTAGTGATTTGTATAATTTACTGTGTAATGCATAACTTCTATAGGGGTGCCATATCTACCTAGGGTGCTATAGTTTAACTTGGTCAATTCAAACTAGTATATTCTTCATAAAAAATTAGATTTTGAAGGTCTAATTGGATTTATCTTGTAAAAACTAGAAGATATATAAATTTTGATGGTCTTTGGTGTCTAATTCCACTTGGTTTGAGCTTCCATGCTTCTCCTTAGATATCCATAACTGGCTATAGGATGCTTAAGCCAAGTATACACTATTTAGAAATATTTAAAGAATAATTTATTTTTTCTCAAATATTCCATGCAAAAAGGAAGTGGCCCCACTTTTTATTTTTTAATAGAATTTTAAATTAAAAAATTAAATTATTAATCTTTATTTACTATTTAACTTACATGCACATTCAATATTTATTTATTATTATTAAAAATTTGATAAAAAAATAAATACAATATTGTGCATGTTTCTTAAATAGCCTCCTAGATGAGTTGGTAAGCTTTTTTTTTCTAAAACTTACAACTAAGGAGGTCTCAAGTTCAAAACCCATAAATTTAATATTTTTTTGACTTGATTAAATTAGGTTTTTAAATTTAATTTAAATTACATTTCATTTTTTGGTTTGTGTGTCAATGTTTCACGCATCTAAAACCTTAGTTGACTTATCAAACTTGTTTTAACTTTCAACCTAGTGAATATTTTGTCAAACATAGTCATGTAACTAATCGATTCTTAGGTTTTAACACCTTCTAAAAATATCTATGTGGTCTATTTTATATTTTTAAACCACCTAATATTAATTTTATAATTTTGTTAATAATAGTGTTTAGGTGGTCATTCTGAGTGTGACTCTTTTAACACCTAGTTTTGTCCAATTATAAATCATTTTTTTGCATTATTTGGAATCTAAATTGTGTAATTAAGTATATTTGTACTTGTGATTTAATTTATTTTACATAGTATAAAAACTCACTAAAAAGGTAATTTTATTAAAATTATTCTTATATTAGTTTATTTTTATGACACTTGTGACACCTTATTTTGTTGCAAACTTTCATATTTTTTTGTTTTTTAGCATCAAATTAAATAATTATTGTGTGTTTTCACTTTTAAATTTTTTTTAATACAAATTAAGTTAAAATTTACACTAAAAGGTTTCATTTTAAGTATTTGTTTGTTGTCCTATTTAAAGGGAAGCTATGGCTTCACCTCATTTTTTATTAGATAAATATTAAATGCTTAATATAAATAACTATAATATATATAAAATTTATGTTAAAGTTAAATTTATGGCCTTTAATTTATGTAATATTATCATTGGGACTGAAAAAAGCCCTTAAAGAAGATATGTGACCCCTGAGCTTACCAATACATTTCAACAAAAATCACAAGAAGTTACGTCCATTATCTTGTAGAGTGTTAAATATGAATTTATTTATCCACATTGGTAATTAGGAGTCTCCTCTTAGAAAATCCTTAAATACATGTATGAGGGCACTCATCTCTCAAAGATTATTAAGTTAATCCTTAAATTGCTAGCTACACTTATGAAAGGTGATGAGAAAGTTATCAATTTTCTCGCTAAAATTAAAAACATTAAAACTTAGATGGATATAATTATAATTTGATTTAGGATCAATTAATTTATTTTATCATTTAGTTAAATATTCATACAAATTTTATAAATTTTATTTCAATTTCGAATTTGAAGTATCAAACTAAGTTAGATATCCCTGACCTTATCATATTGTCTACTCTCCCAATTTTAGAAGAACAAGTTATAACCAATTTTGATTATAAAGAGAATGCCACTTAAGCACTTCTCACCTTAAATTCTATTTTTTATAATAATAAAAACTATATATCTAACCCTAATTCCATTTTTAGCTCAAAAAGGAATAAGAACTCTAGTAATAAGAATTATACACCTAAGTTTAATGGAAATGGTAATATGTGTGGTAAATTTGGTCATATAAGGGAAAAAAATTATAAAAATAAAGATATAATTAACAATCAATCTTATTAAAAAATAAAAATAAATTTAATCAAAACAACTAGAAGGATCAAAACCCTAATCAAAATAACAATTTGGATCAAAATGTTATTACTTTATATGATGTTTTATTTGCTTCAAATGAAAATGAGTATATAATAGATAGTGGTACATTTTACTATATGAATTTATTATCTAATATTCTTTGTGATTCTAGATATATCTCTAGAATAATTTACTTAGGATATAATTCAATTTTAAAAGCAATTAAATATGGAAAACAAAGTTTTCAAATGTTATTATTTGATGTTTTGTATGTACCTAAGCTTAAAAATAATTTTATATCTTGTTCTCAACTTAAAAATTATAATTTCATTGTAACATTACTTAAATATTAATGATCCATTAAAAATCAATCTAGTTCCTTGATTGTTGAAAGTATTCAAAAGAAAGGTTTATAAATCTTATCTCCTTCTTTTGCATGTTTTATTTCATTGTATAGTAAGAATGAATATCAATTATGGCATGAAATATTTAAAATAATAATTTTATAAGTTTACATGGTATGCCTATAAATAATATTATTGTTAGACTTATTTCTATCCCCTGTCATCATGAAACTTGTGAGGATTGCTTACATGATAAGCAACATACTAACCCTTTTCAAAAGAATCATGATGTGAATTCCCCTCATCCTTTAGAATTGATTCATAATGATGTTGTATGACCTATTGAGGTTATATCTATTAATGTTTATTTATATTATATTAATATTATTATTTATTACACTAAAATAATATGATCTTTTTTTATTAAAAATAAATCTGATGTGTTGTCTAAATTTAAGAAATTTAAAGCTAGTGTTGAAAATGCATCTAATTTTTATATTAAGAGATTAAAAATTGATAATGGTGGTGAATATGTAAGTAATGAGTTTGATTATTTTACATTATATTTATCATTTAAATAGAATTAATAACTCCTTATCCCCCTCAACAAAATGGTATTACTAAAAGGAAAAACTACACCATCATAAAAATGGATAGAACAATGTTGTAACTTATAAATGTTCCTAAAATTTTATAGGCTGGAGCCATGAATACTAATGTGCATATTCTAAATATAATCCCTATTTAATATTTTCATTTGTATAAATTAAAAATACATGTATGCACATATCATTTCATTTATTTTGATAAAACTTTTTTGTTATTACTTTAGAGATACTAACTATATTAATAGTGTCTCATCTACATTGTATTTGTTAGTAAAATAATTTAGTATTTAATCTTGAAAAAAACATATTACAATTATATTTCAAGAGATATATTTATCTTAGATGATAAATCAAGAATATATATATATATAATGATTAGTTCCAATGCAGTTAGCATTGAAATACATTATATGCATAACATCATGCTTAATTTTATAAAATGATCATGTTTTAGTTGTTGGATTTGATAAAAAGATCATGCTTAATAAGTTTGGATATTTTGTGTTTTAATTGCTTAGATACTTTCATTTTATTATTTTATCATTTGATTGTTTATGTTAACATCTTTATAAGCTTTGTTTGATAATAAGATATTTCAAGAAATGCAAAGTGTAAGTGTATTTTTATTATTGGATCTTCATCATTTAATTTACTAAGTATATGATGCATATATACCTAAACTTATTTGTTTATGTCTCATATTTATTTTCTTAGATGATGGAATTTCATGCTAAAAATATCCATATTTGATGTATGAGAGTTATACCTCAATCTTTTATTGAAGCACATTAATTTTTTTTGATATAACTCAAATGATAAAATGAGTTAGTTCTAATAGTATATCTAATGTTTAGTTAAACTTAATATCATATTATTATTAAATTATTGTATGTACATTGCATGACAGTTGTGGACTCTCATCTTGTCAATATTGAAGACATGTAATAATGAATTGCATACAATAATTTATGTTTTTTTTATTAACTTTGTAATCAAAGTAGTGAACTTGTTTGCCTAAAATATGATATGATTATTTTAAAGTGTGTTTTACCATATAAAAATACATGTCATATTTTTATGTTTGTGGTTATTGTGATGCTAACCATATTATGCTATAATGAATGTATTTTTGGATATGTGTTTAAGTTTTGTGTCTGTGCAAAACACAAAAAATTTAAGCATATTGAAGTTTATGTACATTTTATCTGAGAGAAATTCCTTAATGGTGATATTGATCTACAGTTCTATCCTATGGATAAACAAGTGGTAGATATTTTAACAAAACTACTTGATGCTACCATGTTTTATCAGTTTCATGCAATGATGGGCATCTAGGAGTTGCCATTGAGGGAGAGTGTACATGACAATGAAAATTTTTAATGGACATGTGTTTATTCTCTTTCTCGATACTTCTCCTCATTTTAAAGCATTGCAAACTTTGTGTGGAAGTTATGTGATTTAAGTAAAATTCACGTGAAAGTTTTAATTTTTTACCCCAATACATTAAAAGCATACTTTGTAATGGAAGTCCTTACGTTATATAAAGTTTCAAATATACTTCGTGATTATTTATGATAAACTGTGAGATGTAGTCTCAAGATCATGTTATCCTAAACTTACTTTCGAGTAGTTTATAGATTATAATTTCTTTTATTTTAAAAAGTGGCATTTGACATGATGAAGGTTTTTAAATCCTTCAATTATGTACATAGTATCATTATTTTTTTTATGTGACTATAACATTTATCCCCACTTAACATTAAAGGGGAGTTTTAGAGAAATTAATGTGTAAGTGATAATTATTAACCCTTAGCGTACATTGATAATTAATTAATATATAATATATTATTAATTACATGAGGTGAAAACCTCATGAAAATAAATAATATTATTATATTTATTTAATACTTACCAAGTGTTTTAATTAATTAGCTTTATTAGGATGGATAGACCAATTATTTCAAAATGATCACCTCCCTTCTTGAATATTATAAATAGGGTCTTGCTCCTATTTCAAATTAATTTGGTGAACAATTTTTTTGTGAAGGTAATTATTTGAAGTGAGATTGAGAACATTTTATGTATTGGGAGAATAGTTTTAATATTGAATAATCAATGTGAGTTTTTTACCCCCATTGGAGGTTTTCCCATTTAATTATGTGTTATGTATAATTGACCTATGTGGTTTGATTTATCAATTTACTCTAGATATATTGTGTTAATATTTTTATATGAAATTTATCATGTTTTCTATTCACATCTCATTTTGGCTCTTTAAAATTTAATTCACATTTTGTTTTGGGTTTTAAGAAAACTTGCTTATTTTTTTAGCCTTTTCATTTCATGCAAGTTTTTTTGTTGCTTCTTGTTACTTGAGTGTTTTGTTAGGATATTTTGTGTGTATGATCTTCCATTTGGGTGATTTATAAATACAAATATATTATTTATTTTAAATTTCAAATATTTTCCTATTATGCTTTTCACTCAATCTTAGTGGTAGTTATGTAAATTAAAATAGGAATACCTTCTTTTTTGTTTTGGCTCTACATTTGGATTGTTATTTTCTTCTCACCAGTCCTTAGGGTATGGGTAATTGGATGTAATTACCAAAAATTATACCAACCATGTTATCTGATGGGGTATAAAAATTGAGGTTACACTAATGGTATCTTATCTAGTGGTCCCTCAAAGGTTGATTGTGCTAGTAACACTTCATTGAGACCCTTATGGCCAAAGTGGTCATGAAGGTAATAGACCCTTTGGTGAATGGCCTATAAAAAATTTCATATAATTTATGGATTTTTATAAAGTTATAGAGTACTAAAAGGTATACTGGGACCATCTAAAAATCCCATGAAAACATTAGCTTAAGACTCTTCAACCATAAAACATTCATTGATGTATGGGTACAAAGGTTAATAGCCATAAAAAAATATATTTTATGTAAAAACCTTTTGAGATAAGGGTGGTATTAAAAGACTACCAATAACTACAATAATTTATTTAATGAATCTTAAATTTTATCCTCTCAAGGCAAGTATATCAAAATACTCAATGAATGTGGAGTAATCCTATGTTAATCACTAAATAGGGTCGATAGATTGAGTATTTGATTAGTTGATTGTGATGTCAAAAATGTCATAATTTACATACATATAGATAAAGAGGCAATACTCTATCCATGTTTTTGGTCAAAAAATGTTCAAATACATATGTTTCATACCTTTCTTATTTGAAATTATAGCATTACTCTATTCATGTTACTAGTTAAAATTATTCCCTTATACATTCCATTTTGTTCAATGCATATATACCTATCTTGTTTGAAATGGTATTTTTAAGATCTCTGTGTGAATTTGGACCCATTATAATCATTTTTACAAGTTTCTAGTTCCAAACCATTTTAAGACTAGGATTGAATTCTAGTCTTTGTATGATCTTTCCTCGTGTTCAAATAAAATCTAATCAAGTCCAAAGTCTTTTTTTTGTTAGTTCCAATTCATTTTACAATTTTTTATAGGTTTATTCAAAGTTTAATTCTAATTTGTTCAACTCCATTCAAAATCAACTATTCACAATCAAATCATTCTAAAATCAACTACATTTATTTCTCTTTTTCAAATCATGTTTCTAGATCCATTTTCAAATCATATCCTTATATTTATATTCAATACCCCACACCTATCAATTGGGAATGTTGAAGTCATGAAATCCATCAATTCTCTCATTTGAATCTAATTCCAATCCAATCTTTCCCCTTCCATGTATCCTTGCTTGGGGACATCCTTCAATAAATCTTATATCACTTTTTTAATTCATTTAATGACATCCATTTTAGATTTAGATAGAGATTATGAACTATATGGTCATGCTAGGAAAAAAGAACCCATTTTGATACCTTTATCTCACACCCATTTGAATTCTAAATTATATCATTCATTTCAAACATTAAATATATTTAATGAATTATTAAAACACATATCTTACCAATTGGTCATAAAAAACATGATTATGTATCCACATACTAATCCTTTTAGTGAAAATAATCCCAAACCTAAGTGGTACTAAAAAAATTAATTTTTTGAATATCATAGGATTCAAGGACATTCACTTAATTGATGTGGTGGGTTCAATAGTTATGTCCAAGGATTATTTTACCATGGATATATTGTGATTGAATCATAACAATATTTTCAAGTATCAATCCTTGGCCCATTTATAATCCAAGATGCAATAAACTCATTATTTTAGCTTAGACAAAATTTATTCCAAACTACATCTCTTATTAATCCAATCTTAGGCCCCCTTTTCACTAAGGAACCAAGTACACCCCCATCTGAGAATCACTTACTAGGGATCTATCAAGATCACTTTCCTAATCATAATCAGACTCGTTCACTTTCAAGTTAACATCAAGATGAATCACCCATTTTTGATGTTCATGTTGAATCACCCATATTTTATGAGCCACCCTTTGACCATCCTCCTATATTTTATGAGCCTTGATTTAAATATATTCTCTATGACTATTCACCTATCTTTGATGAACCATTATTCGATGAGCCCATACTTGAAGAACCCATTATTGATCTATATTCTATTTTTCTCTAATCCTTTAAAGTCTCTCCTTTCCAAAAATTCATTTGTCCCAAAGCTTTCATTTACAAGTGTAAAATGAAAAAATACTTGTGTACAATGCAATTCAATAGACCCTCTCTATGGCTAAATCCAAATCAAGATCAACTTTCTTATTAGAACCAGATTTAGAGTTAAATTATAATCAGATTTACAATTAACATCAATAACTAAATTAGATTTATAATCACAAGAATAATTAGAATCAAAATGAACATCAACATCAAATTTTACATTGGGACCAATGTCATATTTAGCATCAGAATCAAAACCAACATTAGTCTCAACATTAGGTTTAGATCCCCTTGAGTTAAAATCAACTTTAAAATCATAATATATTAGTGTATATTATAACATTGGATATATACTCCTATTAGATCCACTTGAGTCTGAATCAACTTCATGATAAACATACCTTCATAGATGTTATGAAATCAGCTCCACACTTATTATAGATCAAATTAGATATATTTTTTATCCTTTCATAGTTTTTAAGGATGCTTCCTTTGACATTGACACAAGTTCACCTAGTAGCCTCAACGAGGATTATTTTACCTTTTCCCATTCCATAGACATTATGAATCCCTTTACCATTAACAATCCTAGCCATTATATTGATACTCCACCTCCAATAAATGTTGATTTGGACCAATAGAATCACACATTGTTGAACTTATTTCATGGCAACATTTTAGTGGTAGAATCTTTGGGGATCCAAGACAACATTGAGGAAGAAGAATAATCTCCTAGTGAAACCTTATTTGAAGTGTTAGGAGACAATCAAAGTCTAAACTCAATATCTTCTAGTGAAACTTTATTTTAGGTGTTTAACGATAAGAAAAATAAAAAATTAGAATATTTTAGTGAAACTATACTTAAGGTGCTAAGGGATAATCAAAATGAATTATTAATTGGTGTCATCAATACCCTTCATTTAATATTGTCAATCTAGGGCTTGTGTCTTAAGGCTATATGCAAAAGGAAAAAGAGACCTTTGACAAATGGTTCCTTCTATCACACTCCACACTTTGTAGGAATTGAAAACCACACTTGCTAGAATTGAAAATCACACTAGTATAAATTAAAACACTTTTGCATGAAATTAAAAGACACTTGTAGAAAATATATTATTAAACTGAAAATGAATGATAAACACATAAAATACCTATAGGTTTACGACAATATGTATAAAATAAAAATATTTACATCAAGAAAGAAATAAAATAATAATTAACAGTAAAGTGATAATTAAAAAATAAAGAAATAAAATAAAATAAAAATACATTAATCCATCTTCCTTGGAATGAGTGGCCAGCTCATTCCTCAAAAGAGGATTTATTCAGAACGTGAATTTCATAATGGAATGCTCAAAATTAATGAAAATAGAAATTGTATTAATTCATTCATTCAAGTGTGGAAGGTTGCATTTATAATTTCATGCTTCTAACCAACACCTTTATTTTAGAATAACATCTGAGATACTCTATCCTATCTCAATCTCCACAAAATATGGAGAGAGAGATATTTATTCTAATAAAGAAATCTATTACTACCTAATCTTGATCTCCATAAAATATAGAGAGAGATAGTTATTAGAATTAATTACATAAATGAATACAATCTATAATGAAAATTTTATACATATAAATCTATATATAGAAAGAATCCAAATGGAAAACATTTTTTATGATAGATGGAACATTATAATACATTTAAAAATACTTTTCAAACAAGTTTGTAGTACTTTTATTGAAGTTCATATCAATTTTGTTGAAATCCATAGCAACCTACTAAAATCCATAGCAAGCCTACTAAAATCCATACTAAGCCTAGTGAAATTTGTAACTAGTTGAAGTAATCTACAACTAGTTTGATGTAATCCATAGCTGGTCTGATGTAATTCATAGTTGGTTTGTAGCTAGTTTGATGTAATTTATAGTTCATCTGTAGTAGGCCTATTATAATTTGTATTTATTATATCAATCTTGTTATAATTTGGATCTACTATGAGATTTTGTAGCAAGCCTATAGCAGTCTATATCTTCACCAAAATACTAGATCTTGTTGTATAACACTTCAACATGATTACTCTTCATACTTTGAGTCATTATTATCATATTATGAATTGTATATATACTCATTAATATATCTTTTCTAATAATCATTATAAATAGTTAACTAATAGATCATAATGATTTTTAAAGACATAACCATGATATATACTTGTTGTTTTATTCTAAATAAACTATAAGTTTAGAAACTACACTCAGAATCACTCTCTATGTAAGAAAAAAAGATGTTATTTTATGGATATAATGATCCATTTTATGGGCTCATCATCTCCTCCACACCTAATCTCATACATGTCCTCATGCATGCCACTATTTAAAACATCATGGTACATATGCATGGGTTAGACTTAGCTTCATATTTTAAATGGACTTCCCAAATTGATTTTATTGGTACAAGTGTAATGAAATTTATATTTTAAGTGGCTAATAAAAATGGATATTTAAAGATAGGTTCTTGTGTGGAGGGATTTTCTACTATCCTTAGATTATTTTAGTTTCTTTTGACATAGGTTCTTATGTGAAATTATCATGCTACTCTCTTCATTTTATTTTCTTCTTTTCTTTTTTTCTTCATCTTGTCTTCTATCTTTCTTTTCTTCTTTTCTTCAATTTTTTTAATTAGGATGAGCATAGGTTCTTGTGTTGAGAATTTTATATTGTGTCTACACATATTTATTTTGATCACAAAGCAAATTTTGACATTAAAAAAATTCTTGTTCCTTTCAAAACTATGAACCGTGATCAAGATCAAACTATATTTTTATGTTTAGATAATAAACCTATATACCATGATCAAGATCAAATTATTTTTATATGTTTGGATAAACCCAATTATTATATCTTCAAAGCTATTATCCTCTCCCACACCTGAGCTCATTCATGCTAAATGAATTAAGTGAGATGAGATTACACAAAATCAAATGGAAGTTTATCTATTTCCCAGAACACGCTATTTGTAAGAGTGGATCTTCATTTAATTACAAAACTTACAAGCAAATTTAAACATAAAATAGTTAATTATAATACCATGGCATACCTTCAATCTTTAGTTTTTCTTCCATGATAGCCAAAGTGAAATATGTTAAGAAAAAGTATTGATATAAGTACAATCCTACTATGCTGAGAAACAAGAGTACAAAAGTAAGCAACCATGTAAAAAAACTACATCAACTATTCCATAGGACAAATTGTATTCTATTTATTTTTTATATTTTTTCCCTTGACTAGCTAGTAAATTAGTTTTCTATTCAAGGCTCTTTATTCCAACACTTGATCCACCAGCAAGCTAGTTTTCAAACCAAGCCTGCCAACAATGCCCAAAGGTTTTCATTATTGTTTTTTTTATATAATTTTCTAATTTTATTTTATTTTTTGAAAACTAATGACATGCAAAATATTAACCATAGAATATATACATCTTCATACTACTTAAAAATATATTATGGAATGTTTTGTATGCTGACATTTATTTAGCATAGACACTTACTAATTTTATTTCATTCTGTTATCAAAAATGACTCAGGATAATATGTCAACTACTTGTTGAAGTCATTGGAAAAAATTTACATCTCTATATTGACTCATTGTAATGAAAGTATCTAGTAAAAGAAAAACCTTTCTTGATAAGTATAATATCAATAATGTCAAAAAAATATAAATGTCAACAATAAAATGTTAAGATGAACATTTGAATGTATATGAAAGAATGCATTTCAGCCTATGTAAGAATGACTGATGGTTTATAAATTAACATTATTATTAATGAGAGTTTATTATGGAGAATAAGAATTTATTTAGATAAGTTCTTTTATTATGCAAGTGGATATGGGTTTAGATAATTCTTGAAGATGGATGGAATTGAGTGAAATGAAATGTCATCCATTATTTTAATTATGAATTTTACTAAAAATATTAACTATTATTTTATACAAGGAAGATAAAATTATATTATTGAATTAATGGATTGAAACTAAAATCTAAAAAACATACATGATGATTGAATTTTGGTAGTCCTTATCTTCCTTGTTACAAATAAATTTTTCATGGCTCTTCTTGCTACTAAAAATTCTATGTTCTTCATCTATAACTTGGTCTAGATTTGCATCATGCTGAGAAAGCTTATTTACTATCTTCTTCTTCACTAGAAATCAAAAGCTAGGGTCTAGGGGTTTCAACTCCCAGTGGGGTCAAGGGGCCCCAATTTACCACTTTTGTAACCATAAATATAATTAGCATTGAATATTTTTGGATGATTTCATGCTATTTGAGATAGCTTGTTGAAAACATGTAATTCTTACCAATTTATAGCATCTACAACACTCAAAAATTATTAAAGATTTGGTCTCATGTGACTATATGTAAATTCAAGGTTCTGGTTTGCATGTTAATCTAACCTAAGATGAAAGTCTAATTATTTTTTTAGACTGTCATCATTTTATTTTTTTTGTGACAAACTTTCTCATCCATGCAGACTTAATAGTAAATACAAAAAAAATAGAATAAACATCTAGTATTGAGACTAGAATTATATATATATATATATATATATATATATATATATATATATATATATATATATATATATATATATATATATATATAAAAGTTATGGCTATAGTTTAGAAAGAATTTTAAAAACATAAATTCAATATAAAATTTAGTGATTATAAGAGAAAATAAAAATTGAAATAGTTAAATTGCTTAGAGATATAACTATACATGCTAAAAAGCAACGATTATGTAATACTCACAAATTTTGGAATATGGTTATTGACTCACAAAAAATCTGAAGCTACATCCCTATGATGCCAAAGTTGTTACATGATTTATTTCCACTTCAAATATGATCCACCTTTAACTTGTCTAATTTTTCTAACTCATATGGAATTCATCCAAAATAACTTTCTATGCATGGTGATATTGCATGCAAGATTTTGGAAAGCTATAGTTGTGTATTTTGTCCATGATTCTCTACATGAATCTCTCCATCTATTAATTTGAATTGATTTGGAGATTATCTATATGAATATTTCTAGGTCATGACATATATTAGTAGAAATTTTTTGAAGCCATTATCATGCATACAACAAATCGATCAGCCATACTAGATCAGAATGAAATCCATTCTGCATCATTTTACCAAATAAACCCATCAAGATTTTGGTTGGAGCCATAGTCTCTTTTCAGCATATCATGATTTTTTTTAAATTTATTTATCAATTATTTATATAAAAATCATTATTATAAATAATATATGTTTATCTATGAGATCAAATACCCCACATAATTATGGCTCAAGAATCTTTTTTAGTAATTACACAAACTATATTATAGACCATTTTATTTAAGCAGAGATCTTTAGCATAATTATTTTTACCCACAACACCATCTCTTTATATACATCATCCATCATTTTGTAAATTTCAATCATTTTTGAATTTTGTTCACAAAAATCTTACATGCAATCTTATCTTACTAGAAACTGTTTATGTTCTTCAACCAAATAGAAAATAGCAAAACATTTTTATCATAGGCATGTGGGTATGAGGTGATTTGAGATAATGAGAGATTGATTTGGTAGTGAATCTTACCTATTTATTATAAAATAGGAAACTTTTTCTAGAATCATCTAAAAAGTTATGTGCTCCATTATATGTGGTTATGAAAAAAGTGTAGCTATATTTGTACAAGTTTCATATGATCATATATAGTCAATCTAACTAATTAAAAATTTAGATCATTCCCTAAATATGCACATTAGATGTGGAAGTATCTTTTTTATATTTGTTATGAACAACTTATATAAATTCATGTGGCAAGATATTTTTTCATCTTATTAGTTGTTTCAAAATTTCATTTCCATCCTACATCAATAATTAGATCTTCCTTCATGATATTAACAGTTGTTCTTTCCTACACAATAATGTTAGTATTGGGGGATTTTTGTATTTTTAATTTTTAACTCTAAAATTTATAATTGCATAAAAATAAATTATAATCTATGTTGCAGAAAATAAATCCCAAAGAAACTATTAACTAAGTATCTCCTATCACGAAATTTGCAAAGAGATATTTCATCTCACTAGGAATTTCTTAGCATATCCTGAATCTCTTAATAACACCATTTGATCCTTGGCAATGGTGCCAAAAATAATGGGTGTTATCAATACCCTTCATTTAATAATTTCAATCCATGGTTGGTGTCTAAAGGTTGTATGCAAAAGGAGAAAGAGATCTTTGGCAAATGATTCCTTTTATCACACTCCACACTTGTAGGAATTGAAAATCACACTTACTAGAATTAAAAATCATACTTTCAAAAATTAAAGAAAACTTAAATGAAATTAAAGCAAACTTTCATGAAAAGTAAATCACACTTGTAGAATGTAAATTATTGAATTAAAAATTAATCATAAACGCATAAAATACCTACAAATTTATAACAAACTATACAAAAAAATGTTTATAGAAAAAAAGAAATAAAATAAGAATTTATAGAAAAAATATTAATTACCAAATAAATAAATAAAATAAAAATACATTTATCCATCTTCCTTGGAATGAGTGGCCAACTCATTCTTTATAAAAGAATTTATTCAAAACATAAGTTTTAGAATGGATTGCTTAGAATAATGAAAAGAGAAATTTTATTGATTAATTGATTGATTATTTCATTTGGGTGTGGAAAGTTGCATTTATAATTTATGCTTCCAACCAACACCTTATTTGGGAGTAACAATATGAGATATTTTATCCTATCTCAATCTCCATAGAATGTGGAGATCGATATTTATTTTAATGATAACATAATCTTTATCTCCACCAAATATGGAGAGAGTTATTATTTGGAATATAATTACATAAAATTATATTTGAATACAATATATAATGGAAAGTATATACATATAAACCTATATATATAAATAATTTAAATGGAAAGCATTCTTCATGATAGCTAGAACATTGAAATACTCTTAGAAATACTTCTCAAATAAATTTGTAGCAATTTTTTTGAAGTTCATAGTAATTTTGTTAAAATTTGTAGTAACCTACTAAAATTTTTAGCAATCCTAGTAAAATTCATAGCTAGATGATGTAATCTATAGCTAGTTTGATATTATCCATAGTTATTCTAATGTAATCCATAGCTAGTCTATATCTAGTTTGATGTAATCCAGAACTAGTATGTAGTAAGTTTGTTATAATCTATAGCTACTGTAGCAAGATTGTTGTAATTTAGAGATACTATGGGTTTATTTATCAACCTTGTAATATTTTTTATCTTGACTAGAATATTGGATCTTGTTGTAGAAGACTTTAACATGGTTATTCTTCATACTTTGAATCATTTTTAGCATAATATGAACTATATATACACTCATTGATGGTTTTTTCCTAATAATCACTATAAATAGCTAACCAATAGATAAAAATGAATTATAAATACATAACCATGATTTATACTTGCTATTTTATTCTAAATAAACCATAATTTTAAAAACTACACGGATATAATGAGCCATTTTATGGACTCATCATGATCCACCCTCTAAGCCATCATGAATCTTTAAACATGTTATATGAGTTTAATTTCATTTTAAATCATTAAAAAGGTCATATTTTAATGTCAAATTTTATTAAGAGGTATTAAAAGGTTCTCATCATAAGTCATAGTCATATCAAGGTGTTTCTATACATAAAGGGTCTATCTTAGAGGTCAAACCCACTTCCCTTTCACAAAATGGGCTCCGCACATGGGTAATAATTTCATTTCAACTTTCTCAATTGTACCACCTTTTTTTAAAATTTTATTTGACTTCTTTTTCCCTCCTCTTACCCACTAATTGCATTTCAAAGTCTGAATTAGAGAAAATGAAGAAAAGTTGTAGGTTTACAAGAGTTTTAAATTGTATGGATTCATACAGTATGATCATGACCATAAGGAGTCATAAATATGTAGAGGGGGACATTAAACACATCAATTAAGAAAATATTTGAGTTTTAAAACCAAACAGGCCAAAAAATGACCCTCTTCCTCCATCGATCTCCTTTGTAGCTCAAAAAAGCAAATCAGGTTTCCATTCGATCGGATAGGAGACAGAAGGTGAGGACATAATAATTTGGGAAGAAGAGGGGAGACAAGATGGATTCCATTTTTTTTAATTTTATCTTAGATTTCCTCTCCCTCCTTTCTCAATAATCACTAAGGAGGTAAGGCACTCACTATGTTGTCTCCATCTAAATAGGATACTGGTTTACCTCATTTTATCCCTTTTTAAGCATGATGGAATATGTATAGAGTTTTTGGTGGCTTATAAATAATACATACAATTTTATACATAATTATAAGGACCCACTTCACACGTGTGATCCATCAAGAAGCAATAAACATTCATATGGAGCTATTTGCAAGTTGGCAATAGTGCATTCTTGGTAATTCAAGGTCTTGAATGATTGAAAAGTTTTAATGAGGTCTCAAAAAAATCTTACAAATCCATTGAGGCTCTAAAATAGTGAGTCTTCAGTGGTGTTATATATCTAAGACCATAAAATGCTCTCATTCCACATGCAGTCAAGTGGTCTAGATCAATTAATGGGTGTGTAGATATGTCTAAAGGCCTTCAAAGCAGTGTGTCCTAGGTTATAAAAATTTTAGTGAGACCCTTAAAGGTTTAAGATATTAAAATAGTTATATTTACCTTTCCAAAATTATATTATGTAGATGAAACAAGGTTAACACCATCTCATCCACCCCAAGATGAGGGTCTAGTCAAGATTTTGAGGGAACATTGACTATGACTACAAGGTTGGAGGAACCTTAATAAAATGATGAGGTTATGCAGGGTTAAGAGAGTTATAAAATATAAATTAAAGGTAATAAATATGCATATGGAACCTAAAGATATATTTAATCACCAAACCACCCCTCAAGTAGGCTCACATAGTCATAGTAGGCTCAATATTGAGTGCCTACTGGCTTGACTACAGGTGAAGAATATAGTTGGTCTAATAAGCCATATTTAGTATATTGGACTTATTAAGTGATATAAAGAGAATTAATAAGTAGCTATAATTAATTAGGTGATATAGTGAGAACATGATCCAGCCAAGATCAACATACCAACTCAACCCCAAGATGAGAGCTCAGTCTAGAATTCAAAGCAAGTAAGGTTGTAGCTATAAATTTAAAGACATACTAATGGTGTGGTCTATTGGAAGAGATTTAGAGGGTATATAAATATAAATAACCTTGTAAATAATGTTTCATTACTCATTTAATTCCTAATATACCAACCAAATAATGGATTATCTCTAATAATAGCTCGGTCAAACCTAATTGCCATCTACAGGTCTGACTATAAATGGAGAACAAATTGAGTAATTAGTCTTGTTATAAAGTGTATATAATATGAGGAGAGTTAATTAAGGTTGATAAGTCCCATTTATTTATATGATAAATTTTGGTGAGTGTAGGTAGTTACCATGAAGTAAGAAATCTTACATCTCACACTCACACATAGTCAAAATACAAGACTACCAAGCAAACAGGTAGGGTAGGAGTTAAAAGTATAGAACCCTATATGGGATTGAAATATAAAGTTAAAAATTGGTTATATCACTTTTTTTCCTAAAAATATCTCAATTTTTTTCCATTAATATGTTTCAATCCTTGAGATAGGAAGAGTTTAATGGCCTACACAGTCCTCATGGTCCTAAATAGGCCTAAATAGGCATGTGCATATGAATTGAAGAATTATACATGCTTTGGGGATATTAGACATATGTAAAAATAAAAAGGGAAGATGATAAAAGTGTAAAAATATTTATAGGTAATTTTGACCTTAATTTAAGGCAATAAAATCACTCAACCAAGTCATTAGGGCTATGTAAACCCAACTAGTCATAAACCCTAGGTCCTTTTAAGAAGGTATAGAGAGAATAGGGTTGATGAGGATCTAATTTATATGGTGTTTTTAGGTCCTAGTAACATGATACAAAATTTTTTAATCCCATTAATATGGTGGAAGGTAAAGGAAACCACTCAAGTTTTTAACACCTACTCTCAAACACTCAGGCTTAATAGTGAATTCTGACACTTAAGGTAGACCATGAGAAAGATGTTGAGATGGTGATCAGAGCAGCTAAATATAATTTAGGAGAGTGGAAAAAATTATAAATGGACTCCATAAGGGCAATAAAATCATCAATGACTACCTACAGGTAACTCAAACCCCTGAGACTCAATCTAGGCCAATTAGGCCTAAAGCCATGCTTAAGGTCTCAAGACCCATGCTCATTTTGATGTCATAACCAAACAACCCAAGTATATTTATGGCCATGATAAGGTGTAGGATGATGTTATAGTTCCTAAGTATAATTTTATAGGGAGAGGATAGCAATAAAATGTCAAATTTTTTCTTAAGACCCAACTCAAGCCACAACATACTATTCTACCACATCGAGATGTCCATTCAAATGTTCATATATTTTATGAAAAAACTTAGGTCCAATGATCTTAGGGGGGAGTTATGCACCCATATGGACTAAAGATACATGGAATAAATAATTAGATTAAAGGGTCCATGTTTATAAATCATCATTAAGACTGCAACTCGGCTTAAAAAGGTTTCAAAGGAATGAAGGTCCACCAACTTACACTCATTTATATTTATACAAGATTCATGGGGCAAAAAAAAATTAAGACTTTTGAGGGGGTCTATAGAATAAATTTTCATGGAAAGAAGTTATGGTTTGGAGGTATGTAATCTATGAATACTCATTAAGATGGTGGACCTCCATAACCCTAACAATCCCTAAAACAAACCTAATTGGATAAAAATTGATATATTTTAAATAAAACACCTTGAATTGGCTTAGAAACCCATTGATAACCTAGTACACTTATATGGTATCTCATCCATGGTACTACTATATATAAACTATTGTAAAGACTTATTAGAAACTATGTTTTGTTAATGATTTGAGAAGAGGATAAGGTGAATAGTTGTTTTATAAGTTTAAAATAATTTGGGAAAGTATTTTTAGGCTTATTTCACCTCTATAAATCACAAACCACTTACAATTTTCCCTAAAAATACTCCTATAGGTCTGCACCAAACATGTAATCTAAATAAGCTATTAAAAGGTGACCTAGTCACCTAAGTTAGGTACAATTATATGTGTGCAGTGCTTAGAAGTCTTAAGTCATGGTGTAAAACATTTTTTACACCTAAAACACACATTTTCACATGTTATTAAGGTTTTATGAAATTTTTCATTGCCATCAAGCACCTAACACTAAGCCATTATGCGTAATTATCTAAGTATGGCCTACTTGGTCAACAAGAAGAGGTGTAGGTTTTCATGTGAGGTTGATAAGTTGGTTGTGCAAGATAATTACATAATATTACCTATGAATTAAAGGAAAAAGGTATACACCTTATACAAATCATGGAGGATAGGTAGTTTATTAGCCTATTCAACATGTGAAGATAAGGGTGGGTTGATTAGTAACTCATGGTGGCCTAATTGAATCACTTTAATGTCTTGTAACTATCATGAGGAGAGGATGATTGAATATATTTGGGTTTGGTCATGATTTTATTAAGTTAAACCAAGTTTAAATTATCATCCACCACCCTATCTCCATGACATACTCTTATTGAAGGACATCAACTAGTCAAGACAACATTTAGAGAGATGATGGAGCTATTGAGGCTAGGTGTAACTATTACCTGAAGATAATGAAAACCATTATGACCTCTTATCTACATCTCCATTCCAATTTCCTTTTCTTTCTCTTCTCATTGTTCTATATATTGTGCCTCTTAGGCCATTAAAACTATCCCTCACCTAGGTATGAGTAAACTTTGCCTATATTTATATCTTATATACCTCTTAAACTGATAAATGAACTATTATATCTCCTTAATGTTGGTATATAGTGTTTTATTTTCTTGTTGATATGCATATGTGGTATTTTTCTCTCACTTTTTAGGTCCTTGCCTCACCTAGATGTTAGTATGTGTTCTAAACAGGTCACATGATGTGTAAAAGGTGTTGGTAATTGATCTTAGAGTGGAATCTGACTAGTAAGTGTCTAGGATCAGACCTCCCTTTCATGGCCCTCATGTTTTATCCACCTAACTTAGCCTCTATTTGAAACACTATTACATAACATCTCTTGGATATAATATTTTAGTTATTTGTCTAGTTCATTAGTGTTGTTTAGGATCAAATAGAGTGGATGAATGATATTGGTGAATCACCTTTAATAGTATATATTTTCTTTTCATGCATTTACTTATCTCTTTTCACCCCAAAATCAGTAGGTCTTAGTAATTTCATCCCTAATGGATTCACCAGGGGGCTATCCCCATAATCTAGAGGTTTATCCTAGCCATAGGTTACCCATAGCTTTGGGATAATCCCATATTACCCAAAACTTAGAGGTAGGCCTAAAGAGCCTCCACCTAGGGTGCGATTTGGATTGTTAATAGTTTTGGCATGGTTGGTGGGACTAAGGATTCAAAAATTAAAGCATTTAATTATATCACTTGGTCATCTTAGGCAGTTTCAAGCACTCAAGTGATATATTTGTAGTCAAGTGTCATTAGAAGGCCTCCACTTGATGGTAAGAACATCTTGTTGATTGGTAATCCACTTTGGTATTTATTTATTTCATGATGTGTAATGGATTCATATGAAATGTATTTATATCCTACACATATTTATCATTATCCATATGACCCATATCAATCCCATCATGAGTCTTACCAATCCTATGTTAACCCCTAATAACAATATGATGGCTTACCTCAGTCCTATGAATCTCTTTACTACCAAGATCATGAACCTCCTTGGGATTAATATTTACTTCTTTGGAAACCCACATATTCTCTTAATCAATCTATTTATCCTAGCCATGTCTCAAACTAATCTATTTCAAGCCTTAATCAAACCTTATTGGGCTATGATAGACACATGGTGTGGATTGACACACATAGAGGGTATGGCCAAGAATTTCCTAGGCATCTTATCAAGAACATGATATCCTCCATTATAGAAAGCTAAGAAAGAGTGGGAATCTCTTATGAGAAAGTATAACTTAGGGCTCAGTAGTGATATTTTGGATATAGGTGGTATGGTTTTAAGCATAGAGGAGAAGCTAGTAATCCATGAGGGGAAGTAAAGTTCATTATCATCAACCTTATGTCCCCTCCTCCATCCCATATCACTCCCCTATTGACCTTCCCATCTCCCTCAAGAGTAAAAATTAAGTAAATGTCAAATCCTTCTATGTTCCCCATAATCCCATCAAACCTTTTCTACTTGGAAGTCTATTCAAGAGAAAGTGAAAACTGAGAAGTGTGTGTTAATAGAGTTGAGTTTCATGGTATAGGTCAGACTTTGTATTGCCATTAACTTCTCAATCAACCTTAGGATAAATTTGATCAATTCATACTTGAGTTTGAGGTTCCCCTTACTAAAGATATTGTATTTTAAAATTAGCACTTGTTTTAGTCAATGGAAGTAACAAGATCAATGTCATATCAACATAATATAGCTTCATTCATCCCAAAACCTGAAACACATGCAAAATAATAATCTCTAACATCCAAGTTTCCAACTTGGAGACAAGTAGTATAGTCAAGGGGAAAATAAGATGAGTCAAGATTACATCAAAGTGTTAGAGTTAAAAATAGATTTGAAACCATTCAAGTCCTACCTCTCCTTCACCAAAATCCTAAAGAATTCCCATCATGGAGGTCCATTCAAGATAGTATGTAAAATAAATATGAGGTTTTTGTTGGTGGGTAGCTAAATGAGTAGAATGAAGCATACATGACCTTTATTATATATTCATTTTAAGGGGATTCCATTCCACTTTTTTAAGAAGGAGCATGTATTTGAGGATATAAGTGAAGAAGGTCAAGTTATGGTGGTAGCTGATGAAGGTGATTTAAGTGATCAAGAGGAATAAATCACCATTAGGACACCTCTTTTCAAGGAGAGATATTAATCAGTCTTTAATAATGTAAGAGGGTGAAATTCAAGAAGCTTCTTAGATGCAAGATGAGTCACAATAAGAAGACATTTCATTTAGACAAGAAGAGGGTACTTTCCAAGATCTCCTTGATGACATGGAAACCACTCTTTATTATGATAGTCTTGAGAAGTGTGAGATTGAATATTTTTTTCAATTTAAAGTAGATGCAAGGTAAGGATATAGCCTTCAAGAGTCTTCAAACATTCAAGAAAAGGTATGTGTTGGTGTTGAAGATTCTAGTTTCATTAAAGATGAAGGATCCCTTATGGATGCCAAGATGAGTTTGCTAATAATCATGAGATCCCAATAGTGAATGATACTTTAAATCATGATCATGATCATATGGAATGTTAAGAGGATGATGAGGATCTTTAGCAGTAGTACATAAGTATTTACAATAAACATGAAACTCTTTTAAGACTCATGCCTCCTATGGGGTAAATTGAGGATGCCTTAATTATTGATCTTGTCATGTGTCATCCATAAGAGGAACAAAATTAAGATGATGAAAGGAAGGTTGAAGTGTATTTTTTATTACTTCCTAAAGTTTAGACAAGCTAAGACACATTGACTTTTAGTATGCCTCATGAGGCCCAAGATGTAAATCATGTAGGGCTTGGTGATAAGTGGTATCCATGTTTGGATACTTGAAAACATGTTGATGGCCATGACAAGTCACCAACTTAGATAGATCATAATGAAGACACAAACCAAGTCATACTAGTTAGGTTGTCATGAGAATCATTGTATATGATAATGGAAAATCAAGAACATCCCATGACTGAGGTAGAAATTAGATTGTTTATGAAAATAAGATAAGTGTAGGATGACTATGATTATGTTTTGGATTCACATATCCAACCCATACACTTAGGAATGGATCAAGAAGATTAAGTTGCTATTCTAAGAGGATATGAACATGCAAATATCTCCGTCTACAAGTGAAATTTCTCCACCAATGAGCAAGGTCTAATTGGACTCCAGTCAATACATGTCAACTAGACCTCATACTGCTATAGTGAGCAAAGAAATTTACCATTTTATACTAAAGGAAAAAGGAGTTTGGTTTCAAATTAGTTATTTATAATAGTTTTTTTCTTGATTATAATAAGTGTTTCAACACATGTGACATGCATAGTTATTTGCCTTTGTTGATTTTTGACTTGTCTTGTTGCTTCTTCGGTGTTAGGTGTTATTTTCCTTGGTGTCCTTGTGTGTGTGAGGTTGTTTTAGTCCTAAAGTTTTATAAGGTGTTAATATATTTGAAAATACAAATGAATGGCCATCCAAGTCATATTATCATCTCAGTCTCATGACTATCATGAAGAGTTAATGGGTTTCCTTAGCCAGAATGATAGTCATCCCTTATGAGTCACCAAAGATGTTGATAATTTGGCCTCCCATGGAAAATGTAAACCCATGAAAAAAAACATTCATGAAAACCCCTCCAATCTTGAACATGATGGTCTAGAGCTTCTCATTGTCTCCTAATGCTCCTTAAAAGCCTTTTAACACTAGTTAGAGGTGTCATGTTATATGCTAGAGCCTACTTATGAAGTCATCATGTCATAGTTGTTTTTGGCCTTTAGAGGATGTGTTAAACTATCATGATTTTACTTAAAATGATTTTAAGGGTGTAAAATGTCTTATGAATTCTAGGGAATGATCTAAGCATTGTTTGACAAAATTAAGGTCTCTTAGCAAAAGTTAAGGTAATTTGGATATTTTAAGGTTTATGGTTCTCATAGTATATGAACCTATTTTAAGCCATTTATTAAAGATGAGCCTTGGTATAATATTTTAGGGGTTTCCAAGCCTCATTAGAATCATAATGTGAATTATGTTAATGTATTCAAGGTCATCTTCCATAGTGTACTTATCCAAACCTTTTTCAAACCTTGATCTACCCTTTAAGCCATCATGACTCTTAAAACATGTTATATGAGTTTAATTTCATTCTAAATATTTAAAAAGGTAATTTTTAATGTCACATTGTATTAAGAGGTCTTAAAATGGTCTCATAACCATTCATAGTCATATCAAGGTGTTCTTATGCATAAAGGGTCCATCTTAGAAGTCAAACCCACTTCGCATTCACCAAATAGGCCCCACATGTGGAAAGTAATGTGCTTTAAAATTAATAAAACATACCACCTTTTTTTTAAATTTTATTTGAATTTTTTTCCCTCCTAACCACCAATGGTGTTTTAAATTTTGAATCATGAGAAAATGAAGGAAAGTTGTAGGTTTTATAGGAGTTTCAAACTATACATATCCATATATTATGACCATGACTAGAAGGAGTCATAAATATGTATATTTTGTAAATTACACATATAAAGTGAGAAAATATTTCATTTTTGTAACCAAACAGGCCAAAAATTGACCCTCTTCCTCTATCAAGTTCCTTTGCATCTCAAAAAATCTAGTCAAGTTTCTATTCAATATAGACATGAGAGAGAAGGTAGGGACCTAAGATTTTTGGTAATGGATTAGACCCTAGATAGATTCCATTTTTTGGAATTTTTTCTCAAATTTTCTCTCCCTCCTTTATGATCAATCACTAAGGAGGTAAGGCACTCACTGTGTTATCTCCATTTAAACAAGGTACCAGTTTACCTCATTTTCTCCCTTTATAAGTATGATAACATAGGAATGGATATTTGGGTGCATTATCAATGATATATAAAAACTTACACCATCCTAAGTATCTACTTCACACATGTGAGCCATTAGTAATAAATAAACCTTGTCGAACTATCTACCAGTTAGTAACAATGGGATTTTGGTACTTCAAGGTCTTCAATAGATTCAAAGTATTTATGAGATCTCAAAAAAATATTAAAAATCCCTTGAGGATATGAAATAGTGATTATTTATTATTTTTATATATCCAATACCACAAAACACTCTCAATCCACATGTATTCAAGTTATCTAGTTCAATCAATGGGTATGTAAATATGCCTGAAGGCCTTCAAATTAGTGTTTTCTAGGTTCTAAAAATTTTAGTGATACCCTTCAAGTTTTTAGATAGTAAAATAGGTATTTTTGTCTTTCCAAAATTATAGGATTAATATGAAATAAGGTTAACACTATCTCAGCCACCCAAAATGAGGATTCAATCGAGAATTTAAGGAACACTGACTATGTTTGTAGGTTTGGAAGAACCCTAATAGAATGATGAGGTTACAAAGATTTTATAGAGTTATAAAATAGAAATTAAAATTAATAAATATACAAATGTCAGATAAGGATACATTGAATCACCAAACCACCCCTCAAGTAGGCTCACACAATCATGACAGGCTCACTATTGAGTGCCTACTGACCTGACTGTAGCTGAAGATTAGAGTTAGTCTAAGAAGCCATGATTAAGGTATTGGAGTCATTAATATATATAAATATGAGTCATAAGTAAATATAAATAATTAGGGGAGATATTAATAATAGGATCCAACTAGGACCAAGATGCCAACTTAGCCCCAAGATAAGTGCTCAGCCTAGACTTCAAGGAAAAAAAGGTTATAGCTATAGATTTTAAGAAATAAAGATGGTGTGGTATATTTGAAGAGATCAAAATGGTATATACATGTAAATAACCCTATAAATAATTTTTAATTACTTAATTAATCCTTAATATACCATCTAAGGAATGGACTATCTCAAACTATAGCTTAGTCAAACCTAATTGCCATCTACAGGTCTAACTATAGATAGAGAACAAATTGAGTATAGTCTTGTTATAGAGTGTATCTAATATTAGGGGAGTAAATTAAGGTTTATAAGTCCCATATAAGAGTATTATTAATGTTAGTGAGTGTATGGAGTTTTTTTGAAGGAATAAATCTTACCTCTCACACTCACACATAGTCAAAATACAAGATTACCAAGCAAGCAGGTAGGGTAGGAGTTAAAAGTGTATAACCCTACAAGGGAGTGAAATATACAGATAAAAATTGGGGTCTCTCACTTGTTTTCATAAAAATATATTTATGTTTCTAATTAATATGTTTTAGTCCTTGAGATAAGAAGAGTTTAATGGCCTACATAGGCCTCTTCGGCCTTAATAGGTCAGTGCATATGAGTTTAAGAATTATACATTTTTTTGGCTTATTAGATGTGTGTAAATATTAGAAGGGAAGATGATAAAAAATTTAAAATATTTAAAAGTAATATGAACATCAATTTGAGGTATAAAAATTACTCATCCAAGTCATTAGGGCTATGAAAACCCAGCCACTCATAAACCCTAGGTCCTTTCAAGAAGGGATTCATAGAGCAGGGTTGATGAGGATCTAGTCCAGAGCATGTTGTTAGGTCCTAGGAACATGTTACACAATTTTATAACCTAATAAACATGGTGTAATGTAAATTAAACCACTCAAGCCTCTAACACCTACTATCCAACACTTAGGATTAACAGTGGATAGTGACACTTAAGGCAGACCATGAGAAAGAGGTTGAGATGGCGATCAAATTAGTTTAATAAAATTTAAGATATTAAAAAAAGTATAAAGGTATGCCATAAGGGCACTTAAATCATCATTGAATACCTATAGGTAACTCAAACACTTAAGATTTGGTCTAAACCTATTAAGCCTAAAGCTATTCTTAAGGCCTTAAGACCCCATGCTCATCTTGATAGCATAACCAAACACCCAAAGTATATTAATGACCATGAGAAGGTTTAGGAGGATGTTACATGTCATAAATATAATGTTCTATGTATAAGATAGTAAGAAAATGTCAAATTTGTTCTCAAGACCCACCTCAAGCCACAATATACTAGTCTACCACCTCAAGCTTCCTATTTAAATGTTCATGTCTTTCATGGTAAAAGGACTCAAGTCCAATGATATTAAGGGGATTTAGGCACCACTATGTATTTAATATCCATGGAAGAAAGAATTGGATTAATTGGCCTATCTTTATGAATCATCACTAAGATTGCAACTAGGATTAGAAATCTTACAAAGGAATGAAGATACACCAACTTACACTCATTTATATTCATACAAGATCCATGGGAATAGAAGATCTTTAGGAATTTTGAGGGGGTCTATAGGCTAAATGTTCATGGCAAGAATTTTTGGTTTGGAAGTTTGTACTCTATAAACCATCATTAAGATGGTGGACCTCAAAAACCCTACTTAAAACTTAATACAAACCCAATTGGATAAAAATTTATATATTTGCAATCAAACACCCTAAATTGGCTTGGAAAACACTTGGATCACCTTGTACACTTAGATGGGATCTTATCCATGGTACAGGTATGTATAGTCTTGTCATAAACTATATTTATATAAGGATTTGAGCATAGGATAAGGTGTAGAGTTGTTTGAGAATAATTGGGGAAGGTATTTTAAGGCTTATTTCACCTCTCCAAATCACCAACCACTCAAAAAAATTCTTATAAACACACCTATAGGTCTATACCAAATAGGCAGTCTAGAAAAGCTACTAAAAGGTGACCTAGTCACTTAAGTTAGGTAAAATTAAAGGTGTGCAATGATTAGAAGGCTTAATTCATGGTGTAGAACATTTTTCAACCCTAAAACACACCTATTCACATGTTCTTAAGGTCTTATTCAGGTTTTCATGGCCACTAAGCACCTAAAACTAAGCCACATGCCTAATTGTCTAAATATGGTCTACTTGGTCAACAAAAAGAGGTGTGGGTTGGCATGGGAGGCTATTGAGTGAATCATTCCAAGTCATTACATCCCATTAACTGATTCATTAAAGTAATTAGGTACACACCTTATTCAAATCATGGCTAATAGATAGTTTCTTAGCCTATTCAACATGCAAGGAGAAGGGTAGGCTACTTATTAACTCATGGTATCCTAATTGAATAACTTTAATGTCTTGTAAATATCATGAGGAGAGGATGCTTGATCAAATTTCAGCATGTTCATGATTTTAATAAGGTCACCCAAGGCTAAATTATCCTCCACCAACCTATCTCCATGCCATACTCTCATTAAAGGACATCAACTAGTCAAGGCAATGCTTTTAGAGATGATGGAGCTACTGAGGCTACATGTAACTATTGTCTAAATATAATGATGACCATTGTGACCTCTTATCTACACCACCATGCAAATTTGCCTCTCTTTCTCTTCTCATTATTATATATGTTGAGCCTCTTAGGCCATTGTAACTATCCCTCACCTGGGTATGAGGAAACTTTGCCTAGATTTGTATCTTGTAGACCTCTTGGATTAGTAAATGAACTATTGTAGCTCCTTAATGTTGGTATCTAGTTGTTATTTTATTGTTGATATACATATGTTGTAGGTTTATCTCCCTTTCTATGTCCTTATCTAACATAGATGTTAGTAAGTTGTCTATACAAGTTACAAGATGTGCAAAAGGTGTTGGTGATTGAGCTTGGAGTGGAATCTAACTGGTAAGTGTCTAATATCAAACCTCCCTTTCATGTCCCTTATGTTTTAACAACTTAACATAGCCTCCATGTGAAACAATATTGTATAATATCTCTTGAAGATATTAGTTTAATTATTTGTCTAGTTCATTAGTGTTGTTTAGGATCAAATAGAGTGGATGAATGATATCGGTACATCACCTCCAGTAGTATGGGTTTTATTTTCATGCATTTTCTTATCCCTTTTCACCCTAAAATTAGTATGTATTATTAATTTTATCCCTAATAGATATACCAAGGGAGTTAGCTTCATAATTTAGAGGTTTAACCCAGCCACAGGTCACCCATAACCTTGGGCTAATCCCATGTTACCGCAAACTTGGAGGTAGGCATGAACAACCTCCTCCTAGGGTGCAACTTAGATGTTAATAAGCACTCAACCAAGGTCCTAATCCACCACTTTCTCACATTTTCATGTTACCTTATGAGTTAACCTTTTTCCTATAATATTAAACACTGATAAAAAAACTTGATATTTATTTAAAATTTGTTAAATATCCTACACAAATATCTTTAGACACTCATTTCAATATTCATGTACATAGTTCAGTTGTGTGAGATTTAATCAATATCACCAATTGATACTAACCTGATATGGTACAGACCAACATTATCCATATAATGTCTAATTTTTAAAATAAAACCTATCCTTAGGGTTGTCCCATTTTCTTATAATATTGGTGGCATGATAAGTTGCACAATTGGAATCATATGTAAAAAAATTAATGTCTCATTCAAAATGGACTTGACACTTATTTTAAACACATGTATACACTATTTTACATTGATTAAATCTACCCTATTCTTCCGAAGTTGAAAACTTATCACTTAGAGTAGCCAAAATAAAAAAATTAAGCACTTTAAAACTAATTTTAAGTAATAATTTTAAAGTATTAGTGTTCATCAATAGTTACATACATATAACAAAAGAGTCACTAGTTACATACATATAACAAAAGAGCACAATTACATAATCTCCCTAGGTGGGAGAAATACATGTGGCTTGATTTCCTCCCTTAGATTATTGGATAGTAGGAAATAGTCAATCTTTAAATAATGGTGATTAAGGTTAACTTATCCCATTACACTTTATCATTGTTTTAGTTTTATATCTCTCACAATCACACCTAGGGTTTCAAGGCAAAGGAGACTAATTTCTAGAGTTACATACACCATCATGGTGTGGGATCACAAACACTAAGCAATAAGACATATATTTAATTGACCATACATTAATTATTCATAATTTACTCAAATTTTAGTGATTACTATTTCATTTCAACATTGATTGGTGACACTTAACTAATTGGGTAGAATCAACCTTGCACAGCTAGAGAATCAGTTCCAAAACTAAATGAACCATGGACATACTTTATCCCAATTTTCACTTCTAGAATACAATTGTAATAAAATGGTCACCAATAAAATACATTTATTCATCCATTTTTTTAATTATTATATTTATCATATTATTCTTATAAAATCATTATAGTTGATCTCAGTATTTTATATTCAGATGTATGCTTGAATGTAGTATAATATCTAAATTATATTATAGAGTTATATTTTAATTAGATTAATTAATCCACCTTAATCCAAAATAAAACAAAAAAATTGGTGAACCTAGTGTGAGGTTTTGTAACTCTAATTTGGATTAAGATGAGTTAGTTAACCTAATTAAGATATAAATTTACAATGTAATTTAGATATTAAGATATGGCATTCAAGCATACATTTGAATGTAAAATACTAAGATTGATTATATTAATTTTAGAAATGGAATATTATAAATATAATGATCTCCAAAAATGGATGAATAATTATTCTTTATAGATTATTTTATAACTAAAATAATATTCTATAAGTGAAAATCATGATAAAGTAGGCCCATGGTTTATTCAATTCTGAAACTAATTCTATGTCTGCACATGATCAGTTCCACTAGTTTGGATCAGTATTTCTAGTTGATACTAACCTTTTGTATATGATATTTTATGATTATAAATAACTTCAATATTGTATATTTGTAAAACTTATACCTTGGTTGTTCTACTTAGTTCTCTACCTTTCCCTCTTACCCAAGTCTCGCATCCACTCTATCTTTTTGCCACTTGGCCTATATCTCTTAGTCCAATTAGTCTTATATTGATGGCATAGATATTATATATTATCCATAATTATTAAAATATACTTATCTTTTATGTCTACAATTTCTTAACATGTACCTATTCTCCTACTCCCTAGACATTAACATGCAGGTCAGATAGTAGCATTGACATTATTTTCATGTCCTAATACAAGTTTTTAGTGCCCTAAAGTCATCCAATTTACAAATTAAATGTATCATATGGTCAACTTGAGTAATTTAATGTGATTTAGTACTCTGAATGGATCTATATAAATACAATATCAACCCTCGTTCATTCCTCACCTAGAAAAATACCAAAGAGACTAAGGCACTTATTAAAACCACTCTATCAATTATGAAATTGAATAAAGTTTCCATAATTATGTACTAGTCATAAGTACAACACATCTATAGGTTTGAATTACTAAATGAGTATCCTGAAATCCCTATTTTTTAAGGTATAAGCTAGGTCATTATTATACTTAATTTTCACACATTGTATTACTCTCACACAAACCAACACATAAGGGAGATCTACATTAGTCTAAGGCCTTTTTCAGAGTATTGTCTATCTAGGGAACGTACTTTCATAGTGGGGTTATTGGGGTCATATCGACACCATGTGCCCACTAATACATTTTCCCCAAGGTCACATTGAAGATGAAAAGCTAGGGTTTTGTCATTTCACAAGAATCAACTATCCATGACCCAGATCTGAATTCATCAAAGTAAAGGTGAAGTAGAACTAGAAGCATCTAGGTTGTCACATCCTATTTATATATATATTATATACATGACACTAACATCAAACCTAAATATTAATATTGATGTAACTTTCCTAGGCTGACGTTATTATTTAAAGAGCCAGAGGCATCAAATATAGAATCTGATGATTGTTCTAAAATTTGGTTTCCACCTTTTTTAGCATATTCTAGATATATAACTAAATTATCATAATATTAAGATAATTACTTCACTTATTTGTCAATTTTATATCTAGTATAGTTGTACTTTCCATATTTAGACTATCTCAACCTAATAAATTTAGTGTATGCTTATATCTAAGTTTAACATATAATTATCCTACTAAATCTGATTATCAACCTTATGCCATTTCATTTATATTTAATCCATTGATTTAATATAGATAACACCAACCTAGATTCACCATTTTAGGGTTAAACATTTTTTGAACCTAATATTTGAACATCAAACCATAGGTCACTTAGGATTTTCTTTTTTTATTGTTGATTCTTAAATTGCTATATATTTTCTAATCATGTTTGCCATGGATAGTTATATTAATTATTTCATGGTCTAATAAATTATATTGGCTATTACTTATTACATCTCAATCCTAATTAACTCATTTAGATATATAATGGATGTAAAACCTACATTCCTACAAGCTCCTCCCTATTCTAATGTTTACAATAAGAGGTTTTTAAGAAGCAAGGAACATTTAGTCTCTCTTCAAAATTCCTTTTATAATTCCATAGAGATAGAACCTAAGGTAAATGATATTATTAACCAATTAATTAATATGCATATAAATATTTTAATCTTTGATCTCCTAAATCAAGCTACTATTTATAAGGATATCCTATACAAAGCATTGTGTGAAACACAAGTTCCAACTATGGTTGAGCTTGCTTATTTTATGGATATTATGAAAGATCTCAAGAACTATAAAAAATCCATTACCTTTGATACAATAGATTTACCATCCAATTATATTTTTGACCAAATTTTACCTTTGTTAATACAAGTCACAATATAAAGTAAATGTATTAAAGGAGTGTTCATTGATAACAGATCAAACCTAAACATTTGTAGTATATAATTCCTAAACACTAGGGGTTTAAACCTAAATATTAATCAAAAAATAGTTATGCAAATAAATTTTTTTGTCAAATCACAAATCCCTTTGGTTGGTTAAATTATATTGAATATTACCATGGGTCACTGTACATTACCCACTTTGTGTCAAATTATGCCAAACTACTTGAAATATAAAATTCTATTGGGATGGTCTTAGATACATAAAATTTATGCTATTCCTTATAAATTTCACATATTCTTAAAATTTTATCATAAGGGAATCTTTTACACATGTCCAACAGATCCTAATACCTTCAAGAACTATGCAATACTCTAACAAATAGATAGTCTTAAACCAAAACACTCCAAATATGAGTCCAAAATTGACACATTAGTACAATAACTTAATCAAGCTATGTCATCCAAGGTACCAAAAAGACAATTTACACTTTTACATGAGTCCCCAGCTTCATTAATCTGGTGGTTAATAGAGTGTGAGATTATATATCCCCTCATCATATTGAGGTTGATATGAGTAGACTTATACCCAAAGGATATGATGTGAGTGCTTATTGTGATTATCATCAGGGACCAGAGCATTTTACAAGTAGATGATTTACCTCAAAACACAAGATCCAATATCTTATCGATGACCAAAAACTTATATTTGAGGATCTTCCAAAGGAATTAAATTCACAATAACCCAAAAATCATCCATGTCAAAAATATTTAATGATTTCATTATATATTGGTGGTGTTTATTTTGGTCATATCCATATTTATCCTACACAAACCAAAACCACTTGCCATATAAAGCATTTTCAATAGTTTGGTTTTTACCTATAAGACTTGAAAAATAAGGTCACTTGGAAAGACTTCTTAGCCAACATAACAATACCAATTATTTATGGTCCTAAATTAATTCAAACATGGGTTTGGGTTATGCCTACCACATCTCCATATGCATTTACACTAGGAACTCTTTGTCTATACCAAATGGAAGCAAAAATTGATCCAAATCAGCAAGGTATTTCCTTTCTTTTTGAAGGAAAATTAATACATATTTTAAATTAAATCATTAAATCTTATACTACACAAAAAACATGAGGAATAACATATTATGTACCTTTTTAACCTATCTAATAGTGATGAAAACAATGTAAAATATCCAACTTAAGGTTTTAAGGTTTACCTTAGGGAGATATCTATGGCCATCCACTAGATGCCATCATAGGATGATCTTTCCTATTCAAAATTTTTTAAAATACTAAAAAAAAATAAACATTCAAAACTCAAAAAACACTTTCAGAACTTACATGTTATATTGGTTCATTGTCATCCATGTGTTACTTCTATATTAACATTCAAAATACTCAATTACTCCTGCATACACATATGTGTCACGCTTCTACTTAAATGTGATACAAGAATACAAAAACACATGATATATTCCTATTTTATATGGTATACCTTCTTTATACTCATGTCATATGGACATTGGGGCATCTACTTCTTTGATCTTGATATACATAGGTTATATGATTCAATGATCACTCTAAATTATTATGTTTGAGATTACATATGTATTTTCACATCCCTGTTATCCATGGTTATATCTTACACATGGTACTTTATATGTTATACATGTGACACACTTTTCCTAACAAATTAGATCCTTGGGATACTATGACAAGTTTATGTTGGTTACTTATTCTTTACTTTATGCACTTCCTTGAGTGTCTTGTATTCCTTTTTTTGAGCATTTGAATATTCTCCTTTACTTGTGGCCCATGTGCCTATGTATGCTTTCACTAACATTTTCATGTGTCATCATTTATTTTATGGACATTTAAATATGTCATTCTTATTTTTATGTACATTTGACTAAGTCATGTCCCTTAAGATTGTGTAACATTTTAACATTCCCCTTATTTATGGTCTTCTTGGACCATTTCCTTTTGACTTGATTTTGAGTCTTTTTGTGTGTGTGCTTTTTTGATTTTTGAGTTTGTACTATTACTATATCAACATTTCCATTACATTTATAATTAATATTAAGCATACATGTTATTACATTAGTTATTTGCATTTTAATGATACATTTACCTAGACATATTCACTTTTATATGTTACATGGTTACATTCATAGATTATATAGTAGTCATTTCTTGTTAAGGTGAGGTAAATACTAGTTCCTATCTTTCCCTCACCTCAAGGGTGGAATATTAGTGGGGGAATATCATAGAGGCATTTTCTCCACACTTGACACAATTTTTAGATTTAGTGGGGGCATGTCATATGGACATAGATTTCACACATTCATAATTTCCAGATTCAGTGGGGGCATGTTTTAGAAGCATGTTATCCACATTAATTCATTATGGTACTTATATTAGTTCTCATATTATGTTTTGGCATGATTTATAAGCATGTTTTCCACACCTATTCAGTATTTAGCATCTCTAATTTACAGTGGGGGAATGTTTTGGAAACATGTCCTCCATATTGGTACTTATATCAATTTTTACATAGTTATTATAATGACCAAAGCACACAAATATATGATTCAAATTCATAGTTTTTATAGAATTCTATACATTTTTACTATGGTTATACAAATGTTTAGCATGAGACATATCTAAGGTGTATATGGTATGCAACATATGCCTAATATTTCAAAATATAAATTAGTTTCATATTCCATAACTCTTTTATATAGTATTACCATATAATCAACTTTTTTCATATTGATACCCCATGGAATTTTATTAAATTTTATTAAGCCAATCTACTATAGTATTTGGTTCACCTTTTGGTATGATTGAGGTGATAAATTCACTCAATCTTTCCAAGTTATTAGGATGGACCTGATCATCCAACCTCACTAGGTTATAAGTATCATTGGGTTGTATTACTAATCTAATCTCAACTTCCAAATGGTAAATCACTTTGTTCTCCAAAGTTAGGGGCATCTCTCTCTCTCTCTCTCTCTCTCTCTCTCTCTCTCTCTCTCTCTCTCTCTCTCTCTCTCTCTCTCTCTCTCTCTCTCTCTCTCTCTCTCTCTCTCTCTCTCTCTCTCTCTCTCTCTCTCACTCATATATTCACTTTAAATATTTATCTATATTTACCCTAATCTTAGTTTTAGAGCCTTAAAAGCCTTATAAGTATACATATTTTATAAAATAACTTTCTAACATGCAAGATAGTTACATCAAAACATAGGTGCACTCTAAACCTTTCTCTTTAAATTTGAATCTATTTCAATTATTTTCAACCTAGATTATATGCACTAATTTTATTCTATAACATATTTTTGGTTATAGATAAGTCACTATAAAATAACTCAAGTTGGGAACATGAAAAGATAAGGTGTGCATACACACCTAGTTATGCATTCCTTTCCTTTAAACTAAAAATTTAATTACTATACTAAGGGGGAATGTAGATAATATTTTATGATTATATAACACCTCAATCTTATACATTTGGAGAACTTAGATCTTGTTTGTTCCTATTTATTCTCTACCTTTTCCACTTACATAAGTCTCAAAGCTAATCTATCTTTGTGTTATTTATCCTCTATCTCTTACTCTGACTAGTCTTATATTGATGACCTAGGTCTTCTATCTTTCTTAGAATTCTTAAAATGTAATCATATTATATTTCTACAAGTTATGAACCTATGCCTATTTTCTTGCTCCCTAGACACCATTGTCTAGGTTAAACAATAATGTCAACATTACTATCATGTCTAGAGATAAGTGTCTAGTTCCCTAAAGTCATAAAATTTACAAATGAAATGCATCCTAATGGTCAGCCTAAGTGATTGAATGTGATTTATTACTCTAAAGGTATTAATATATATATATATATATATATATATATATATATATATATATATATATATATATATATATATATATATATATATATATATATATATATATATATATATATGAGATCAACCCTTATTTATTATTCACTTAGAAAAAGACCAAGATACCAAGGCATTTGTCAAAATCACTCTATCAATCATTCAATTGAATAAATCTTCCCTATTTACATACCAATCATAGGTAAAACACATCTACACATATGAATTACTAAAGGAGTATCCCAAGAGCCCAATTTTCTAAGTTACAAGCTAAGTCACTATTGTATTTGATTTTCACACACTATATTATTCACACACAAGCCAACACATAAGGGAGAATTACATAAATCTAAGGCCCTCTTTAGAGTATGTACTATGTAGGTATCTTATTTTGATAGGAGGATCATTAGGGTTATCTTGACACCATGCACCCACTGACCCATTTTCTCCAAGGTCATATTGAAGATAGAAATCAAGGGGTTTTCCATTTCACAAGAAAAAACTATCTATTACCTAGATCTAAATTCACCAAATTGAAGGTGTCATAAAACCCATAATTATATATGTGTTTTCATCCTATTTGAGTATATATTCTATATATGATACTAACATCGAACCTAGACAATAGTGTCAATATAACTGTCCCAAGTTAAAATTACTATCTAGAGAGCTAGAGGCTTTAGATCCAAAATCTAAAAACTATTATAAAATCTATTTCCAACCTTATTTCATCATGTTCAATATCTATAAATACATTAGCATAATAATACACTAATTAATTCACTTCTTTATCATATTTATATTTAGTATAATTTTACTTTCCATATTTAGACTATCTCAACATAATAAATTCAAAGTATTCTTATATCTAACTTTAGTATCTAATTGGCCTACTATAGATTTGATTATCACCCTTATTCCATTTCATTTATAAATACCCATTTAATTTAATCTATATAACACCAATGTAGGTTCATCATTTTAGGGTTAAACATCTTCTAGTTAATATTTACCTATGCATAAGGAACATAGATTATAAATTCCCCTACACCATCTTTATTTACTCTATTTTTGTTATCCTAAACCTTTATGATGCATGTAGCTCCATAAATCATTCACTTTTGCCTTAAAATCCATTATGTGGTTGAGGGCTATAAACTTGAAAAAACTATGAAAGTGTAATGGACTGATCCAACCTAAATCACCCTCATTTCATGAATGATATTTACCTACAAATTGTATACTTTGAGGAGGGAAATAAATATACACATAGTTCTCCCACCTAGTATGATTGTTAAATTGTGTTCCTTTAATATATGTATGCAATTAATGTTTTAGATTTAATACTTAACAATTCTTACTTTGACTTGGATTTAGAGTTATTTAGACTTGGCTTCTGACGATTCCTAGTGATGTGTTTACATATTGGGAATAATAGGATATATTTTATTGATGTGTAATGGTATATATATATACATATACATATATATATATATATATACATATACATATATATATATACATATATATATATACATATATATATACATATACATATACATATATATATATATACATATATATACATATATATATATATATATACATATATATATATATATATACATATATATATATATATATATGTATATATATATATATATATGTATTTATATATATATATATATATGTATATATATATATATGTATATATATATATATATATGTATATATATGATTTCCAAGCTCCCTTTTTAATATTTCATTGGTTTTATCTAAGTCCAATTAGGTAATTTTTCATGCCATTAAAATGCTAGGAAAATATACTAACCATAAAGAGAGGTTTTATTTTATAAAATTTTAATTGTTAGAAGCATATATAATGAGATATAATTAACCTAAAACTATCCTATCTAAATATATAGACTCAAATAAGGTATATAAAATAGATACCATTGATACTTAATGAAAATTGATATGAAAAAATGGATCCATAAACCTAGAAAGAGGAGCATCTATAACACAATGTCAAGAGAAAGGATTCCAAAGACTCTAGGCAATCAACACCATGAAATAGCTCTAACTAGGTATTTATCTTGTAAGTAGTATAATATTGAAATAAAGAAATTAAAGTGATGGAAATGGTTAAAAACATATCTAAATGGGAAATAAACCATGGTAGTAAACTGAGGGCCTAGGTTACCTAAGGTAGACAAGTGTCAATTTCAAATAATACCATATCCACACTAAGTATAAGTGTAGAAAAAGTTTAAATAATGAGATACAAATTGAATAACCAATAAATTATGAAACTTCTATCTATTAAATGAAATATCTAATATTAGAATATACATACTTTGAATAAGACCTAACGAGGCTCAATCTCCCCCTGGCCAATGGTGTTTTGAAATATATTAATATGGTTGTAAGTCTATCAAAGGTTTAATCAATCTCTATATAAAAGGAATCCTCCTATTTCATCCAAAAATCCAAAATACAAGATTTCCTTCAATATAATATCTAAGAAATAACTCCTCTTAAAGTAGACTTAGCTCAAAAGTGTGAGCAATAACAATGCAAAAATAAATGTTCCTTGCTATTATAATGAAATGGTAAATTTCATTTATAGGGGTGAATGATCTTAATACCTTCCTAAGATTAAGATTATGCCATTGACTAAATTTATTTAGTTCTAAATGTCCCACTAACCTTGAACTAGGTCAACCAAGGTGATTTAGTTGTGAAGATTGTTTCGTAACATTAATAACTACATCAATCTGATTGATATAATTGGAAAGGGATAGATGATGGATAATAATACATTAAATAGGTTGATATATGTGGAAATTATTGATCTTGATATTGTTATAGGATGATATATGGAAGGATGTAACTAAGGGGATCAAATTCTAAGGAAGTTATAATGGATATTGTACTAATAAATAGGCAAAAATATCTCTTGCAAAAAACCAATGGCCTTCCCACCCCTTTCCTAGTTCACCCTCTAAGGCATGCACTCATGGATATTGAAACAAGTTATTAAAAGAGATAAAATTTCAATTTTATGATAAAGTTTAAAAATATTATGTGTATACATATGCCCCACCTAAAGTTCATCACGTGTCACTAAAGTGTAACATGGGATGGTACTTTGGGAAATAAAATATAAACATAATAATTGAGATATATAAATGTAATCAAATGTGTAAAATAAGTGAAAATAAATAACTATAAATATGTAACTTCACTTACCTTGTTACTATTGAAATTAATTTGAATGTGTAGTAGATGGCACCCAGTATGCAAGGTAAGAGGTAAACCTAAAAAGTAAGATAAAACTCAAAAAAAATCAAAAATATTCTATTAGCACTAAAAAAATTATCTATCTTTCCAAGATTCTAAAGCTTCTTTTGGTTCAAGAAAAGGACTTATGAAAATAAATATATGAGCAAAATACATAATTTCTCAGTAAATAACTAAAGGCTAAAAAAATTGAAAATATTACTATAAAAGGGTAAATAATTATTCATTTTATAATTTTATATTTTTAGAAACTAGAGCTCTATGTATCTAAATTTAAATAATTTAAATTTGACATATTGTAAGTGAGGAGGTGGATGAGATGGTGGACGTATTACTACTTTGGTTGGAACATTACAATTACATGGTGTATTAATTGCTAATTTTTAGCATTTTTAACTTAAAATGAAATAGATTAGTAAAATTAGGTGTTAGGGAAAATTTATGTATCAAAATTTTCTACAACAATCTTAGGTTTAGAGTTAAAAATAGGATGGTTAATAGGTAGGTGATGAAAATTCAAAATTTAGGTCAGGGGAATTTATTATGGTTTGGAGAAAAATTGAATGGTATCGATGAGGATGATATAATATAAAAATAATGAAAATTAAATCTAGTGGATACCACTTGAAGTGGCCGATGAAGTTGAACCATTTTTGTCTAATGCCATTGATAATGGTTTATGTAGTAGGAAAATTATGAGATGGTTGATAGTGTATGTCATGGCTGAGGATGTTAGAACATAGCCTATATAATTTAGTATAATACATATCTGATGGTGTATAAAATATTCTATGGATGACTAATTGCATATAGATAAGATTATATAATAGAGGTATAAAGTCGGTCTTGTAAATTAGGGTTGATATAGTGTGAAGTTATAGACAACTGATGTAGTAATGTATATGGTTGATGTAGTCTAAAAACTAGATGGCCCATGTAGTAATGTATATAGCCAATGAAGTAGTTAATTTGAAATAAATATTAATGTTACTATTTTTATTTTAGTTTTTAGATAGAGACCTAATTTGTGTTATGTTGTCTATCATTTTATAGAGGCATCCAAAACTATGGATATTTTTAGATGTGATATGGATTTTAGATCCTGTAGAGAGGATGTCTATAGTAGATTAAACTCAGATGATTATTCTTGGATTTTGTGGGATCATGGAAATGCATCATATTCCCCTTAGTGTATATTTAGTCACCATGTTCTCAAAATCATGAGAGAGACTAAATAACTCATTCCTATGGGTGGTGGTTAGATATACTATCAGGGTGGTGATCACCTTAGAGGATATCCATGATATCTTGGGATTGTTTATTATAGGCACACCAGTGTTGTGTATATAAAAATAATATTTTTATTAACTTTATCACTTACTAACACTTTTTATCTTATAGGAACTTTTCAAGTTTCAATCTCTCTGAGTCCATGCCTTAAAGGGTGCACTAAGAAAGGGGTGGGTAGACTATTGGTGCTTCACAAAATTGTTGTGGTTTTGTATCATTCCTACCATTTTTCCAACCACTTACTATCAACACAACCTTATCCTATGTACTTACCTAAGCCTTTTCTACTCTCTTTCACCCTCCTCTAGTCATTTTCCACCTTCATTAGCCCTTCGTAAGCCTAAAACCCATTTTGATAGTTTATAATACAAAGTTAATCGGGTTGACTTAGTATTCTAATTGATACTTATTATTATCAATTACCAATATAGAATTGATTGGGATGACTTTATCAGCTAAAATTTTAGGAAGGTTTAGGGTTAGATTCAACTATATCTACACATCCATTTCCATCATTTCTAAGAGATGAGAAGAAGAAGATATATATATTATGCATTTGCTTATCTACCATTCTACTTGAGGAGCAAGATTAGGGTTTCATACTTTCTTTGGAGATACAGATCTTATCTTGTAGAGAAGTATTTTGGATGCATTGATAGGTTTTTAAGCCTAAATATGATTTATCCTTATCATCCTTACATACCACAAAAACCTCTTGTGAAGCACCTTAGACAAGGGAGAGATTGAGGCTCAGTGTGTTCATCTTCAAAGGTAAGTATGCCTAACTTTGTTCCTCCTTTATAAAAGTAGATAGATATGCATTTGTACTTATTTCATATGCATTAATTTTTTTTATGCATTTGCATGAGTATATGTATTTTATTAATGATTAATTTCCATGTTTATTACCCCCACTTTGTGCCTCAAGATTTGGTGAGAACTAGATTAGACTTTACTTGTTATTAGATTAGTGAATATGAAAACATAGGACCTAGTTAGGGTTATTGCATATTTTTTCTTGATTGAAATCTTTGGAACCCTCTTCCCTAGTGATATTATTATGGTAAGAGATCCCTTGGATAGGTTTAGTGAATCCATCTTGGTCATGACCCTGAATATCTAATGTATTCAAAATTGGAAGTGTAAGTGGGATTTATCTTCTCTAGGATATGCTTGATTTATAGATATACCATATTTTCCATTACATACAGTGTGCAATACCAAATCTTTGGAAGATGAGAGGAGGGCCTTAGATTTGTGGGATATAGTCTCAGAGAGATATGATGAGTGAAGGTGACTCATTTTTATTTGATGTATATATTTTGAATATTTCAAATATTAAGAAAGCCATTATTAGACTTGTGATAGCTTGAATGGTCTCCCATAATTTAGATGGGAGAGTTCCCTTACATATTATAGACTTGTGACACTCTATGTTGGGTCATTTCACATTATATGATTTAGGTTATGATAATTGGGTATAGTTAGTGCATGATTTATATGGCATTTTGTATATAGGCTAGTAGACTCTATGGCATGTTATTATTTTAGGGAATTGTATTTAAGAGTGGTTCCCTATGTATAGGTTAGGAGGTTTTCCCCATATCATAGATGATTCCCTTCTATGAGTTTAGAGATGGATATAGGTCCATATGGTATGGTCCATTATACACACCAACTTTGAAAATATTATAATAGTGTCAAAGTATATGACAACCATATTGGGGCATTATGGATGCTTGGCCATCATATCCATCCATTATGCATGCACAGGCATGAGTGATGATTACAAGACACTACCCATGGTGGGTAGAGCCTCATCTATGATATCATGTATAAAGTCATCTTGGGTTACCACACCAAAATGTTCCTCTAATGGTCCCAACATGTTTAGCTTGCCATGCAAGAGAGTGACATGGTGTGGGAGATGGGTAAGCACATGTTAAGGTAACTATTATATAGACTCATTGTCCTAGGGTGGTAAGATAACAGTGTTGAAATTTTTCATTGATTTTATGTGTTTGTGTACTATCATTAATGTCGATAAGGATCAATAAGGTGAGATATATCTTTAATATTATATGCCTAAGGTCATTGATGTTAAAGGAATTTTGAGGTCAAGTGTTGGTTCACAAGAAGGTGGATATGGTCATTGATATGAGGTTGATAATTGGATCTTGATAGTATGGATTTGAGTGGCTAATGGAATGTCTTATGAATCATATACAAGTATGGTGAAATGAGTAAACACATGTATGTGGAGTTTTGGATTTGTATCATTCCTACCATTTATTCAACCACTTACTATAAACACATCCTTCTCCTATGTAATTCCCTAAACCTTATCTCCTCTCTTGTACCCTCATCTAGTCATTTTCCACCTTCATTAGCCCTTCCTAAGCATAAAACCCTTTTTGATAGTTTACAATAAAAAGTCAACTGGGATGACTTAGTATTTTAATTGATACTTGTTATTATCAATTACCAATATAGAGTTGATTAGGATGACTTTTTTAGATAAACTTTTGGAATGGTTTAGGGTTAGATTTAGCTATATATACACATCCATTTACATAATTTATAAGAGAAGATAAGAAAAATAGATATATACTATGCATCTGCTTACCACCATTCTACTTGAGGAACAAACTTAGGGATTCATACATTTTTTAGAGATACATATCTTATCTTGTGGAGAAATATTTTGTATGAATTGATAGGTTATGTATCCTAGAGATGCTTTATCCTTGTCATCCTTACATACCATAACAACCTCTTGTGAATCACCTTGGCCAAGGGAGAGATTGAGTCTTGGTGGGTTCCTCTTCAAAGGTAAGTATTCCTAAATTTGTTCCTCCTTTGTAAGAGTAGATAAATACATATTTATACTTATTTCCCATGCATTAGGATTCATATACATTGGTATGAGTATATGTGTTCTATGAATTCTTACTTTTCAGGTTTATTACCCCCACTTTGTGCCACAAGTTTTGGTGAGCACTAGATTAGACTTTACTTTACTTGTTATTAGTTTAGTTATTATAAAAACATAGGACCTAGTTATGGTTATTTCATAGTTTTGCTTGATTGTAGGCTTTAGAACCCTCCCTAATGATATTATTGTGGTAAGAGATCCCTTTGATAGGTTTAGTGGATCCATCTTGGTCATGACGCCAAATATCTAATATATCCACAATCGGAAGCGTAAGTAGGATTTATCTTCTCTGAGATAGGATTGATTTATAAATATGTTGTATTTCCCATTGTATACATTTTGGTGAACCCAATATGAATCTAACCCTTGTATGTTTTCTTTCACTTTATCATTTTTATCATTTTATTGTATTTTATCATATTTGTAGTATTGTATTGAACCTATCAATATAGTTCTAATAGTTTGTGTAGGTTTAACACATAGTCATATCAAAATGACTCCATTATATTTGTGTAGGTCTTCATTGAACATAGGTAATTGGATCGATATAATTGACACAATATTATTCTTTAGTTATATTCTACCAAATAGGTGAACCTAATTAACTTTGTTTGTAGTGCTTCTTTTTATCAGTTAGGTTCTACCAACTAATTTAACCCAGTCAACTTAGTTTATAGTATTTATTTTTGGAAGTTAGGTTCTACCAACTAATTCAAATTAGTTGACTTAGTTTTTAATATTTATTTTTGTCATATAGGGTTTTGCAAACTATGTCAAACTAGTTGACCCAGTTGACAAAATTTCAAAACAATATTTGAGCATCACAACATAAAAAAATTAAATTATTAACTATCTTCAAGCCCACCAAGGTTCCTCTCTTTCCTATCTCTATCATTTCATTATTTATTTTAGTTTTCTTTTTCACAAGTTAGTAGTCTTCAAAAATACAACCCTATAGCTAATTAGGTTGACTTGATTGACTTAGCTCTATAGTATGTCTTCGATCTGAGAGACATAGTTGATCTATTTGACTCTATTCCTGAAAGACCTTAATTTTATAGCACAATACTGACCCATTTGAATATTTTTTATATTTTTTTTATAAAATGTCACCTAAATCAATTCTATATTATTTTTAATCAAGTAATTGACAATTATTTGCTAGTAATTAAGTCACATTTACTTTTCAATTGTTTACATGCTTAAAATAACTCACATAGTCTAAATAGGTGGTTTTTAAAATTACCATTTAGTTACACTATTTTAATATTTTGAATACACTACCAAATCACATAACATTCAAAATACATTAAAACACTTGTCTTTCCAAGGCCTACCTGCTTAGATTTAATCACCAAAGGGTAAACTGACTTGGTTTTTTGGCCAAGTATAAATACGTGGTTAATGGTATATATTGGCAAAGCAATCAAAACCCTTATCATTATAGCATTATTAAGTGAGGGGTTAAACCCCAATACTAAGCTAGTACCATTTCTAATATAGATCCCTTTTAGCCTAAACTACCTAAAACCAACCTTAGATTATTTTTTAGTTCCTTCTTACGGTCAAATCTGTATCACATTAATTAAAAACTTTATTATAACTTAACAATACTCAATAATTACCACTTAGATAAATTTTAAGTTCAAGTTGTTTCTTTCTTTATGATCATTGTATTTTGTATTGTAAAACTTACACTAGCCAATGTTGGTGCAAGATTTGTGTTGTGTGTTCCAATTGGACCAACCACATCAATATAATTATTTTTATGTTTGATTTCATATGCTTAAAAATAGTCTTTCCTATTTTCATAACACTATCATCTATGTCAACATAGTCTCTCACTAACCAGTTCACCTATTCTGCCTATAGTACATAGTCGACCTATTTGACTTTGTATTCTTGTTAATCAATCAAAATTTTCTCTCTATAGTACTAGGTTGACCCAATCAACTTAGTACCTATAGGATGACCTTATTCCTTTTTGGAAAACATTGTCTTCATCCATATCCCTACTTTAAATAAGCACTAAGTTAACATAATTGACTTAGTACCTATGGGTTGACCCTGTTTTATGTCTGGCTAATTTTGTCTTCATTTTTTGTCTTTCTATCTAAATAATATAAATTTGACCCTATCAACTCTATACACCTTGTCTAATACTATTATGTGTGTGGTTATCTAGTCTTATTTCATAATGATGTCATATTTTAAATGTTTGCTTAGTTTAATAACATTGCATAATTAAGGATTGACATCAGAACCTCACTTATTTTATTACTTCATATGAAACTATTCAATTTCTTCCTTCAGTTTTCCCTAATCTAAAACTAATCACTACATAATGTAATACATTTAAGGTCCTTCATCCTATTCTTCCTCTTACTACCAATGGTGGGAATCCTTTTTTTACACCCATAACAAGAGCACATAGCATTCTCACTTCCCAAATCAGCATGGTTTAAATCAATTTAATTAATGATCTAGATGATTCAAATTATTCAAAAACCTTGGTGATAATACCATTTACACTCCTAATAATAATGGTGGATTACCAAGCTTCTTTCTTCTTCTACCACACTTAGGATAATTAAAACTAATGTTTGTAATATTCCTCCCAATACCAATGTTGGGAATCCTCCATCCAATACCCATCCTTCCACCAACACTAATAATCCCCTTCCTAAACACACTAATACCCCACCTTCAAATAGTAATGCACAACTCAAATTCTTGCATAAATAGTTCAAAAAATGAACATCATTCAAACAAATTATCATTCCCAAATTATGTAAATGCTATAATATTTATTACACATGAATACTCAACTACCTCAAACAACATGTCTCAACCAAATCATAATTTTATTACCCCTCATCTTAAATATGCCAATGGGAATATCATCCTTCAACCTAATTTGCATAATAAAACCCTTAAACATATTCAAAATGAACCTTTAGCTCTATTCATTACATCCATATATATTGGAAACATTTTTTCAACTATCACATATGATGGGACTAAATACCCTTCTATCTTTCTTAAGTCTTTTAGTAATCTTGATATGGAATGGGTCCAAACTAACGCCTTTGCTACCACCAAGATTTTAGCCAAAACCTTTGTTGGCAATTCCCTTGAATGGCATAACCAACTTCCTAGACATTCCATCTCATAACTAGAGGAATTATTTAATGCTCTAGTGAAATAATTCCAACATGATTACCTTACTATAAATTACCTTAGCCATTTCATCAATTCCAAGCAATTTCCTAATGAATTTACTCACACTTTCATTAAATGATGGAAGTATCTAACTCACAAAGTGGACCATAACATGAATGATGATACTCTTTTAAAACTATTTTTTTACTTCTCTTAAATTTCCCTTTCAATACAAGGTTTGAATATTATCCCCTATAACTTTATAAGAAGACTTAGACCAATAAAAAAGGCAAGACTTTATTATGAATAAATTTGAAACACCTCAAATAACTACTAAAAAATATTTCCAATCATTTTATCATAACATTTATTCATCCAATCCTCCCCAACCTCAAAATGAAGCATCTAATTCAACCAATTTTAACCTAACCCACCCTTCCTTAAGTCTAGAACAACTTAAGAATAAATTGCCACCCTCTAAACCCATGAGTTTTGACCCTTTTAAACCTCCTCCAAAATGGTATAATATTGATAAGTTTTGTTAGTGGCATGCTACTATAGGTCATTATCATGAGTCTTATCATGATATTCATTGATTTATTCTTGATTCTTTACTTGGTAAAAATTTCAATATTGATACTCTAAAAAAATAACACAATCAAGACTCTCTTCAAGCCTTGCAAATTCAATCTAAAGAATCAAAATCACATCACCATAAAATACCTAATAAACAATAAAAATTATCTCATACCTCCACCTCATCTACAAATGTTGTCCAAACCATAGTTGATCCTTCTTCCTACACCACTAAGTAAATCATATATAACATTAAAAACTTAAAATGGGTGGTTGCATTTGTCCAACCTCAACCTCTTAGGTCACATGAACCAAAGGAGTACCTAGTTCAAATGCCTACTCCAAATCATATTATGCATCGTCCTCATTTACCTCCTTTACCACATCATAGCTCTCCTACACATCCTATTTCAAATTCAACATCCTTAAATTCTAATAAACCAATACATTTACCTATCTTGAAATGCACCTACTAACCCAATGAAAATCATTCTAATGGTTCAATTTCACCTCAAATAATCTCACATGTTGGATCATCTTGTGATTCCCATCCACATATAAATTTAAACCTTTGGGCATATTATGATGCCCATCCCTACATCTACTTACCCATTGGGTCATCTTAAAATTCTCACTCTTATTCTATAATTCATAATAACAAATAAATTTAGCTTCAATAAATATTATAAGAAACATATGCTTGTATTTCACATGCTCATCTTTGATAAAGACATTAGCACAGATTTTTCTTGTTATATTTATCTCATGTTTATTTATTTTTATGCAATTTATTTTATTTATTTTTAGTTTACTAGCATCATTATTTCCTTTGGATTCTTTGGTTTTATTTTACTTTATAGTTTGTGAGTTGTATTATAAAACCTTGGATAGGACCAGGTCTTCCTCACAAACACACTTTACTAGCATCATTGTCACCTTTGGGTTATATGGTTTTATTACACATTACATTTGGCATTTGTTTTCATTTTGGTTCTTATATATCTCTTTCATTTTTGTGTTTTTATGTTATTATTTGCCTTAGTAGATTTATGATTATTTTTTTCCCATTATTTAGCATTCACCTCATTGGTGTTCACCTTGTGAATTGTAGTGTAATACCATGGATAAGACCAAGATTTTCTCACAAATTACCACATTAAAACATCTTTAAATCACTTTTTTGGATGACTAATGCTTTCATTTATGCTTGGGATATATTTTTTGTAGGTTAGTATGGCTTATCTAGTGACATGACTATCATAAGCTTAGCCTCATCCCTTTCATAACACTATTTTACTTCCTTATGATCAACTATGAGCATATTCATCATTGTATCACTTATTAAATAGATGGATCTATTATGATCCCCATATTTCCCTAATTTACTTTCATTTGAGGCTCACATCAGTCAATTTTGAGATTGCACACTTACTTGTGAGTAAGTCTAGAAGTCTTTAGGCACCTTGGTATTGAGGTCCTTTTCTTTAGTGACCAAGTGTAATCTCTCTTGTGTTTGTCACCTATTTCACTAATGTTTGGTTATCCAAATCCATATGGAGGAAGAGGAATATAAAAATCCAAAACAAGTTAAAATCTAAATTATAAAATACAAACCAAAGGTAATGATTAAAAGGTAAAAACAATCTTAAAAGTTAGATCACACCAAAATATGTGATCTATATTTGGCACATCTCCTATCTTAGTCGAATATGAAACTACATATTTGAACTCATGATAGATCTGAGGTCCATTAGGATAGAGTATGCCAATAGACTAGGGTAGGAGGTCTCATTATATCATATACTTTCTAGTGACACCTACTTTCTCACACAAGTACCCAATCTTCATAGTAGATCGAGGGATCTTTAAAGGGTCCTGAGGAATGGGGAACATGTTGTGGGAAGGTAGGTCCATTTTAATTTTCATTCATATAATATTCATGGGTTGATCTATGTATTTCACTATTTATCCCAAGCTTTTTTTTTATTATTCAAAGTGTCCTAGGTCCTTGGTTTTGATAGTTATTATCCTTTCTCATTTACCAATGTGTCTCATTATTTCTAATGTTGTTAACATCACCCATGTGTCACCTCAAATTCCTTATTTACATCATATTTTTTCTTATAATCCCCTTTTTGGATATTGCTTTTAGATTATCACATCTTTGATCACCTCTACTTACTTATGCTTCTTGGTTTATATTTTGTGATTTGCATTGTAAGCCCTTGGATAGGACTAGGCCTTCCTCATAAACACCATTACACCATTTAGTTACCACACCATTTCATTATCATATTATTCATGTCATTAGGTGATTGTGTTTTCTTATATTTCATCTCATAACAAACACTGTGTTTGAGTTTTCATCCTTTAGAGCTTTTGATTTTCACCTACCTATCATGTTCTTATTTGATTTTTGTAGACTTCACTTATCATACATATGACATTTTACATTATTACATGTTTGTATTTATGTATGATTTCTTCATTTTTGTCTTAAATCTTGACTTACATTTCATTTTTATCCATTCATGTTTTTATTTATGTTTGATTTGACATGTATATCTTATGTGGGGTTACTTTTCACTTTCTTACATATCTTTGTCAGAATTTTATTGCATTGATATTTCATTTGTAATTCATGTTTTACATGATTCCCAATGTATTTAGTATGTTCTATATTACTTTTTTTCCATTTATGTTTTACATTCTTCCCAACATGATTTAGAGTGTTCTACATTTATTTACCATCATTTTGTCATTCATTTGCCATTAATATTTTAGTTCTAACCTTGCCTTAAAAATCTTAATTTTTTAATTTTCCTAAGTAATTTTTTTATACTTTTACCATCCTACGTATGCATGCATTGATTCTATTATTAGTATTATATCCCTAGGGTTTCTAAAATGAAGATATTACACCCTCCACAATCAAGATCAGGATGTTTTCATGCAATCATTTAGTATCAAGGTAAATTAAGGTATGCATATGGTATTTTTAGTTACTCATTTTATTTTATCATTATTTTTTGTATGTCTTTTTTAATTATCTTGATTTCATGTGTTGTTATGTTATTTATCAAAGCACCATCCCCTATTACACTCATGTGACACATGACGAGCTTAGAGTGGGGCATATGTATACACATAATATTTTTAGTAACTTTTTCACTTACTAACACTTTATATATTGTAGGAACCTATCGAGTTTCAATATAACTGAGTGCATGTCTTAAAAGGTGCACTAGAAAAGGAGTGGGTATACCATTAGTGCTTCATAAGATTATTGTGGCTTTATATAATTCCTACCATTTTTATAACCAGTTACTATCAACACAACCTTTTCCTATGTATTTTCCTAAGCCTTATCTCCTCTCTTTCTCCATCTTCTATTAAATTTCCACCTTCATTAGCCCTTCCTAAGCCTAAAACCATTTTTTATAGTTTAAAATATAAATTTGACTAGGATGACTTAGTATTCTAATTAATACTTATTATTATCAATTAAAAATATAGAGTCGATTAGGATAAATCTGTTAGCTATACTTTTGGAAATTTTTAGGGTTAGATGCAACTATATATACACATCCATTTCCATAATTTCTAAGAGAAGAGAACAATAAGAGATATATATTGTGCATATGCTTATCTACCATTATACTTGAGGAGAAAGACAGGGTTTCATACCTTTTTTAGAGGTATGGATCTTATCTTGTGGAGAATTATTTTAAATGTAATGATAAGTTGTGTAGCCTAAATCTGATTTATCCTTATCCTCATTACATACCATAATAACCTCTTATGAAGCACCTTGGCTAAGGGATATATTGAGTTTTTGTGGGTTCATCGTCAAAGGTAAGTATTCCTAACTTTGTTCCTCCTTTGTAAGAATAGATAGATACACATTTGTATTTATCTCATATACATTAGGATTATATATACATTTGTGTGAGTATATGTATTTTATGCATTCTTAATTTTCATGTTTATTACCCCCACTTTATGCCATAAGCTTTGATGATCACTAGATTAGACTTGACTTTGTTTGTTATTAGTTTAGTGAATATGTAAATGTAGTACCTAGTTAGGGTTATTGAATAGTTTTACTTGATTGGAGGCTTTGGAACCCTCCTCCCTAGTGATTGAAGGCCAATTTTTTTTATTTAACACTCTCCATATGGCATATATTATATATATTGGATCTTATTTAAAATCATTGATGAGCCCCCAAAATGGCATATTTTTAGCACCCATTACCTATCTATAGTTTCTCCTAAACAATGTCTTTTTGAGACTATCCCTTGTATGTTCCTACTCAAAATGGTTTAAATGTATTTTATATATATATATATATATATATATGGTAAGAGATCCCTTGGATAAGTTTAGCAAATCCATCTTGGTCATGACCCTAAATATCTACTATGTCCATAATTGGAAGTGTAAGTGGGATTCATCTTCTCTAGGCTATGATTTATTTATATATCTACCACATTTCCCATTTCATATAGTGTGAAATACCCAAACTTTTGTAGATAAGAGGAGGACCTTAGATTTGTGGGCTATAGGATCAAAGAGATATGATGAGTGAGGGTTACTCATTTTTTATTTGATGTATATATTTTAGATATTCAAAAATCCATTATTATACTTGTGATATCTTGAATGGTCTACCATAATTCATATGGGAGAGTTCCCTTACATATTATAGACTTGTGCCACTCTATGTTGGGTCATGTTACATTGTATGATTTAGGTTCTGATATTTGGGTGTAGTTAGTGCATGATTTATATGGTATTTTTTATAGAGGCTTGTAGACTCTAGGGCATGTTATTATTTTGGGGAATTATATTTAAGATTGGTTACCTATGTATAGGCTAGGAGGTTTTCCACGTATCATAGATGATGCCCTTTCATGAGTGTAAATATGGATATAGGGCCAAGTGGTATGGTACATTATACACACCAACTTTGCAAATATTTTAATAATGTCAAAGTATGTGGCAACCATATTGGGAAATTATGGATGCCTAGACATCATATCCATTTATTATGCATCCACAGACATGAGTGATGATTATAAGACACTACCCATGGTGGGTAAATCCTCATATATGATATCATGTATAGATTCATATTGGGTTTCCACACCTAGATGTGTATTTAGTGGTCCTAACATGATTGGATTTCCATGAAAGAGAGTGGCATAGTATGGGAGGTGGATAAGGACCTATTGAGGTGACTATTATACAAACTCGTTGTCCTAGTGTGGTAAGATAATAGTGTTGAAAGTTATCATTGATGTCATGTGTTTGAATATTGTCATTAATTTTAATAAGGATCAGTAAGGTGAGATTTGTATTTGATGTCATATGCCTAAGGTCATTGATGTTAAAGGAAGTTTGAGTTCAAGTTTTGGTTCATAAGAAGCTGACTATGGTCATTGATATGAGGTTGATTATTTGAGCTTGCTAGTATGGCTTTGAGTGGTCCAATAGAATGTCTTATGAAGCATAGTGAGGTATGGTGAAATGAGTAAATATAGGTACATGGAGATTCTCTTAGGTAGTTTAATTTTCATGTTTTTTGGTGAATATCTTCAGAGCTTCATCAATTCAAAGAGAGAGATTGTATTCATGTCTTGTATGTTTAAGAAGGCTAGTTCAGTGTTGGGTAGTGAACTATATTGTATAAGGAGTATTTCTTAAAGGATAATTATGGGTGATGTCATGGATCCTATATCAAATTTTTTGGGGTGATTATTGATCTATAGAAGTTATCTTGAATATCTCAATGTGTATAGTGATCAGTAGGTTTATTTTATAGACTAGTCCTTGAGCATGGATATAGCTTGTACAGGAATGATGGTGGTGATATGGATGTGTATGAGATTGAAATTGTGAAATAAATTATTAAATCATATTATAAATGTGTTGATTCAGTCACATGACTCTTAGAGTGAGCCAAAGGAGTAACTTCCTCTTTAGTGATCTTCTCATGGACATAGTCTTGAGACCCTAGGTGATAAAATGAGGTATCATGATAAATTTTGGAGTATTTTGAGATTATATAATAATTTTCAGAGCTATTACATGTTTTTTCAAGTGTTTTTGTGAATTTTTAGGTCTTGATCTAAAGAATAAATCATAAAACGTGGATTTGAGGTCTCTAGAGTATGCAGAGGTAAGGTTTCCAAGCTCGAGAGACACTTTTATAAGCTTGTTGGCACATGTGACTATTAAATTGGAAGTTGATATCTTTTTTAGATATGTAAAAGGATATTATAAATTATTTACAATTATTATGAATTGGTTTTATGGGTATATTTTTATGAACAAATGTTAAGAATGGAAACTAATATGAAACCCTCTTAAAACCCTTATAGTGACCTGATATAGAAGATCTTGATGAAAATGGACTAAAATGGATTATATTACCTATTTTTATGATTTAATAATGTATATGATTCTCCAAAGTACCTCTAAGTGGCATTATTCTATCATATGAGTGAGTGGAAGCTATAATAAATATCTTCTTTCTTAGAAATTTTGTATTGTAGGCAGGGCTGACTGAGTCAGAGTTACATAATGGATGGAGGTTTAATATTGTGACTTATAATTCAAGACCATGGTGGTTTTTGATCAGGTTATAGACTTAAAATATACTAAACTAGTCATGAAAGTTGACCTATCACTAAAAATTCCAACAATGAAGACAGTGAGAAAAACCAGGAAGAAGTGAGAATGACGTTAGGGATGGGTTATCATGGATTTGGGATGGATCCAAATGCATGGGTTTATTTTAAAATACATATATCACATTTCCATATTAGTTAATTTTTTTATGTCAATGAAAATGTTGAATATATTGTTCACAAGATGACCTATCTAGTGAAGGTGAGATAATGAATATGTAAAGTTTAGAGATTGGTCTACAAGACCAATATTGTTAGTAGGCCATGATATATTTCTATAGGATAGTTACTTAATGATAAAATATTATAATTAATATGAATTATGAGTCCATAAAAGTATCCACATAGGTGTTAAAATTCATAATCATCATGACTGGTCTTCAAGACAGATTGACAAGTCTGAGTAAGCTAGTGGGAGTGGTGAGTTAGAGGTTCCCTAACCTTATCTGAAGCATACAATGCATATATATATGTGTGTGTGTGTGTGTGTGTGTGTGTGTGTGTGTGTGTGTGTGTGTGTGTGTGTGTGTGTGTGTGTGTGTGTGTGTGTGTGTGTGTGTGTGTGTGTGTGTGTGTGTGTGTGTGTGTGTGTGTATGTATGTATGTATGTATGTATGTATGTGTGTGTATATATATATATATATGTATATATATATATATGTATGTATATATATATATATATATATATATATTAGACATTTTTTCCTATTAATTATTTATAAATTTTTGAAATAAAGCATGATAGTATTGGATTATTGTTATCAAAATGGCTTGTCTGAGTGAGTTAAGATTGTATGTAGTAAGGCTTTGTAATGGGTCTATAAGTTAAATTATTGAAATAATACCATGATTTTTTTGTATTTTAGAGTGATATATATGACTCATAGGTTTGTATTAATTTATTTATAATCATTAAAAATCCCTTTGTTAATGTGTAAATTCAAAAGGCATGTTGACTAATTTTTTAGGTTTTTTGCAGTTCTGAGTAGTCTTCTAACAAAGATGAGTTTGAGGTGATTTGATTAGAATTGAAGAGTTTAACGCACATAAATATGTTATAAGATTATATAATTTTCTTTTTATTTCATTTATATTTATGAAATTTTCCTTTACAGATGTTGATGGTTAAATAATCATGATTAGGTTCTGAATCTAGTTGGTAGTTCTGAGTAGTCATGTTGCAAGAATAAGTTAAAGGATTTAAGCCATGTGTTGTAGTTTATAAATTACATGGTGATAACCCTAAGGTAATGGAGGTTATATATATATATATATATATATATATATATATATATATATATATATATATATATATATATATATTATCCTTTTTATTTATTTTTCTAAAATTTGGTTGTATGCTTTAGTTTTTTAATACAAACCTTTTAGGTGTGTGAAGACATAGTTATGAGTAGTTCTAATGATGAGGTTCAAGTAGTGAATTAGACTAATGTGTGGTATAGACCTAAATGGATGTTATTTTGGGTATATTTTAGGTATGTATGAATTTTTTCATCTATGTTTTGAGGATCAATAAGTTTCAAAAGGACTAGGTGAAACATGTGCTTTGAGAAGGCCTAATTACATTAGGTCTCCTTTAGGCCTAATAGCGGTTTTGATCCTTATGAGTGGTGATAAAACTATGTATTAGTTATTTAATGTATTAAATATGTTATTTGATTAATTTTAATGGTAATACAAGTTTTGAGAGGTTTTTTTTCCAACCAAGGTGTATGAGAGAAAAAGACTAGTATAAGAACAAGCCCTAATAGGCCTAATTTGTGTGTAAAAGAGAAAACTCCTATGAGCAAATAAGAGAACAAATTGTGAAGGAGTAGGACATCTTATAAGGAATGAAAATAGGTTATTTATACTATTATTAACATATAATAGAGTTTATTCATGTATATGTCAAGGTTAATTGACCTAATAAGCCTAGTATGAGACATATTGAGTGGGGAAGCCTAGAAGCCTACTTGAGAGAGATAGAAAGGTGTAAAGAGAATAATAAGGTGATCATCATCAATTGAGAGAGAAACAGGTATCCAAATGTGATAATAGGTTCCAAGTGGCTTATTTTTTACTTATTTACCTAGGGGGTTGGTGCCTCCTTGTAGGTTGGTGCTTGTTAAAAGATTAATTCAGTTGGTACTTGACTAGTGAGGGTTTGGTGCTCCTTATGGGGTTGGTGCCTCAATAAATCTTGATTAATTTCTTATAAGATTTTAGTCTAAGCTATGTGTTATTTTATTAATTACCTATGAGTTTTTTCCACATATATCTTGTATTCATATGTTGTATGCTTATATGGATGTGTGTTTATGTATTGGTTGATGTATGTGTTTCAATGAATGCTTCATGATTTGATAAGTGAAATTAAATGATCATTATAAGGGCAATGATTCACCCCCACTCTTAATAACTTTTCTTCCAACATTTTTTATCAGATCCTATTCCTTTGTATCATGACTAATATATAGAAGGTGATCTTAGAGGCACAAGATGGCTAAGCAAATAAAGGAAACAGAGTCAAGAGTTGAGATCTATGATCATAGTTCTTGAGAAGTAGTATGTACCTTAAAGACTAAGCTAGCTAATATAGCCAAATAATATGAGATAACTATTCAAGATCTTAAGTATTAATTAGAGGTTGCAAATGTAAGTCTAAGATCAAGAGAAGCTAAGTGTGATCAGTTTAAGATCGAGTTTGGCTCCTTGAAAGTCAAGCATAAGAAACTTGTGGACAAGATGAGCAAGATTGAGAAAGAACATGATAATTAAATTCAAACCAAGAAGAATGTAAATCATCCTAATAAAAACAAGAAGATCAACATGATTTTTTTTTTTAAATCAAATCCAAATATGTAACCCAATACAACAAGGTATTCTAATTAATTTCATGGTTATTTCTTCACTTGTTATCAGTTTGGGCATAGAGAAAAAGATTGTAAGAAGAGAAGAAATTGGTCAAAAATGGATTACAATCCACATTAGGCAAAGTGTGTGAGTAAGGTTGTTTGCTTTAGTTGTCAAAATTTTGGTCACATTACACGTTTTTGTAAGATAAGATTGGATAAACCTTCTAGTCATAGCAAGATGACTAATGCCCCTGAAAAGGTATGGAGACCAAAGGTAGTTAGTGTCAACCACATTGAGCCTATCATTCAGAATGATTTTTTTGTATTAGAATAGGGATTAAATGTTAGTAAGTTTCAAAAGTATGTAATATCAACATCTTTTAATGGTGTATTAGAATAAATAATGGCAATCAAAGAGAAGGATGATGTAGAAATCAAGCCTAAGGTACTAATCAAAACCAAGAGAATCCTAAATAAATACTATCAGTATCTTAGTTGTAAGATGGTTGAGATAAGTGAATTGCATAACTAGGGGTCTCTTGAGTTCACATTGTTCTAGATCCCTGTGAAGTAGGGTGACTCTATCTAGGTTTCAAGCAGACACTCTTTAACAAATAAGAAGCATGTGAAGGATTCTATCTTGAGATGGTTGTTAAAAGAAAGGTATGGATGATTAGTTCAGAGGTATCTCATGTATGAATAACATCAAAGTTCCATGGTTCATCAAGAGGAATATAATTAGATGTTTGCATTAGTCTTGGTATAAAAAGAAGAGAATTTAAAGACAACTAATAAGTCTAGTTGTCTACATGGTCTAGGTCATGTTTGAGGTTTACATAAAGGACTGCATGATGAGATAACGAGAAGATGGGATAAATGATTTAATATGTTTGAAGGTGTTCCTAAGGTCATTATAGGCATTCCAATGTAGTCTACATGTTCATCTAGTATAGTAGAAGGAAGGTGTTGATTGGTTTAGGTATACACCTAAACCTAGTCCTAGACCTTGCTAGGTCTATTGAAGCATGATGGGTAGTTTTGTAAGCATTATTATTTTTATGATTGGTTTAAATATATATTTTGGAGATATGTAGTTAGGCAAGGAAGAGTGTTGATCATATGGATTATAGTGTGTTCATCATAAAGGCATATAGTAGAGTTGAATCATAGAGTTAAGAGGAGATATCTCAGGCTTCTTGAGTATAATTTGTGTAAACAATTATTGGTCATATCAGTAATCAAAGGTAAATATTTAGCTCTTGTATGTAATCAAGTGGTTGAAGAGGTCATATGGAGTAGTTCAATTATGTTAACTTCAAATGATATAATTATAAGGTATGCATAGAGTAAGGGGGAGAATGTGTGAGATGTTTCAAAGGTTTAGGAAGCATGTTTTGTTTAGTATGATTTGAGATCCAAAATGAAAAACAAGAATTGAGAAGTATGTATGGATAAAGGGGGAGTTTGATAGCTCTAAGAGTGGTCAGGTCCAAGGATCAGTGGATTATGTCTGGATGACCTTGTGAGATTATGACCCTTTGTCATTAATTTAAAATGGGGAGACAGTTCTTGATGGTCAAAATTCCTATGGGAGAAAATTCTTGATGAAATTGTGTAGTTTAAGAGAGAAGTATCTTATTGAGAGTAGTATAGTTTTATAATGATTAGTTCATTTCTAGTTTTATATCAATGACAAAAGGGTGAGATCATTCCAAGTTATCACTGATGTCATGTTTGAGTATTATCATTAATGTTAAGAAGGATCAGTAAGGTGAGGGTGTCTTTGATGTCATATGCTTGAGTTCATTATTATCAAAGGAAATTTGAGGTCAAGTCTTTGTTCACAAGAAGGTGGTTATGGTCATTGTTAAGAGGTTAATTATTTTAGCTTATTAGTATGAATTTGAGTGATCTAATGGAATGTCCTATGAAGCATAGTGAGGTATGGAAAAATGATTAAATATAGGTATATGGAGTTTCTTGAGGTAGTGTGCATTTAATGTCTTTGGTTAATATATTCAAATATTCATGAGTTCAGAGAGAGATGTATTCATGTCTTGTATGTTCAAGAAGGCTAGTTTAGTCTTGGGTAGTGACCTATATGGTCTAAGGAGATTTGGTCAAAGGAGAATGGTGGGTGATGTTTTGGATCCTATCTTAGATCTCTAGAGGTTAGTATTGAGCTATAGAAGGTATCTTGAAGATCTCAAAGTGGTATAGTGCTCAATAGGTATGTTTGATAGACTAGTCCTTGATCATGGATATAACTTGTAGAGGCATGATGGTGGTGATATGGATCTATATGAGCTTTAAATATATTTTTGGAACCTATTAGAAAGGTTTTTATTCATTTATATAATTCTTAGAGTGAGCCAAAGGAGAAATTTATTCTTTAGTGGTCTTCTCATGGACATAGTCTTAAGACCCTACGTAGAAGAATGAGGGATCATGATCAATTTTGGATGTTTGTGAGCTTATTTAATCATGGTTGGAGGTATGAAAAGTTTTTTCAAGTGTTTTTGTGAATTTTTAGGTCTTGATTTTAATAATAAATCATAAAATGTGGATTTGAGGTCTTCAAAGTATGTATAATAAAGGTTTTCAAGCTTGATAGACACTTTTTGATGCCTGTTGGCATGTGTGACTATTGAATGGGAAGATGAGATATTTGGGAGAGATTTAAAATGGTCTTAAAAATTATTTATAAGTATTAGGATTTATTTTTAGGGTTAAAGTTTTAGAACCAATTTTAGGGGTAGAGTTTTACAATAAATATTAAGAATGAAAACTAGTCTAAAACCCTCCTAAAACTCTTATAGTGAGCCAATATAGAATATGTTGATGGAAATATATTAGAATGGATTTTATTACTTATTTTTATGATTATATCATGTACATGACTCTCTTAGATACCTATAGGTGGTATTGGTTTATCAGATGAGTAAGTGGAAGCTACAAGAAATCTCTTATTTCTCAAAAAAATTGTATATTAGGTAGGGTTAACTAAGTAAAAGTTGCACAAAGGATGGATATTAAAGATTTTGACTTATAATTAATTCCCATGGTGGTTTATTAGTATGTTAAAAACTTCAAATATACTAAACCAATCATGAAAGTTGGCTTATCACTAAAGAGTTGGACAGTGAAGACAGTGAGAAAAACTAGGTAGAAGTGAGAATGAGATTAGGGATGGGTTGTCATAGATTAGGGATGGATCCAAATTAATGGGGTTATATTTAAATACATATAACACATTTCCATATTTATAAAATATTTTTGAGGTCAATGAAAATGTTTAAAATATTGTTCACAAGATGACCTGTCTAGTGAAGGTGAGATAGTGAAGATGTAAACTTGAGAGATTGGTTTGCAAGATCAATATTGTCACTTGAACATGATAAAATTATCTATTATATTTACCTAATGATTTCATATTATCATTAAAATGCATAAATATTCCATAAAATTATCCACACATGTACTAAAATTCATAATCATCATGACTAGTCTTCAAAATAGATTGACAAGTCTGAGTAAGCTAGTGGGAGTAATGAGTTGGAGGTTCCGTGACCTTAGCTGAACAATCCCATGTATATACTATTTTTTTTAATACATGTTTTTCCTATTAATTTTTTTAAAGGCTTGAAATTTAGTATAAGATTATTGGATCATTATTACCAAAATGGCCTATCTGAGTGAGTTAAGACTGTATGTAGTAAGGCTTTGTAATGGGTCTTCAAGTTGAATTATTGAAATAAGACCATGATGTTTTTATATCTAAGATTGATATATAGTTATCATAGGTAAATATGAATATATTTTTCATCATTTAAAATATATTTTTTGATTTTTTAATTCAAAATACATGTTGATAGGTATTTTAGGCTTCTAGTAGTTCTGAGTAGTTTTCTATCAAAGACAAGTTTGAGGAAATTTGATTATAATTGAAGATTATAATACAAATAAATATGTTTTTATGGTATTTTAGGTTCTCATTGGTTAATTATGAGTCATAAAATTCTCTTTTAAATATGTTTATGGTCAAATGATCATGATTAGGTTCTGAATCTAGTTGGTAGTTCTAAGTGGTCATGTTGCAAGAATGAGTTAGAGGATTTAAGCCATGTGTTTTACTATCTAAAGTAAATGGTGATAACCATAAGGTTATGTAGGTTCTATCCACGTGATTTTTTTTATGTTTTTTTCTCAAATTTGGTTTTATTATTCATTTGTTTAAGATAAACTCTCTAGGTGTGTGAAGACCTAGTTGTGAGTAGTTCTAATGATGAGATTCAAGTAGTAAATTGGACTAACAGGTGTTATGGACCTAAATGGATATTATCTATGGTATATTTTAGTTAATTATTAATTTTTTCATCCATTTTTAAATTCTCAATAAGTTTCAATAAGACCAGGTCAAATGTGTGCTTTGAGAAGGCCTAATTACATTAGGTTTCCTTTAGGCCTAATAGTAGTTTTGATCCTTATGAGTGGTCACCGACATATGTAGTGGTTGTTTCATATATGAAACATTTTGTATGTTTAATTATAATGTTAATAAAAGTGTGGAGTGGTTTTTGGCTAACCAAGGTGCATGAGATCAAAAGACTAGTATAAGAACAAAGCCTAATAGGCCTAATTTGTGTGTAGAAGAGAAGAATCCTATGAGTGAATAAGAGAGAAGATTATGAATGCATAGGAGGTATTATAGACCATCATAATATTTTAGGTATACTATTAACATATAACATATTTACATATTTTTTTCATGTGGATGTCAAGCTCAATTAACCTAATAAGCCTAGTAAGGAGCATATTGAGCAAGGAAACCTAGAAGCCTGTTTGAGAGAGATAGAAGGGTGTAAAGAGAAAAATAATGTGATAATCATCAGTTAAGAGAGAAAAAAGTGTCCAAATGTGATCATAGGTTCTAGATGGCTGATTTGGTTCTAATTTACCTAGGGTGTTGGTGGCTCCTTGCAAGTTGGTGCTTGCTAAAAGACTAGTTGAGTTGGTGATTTACTAGTGAGGGGTTGGTGCCTCACTAAATCTTGATTCATTGATTATAGGAATATAATCCAATATATGTGTTAGTTGGTTTTATTTCCCATGAGGTTTTCCCACATATATCTTGTGTTCATATGTTATATGATTATGTGGATGCTTGTTTATGCATTATTTGATATATGTGTTTGAATGAATACTTCATGAATGATAAGTGAAATTGAAAGATTATTTTAAGGGCACTGATTCACCCCCCCCCCCCCCGATATTATTAGTTTTAATTTCAACAAATAGTGGTTGAGAAACTAAGGATGTCACAAAACATGAGGATGATAAGTATTAGTTTCTTAGTTGTAACTATTGACTATTTTGACCACAAGTCAAAATAGGTCAACCCCCTATAGTATAATACCTGTATAGGGGTCCATTAGGGTCCTATAGGGTGTGTCATGGTGTTATTTTATGTCATTAAATGTATCATCACCTTGGTCATAGTAATTTTCCTTCCTAAATCATTTTTTGTTACTTAAAGTATCATTTTGAGCCATAAATGAGAATGGTATAGTTTTCCAAGCAAGATAGGTGTTCTAAAGTATTTATCAATGTGTATGTGTCATATATATGTTATTAATGTTAGTCCCTAACTAAAACTTATAGGTAAGAGGCTGAAATAAGAAGAAATTCGGAAGTTTGGATAGTTTTAGGAATTATATAGCCTATAAAGGAAGGTGTCAAATGTGTAAAGCTTTTTTAGTGGCTCTTCAACTTCCATGGACTCATCCTAATTTTTTATTTGATTTAAAGTTCTTTAAAAAATTCAAAAACTCTTATGCTATTTCATCACCCTTCTAGACATGAAAATGTGGTTAACATGTTTTTTCTTTGTATAACCAGTAGGAGAGGTTTCAATTCAAATGCCTCTAGGGGAAATTACTAAACTTGGTCTAATTAATTTTCATGGAAATATTTATAGGATTTATCATTTATTCTTGATGAACCATCCTTTATAAGTAGACTAATATTTTTTGCATGTTATTTTCCACACCCTACAAGTTTCCTTCTTGTATGGGTGGGTCCATACAATCTAGCCAATGAGATTTATTCCATAAGAAATGTACATCTTTTCCTTATGGTCTCCATATTTGATTTCATGATTAGAGTTTAATTGATAGGTCAAACATCTTAGGTTGCAGATAAGATCATCTTACTATGTGCAGGCAAGTTTTCACCACTTTTAAAGTTTTCATGCCTTTATGATGTTTTATAGGATGGTGATAGGTTTAATTTTATGTCTCTCATGTCTTGGAATCCACTTTTCCATGTAAATTAATCCTCAAAGGATATCACCATGGAGTTAAAATCAAAACATAGTCATAAGTGACACCCAATAAATTCCTTGCAAGTTCCATCTATAGTGATGATGTATGAAGGATTTGATCGCATTCATGGAGGTGTAATGATTTTATAAGTAGGTTGAGAAAATTATTGTAACATGAACAGTTAATCCAAGCATGATTAAATTATCTCAAGTGATGTATGTAAAATGTGATGATAGTTCAACCCCGCACATAGTCTATTGACATGCACCTACATGTGCCTACAAGAGGATATCATGTTGAGACAAGGAATTTGATTATTTAAAATTCCCTTATTTTTTAAAATTTTCATTTTGAAATCTTGAGGATAACTAATACTTGTTATAGGATCCTTCACCATGCACATAGTTCATGATTATACTCATTGTCTTGTCTATAACTGAATGTACATCTATAGCTACCCTCAAGAGATGATCACATTAAAAGGAATTATTTAGATTGGGTTGAAATATTTATGGTGAAAAAATTAATTTTATTACCTTATAAGAGTATATTACTAATTTAAAGCCTAGAAAACATGCACATTAATCATGTCTATTCTCAACTACCTATACATTGCAATGTCCACGTACAGGTGGCTTACATAGAGATCAAAAGTGTTTCATGGAGGAGTTTGGAATGTTTAGATACCTGCATGAGGTTTTTTTAGTTAAATCTGATCATGATAGTAATAATTAAAGAATTATATTTTGAAAATTTGATAAATCATCTTCAAGATAAATAACTAAGTTCAAGGACAAAATTCCCTAAAACCTCTAAAATAGAGCCCTAAGTACTTTTAGTGATACCATATGATAATTTATAAAAGAGTTTAGATGCACGTAAAGGTTTTCATTTTATATCCCTATCCTAGATGTATAATATTTTAAAAAGAGAGTAGGTATATGGGTCCACAAGTGATGAAAATGAGGTTCAAACTCATGCATTTCTTCACTACACTTTGGTAGTGCTTTTTACAAGATTTTGAGTTTCCAAATAGCTTTTCACCCTAAGTTTCAATGTAAAATCATATCCATGTATTAAAAGTGATCCTATGAAGGTAAGGGATAAATTAATGGTTAAAGGAGATTGAAATATATTAAAATATAGTGTTTTGGTCTTGACCACCACCTACAGGCCCCTTGTTGCACCAACAAGGTTAACTACTATTGACTGTAGCTAATAGTGAGCTACAACATGTTGCTTTCATGATTGGATAGTATAAACATGATGATTATAGGTATAAGTGATTTATAATATGACATAGAGGACCTTAGTAAGGTCTTGTGGTAATAATACAAGGCCTAGGATAAAATTATCCACCTATAAGTAGTCTCCTTTTTGAAGGTATAGTTAACTTATGGTCTTGTCCAATCAAAAGCATGGTCATGGAAGATTTTGGCAAGGTTGTGCGGTGTGATATGAATGAGAAAACATAATAAATGATAATATCCATATTCACAATACTCTTATCACATGTAAATATGGAATGGTAAGGTCTCTATTAGACAATCTATAGTCAATACATGGCATTATGCACATAGTCAATGTTCTAAAGGTTTATCTTAGGTTTTGAGGCATTTGGAGATGTTAGGAGTATAAAAAAACCCTAAAAATTTATACATAGGGTCCTCACCACGTGGATATTCCCTTCATATCACCTTTTTCATGAGACAGTAATCAAGATTCCCTTTGTTCTATCTTATATAGAGGGCACTCGCATAGTGAAAATCCTACAGGGTTATGAAGCAAATGACAAGAAGATGACTTGAAGATTATGTAATCCTTGCAAAATATTGTAGGAAATTATGTTGGACATGGAAAAACATGAATAAAGCCTCATAGGTGTTATAAAATAATCATAGTGTCCTATACTCACAAAGTCATAGTCAATTCCATATCTATCACTAGATGAGAATTACAATGAATTAAAACATTTTCATTAAGGGTTATCAAATGTTTTTAGGCTTTTGGAATGTAGGGGAGATCACAAGAAAGACTCATTTTGGATCAAATCAAATTTAGTCCTACATAAAACAAAGAAAATATCATGAGTAGGAAATTTTGAGAACTCACACCTACTTAGAGGCTTTGCATGGGAGTCTGAGGAGTTGGGGGATGTTGAAGGAGGTTTTTAAAAATATCTTAGTTAATTTTTTTGGAGAACTGGACGTAAGACCTTCATGAAAAATCCTTAAGGGGTAAAACATATCTAGACCCTCCAAAAACCCTAGTTGTTGATCCAATGGAGAAGATAAAGTAGTAAATGAACCTAAGAGGGAGATTTTGACTATGAAATGACTTTGATATTATAGATGACTCCTAAGATCTCCTTCCCATCAATTTGACTCTCACAATACTTGTATGGATAGGGCACAAAATTGGTTTCTTTGATAGTTTTGTGTTATGCAATTATAGTAGGTTTTAAAGATATTTAAATAAATTAGGGGGTATATTTTTACCTAATATATCCTATAATATACATTTATTACTCTTTGAAAACACACAAGTGTTTCTTTAAGTACCTCTATCTTAACCAGTCCAAACTAGCATAGTGAACAAGCTAGTGAGAGGGTGAAAAATCTAAGTGGGATGATTTTTAATGCCTACCTAAGGAATATAATGGAATTAAGGGTCTTTTAAAGTGTCATACACTCCTCTTTATGGAATTTTTTGGAAAACTAAAGGCAATTTTGGTGCCAAGTGTGCAAGGCAAGTGAAATAGGAGTTATTTGGACTACACGTAGTGATAATTCATGTTCAAAAGAATTATAATGATTAGGGATGCAACCAATTAATGTTGGATCATGTTTAAAACCCTTCCATATAAGTTATCACATCTATCCCTATTTTATTGTGTTATGTTACAATAATGCCAAATGATGAATATAGTAAAAGGCATGCAGATGAGGAGTTTTACACCACATTTTAGGAGTTTCATGTTTTGAGGGACATTTTTCTAAGTAGACCTTGCATAGTATATTTCATATTCATTTTTAATACATGTTTAACTCATTTTATCAAGTATTACACATATCCTAGTGACTCTTGGACTTCATTCTTTTCTCCTCTCTCTCATTTTTTATAAGTAGTAGCCATTTTATCTCTTGTAGACTAAGACCACACCATGTATGGTGAATCCCTACTAGTTTTGACATTTTAATTTTCCTTAGAAAAATAAATAATTTTTTTTTAAGTTCATATATCATCTTTTCAATGTGTGTGAAGAGATGTATAGTAAATATTTAAGAGATATTCATCTATCATTGCTTTCCCTCAATCCTTCCATGTTTGATGCAAGTCATTCCACTCTAGCAAGTCATATGAAGTTTTCTTAAGTGTATGGATTTGTTCTCAAGTTTAAAATGAGCTGTATTATCTATAACTCATATATGGTTTCACTTATCTTATATATTCTCATGCATGTCACTTTTGTATTGAAATACTAATGTTAGTGCATTCTATGACTTTTAGACTAATGTTGTAAGCCTTATTTATTAGTGAAAAAAGTATGATGGTCTTCTGTAAATACTTATAATATATCACTCCCTTAGATTATTTTATTTTCATGAAAACAAGAAAATAGTTAGTTAGGTGATAATTACTTCAAGGTATATTCAAGGAGTTATCCCTTAAACCTAGAGGTCTACTTTTGCTATAGGTTCACCCACATACATAGAAGTATTCCCATGTTGCCCAAATATGGAAGAGGCTTGAATAACCTCCTATATGGTGAAATATTTGGTTATAATAGTTTTGTATTGCCTTGTAGGACCAAAATCTAAGAGAGTGTAAATATTGTTGGTTTGTCTTTCCTTTAATCAGCATTTGGAAGCAAGCAAGATAACACCCACAGTGACTATGAATGAAATATATTGGTCGTAAGTTCACCAAGTATCTCTTATTGAATATTTTTATTAGTTATTATTTTTCCTTTGACCTATGAGGTTGATATGAATAGCTATGGTGAATATCCTTATTGTGAACCTCCATATTAGCCTTACTAGGAACCACATTATACTCCTCAATAGTCCTATCAAAATAGCTATCTATACTATAATCCATGGCAGCCATATGGTCCCCTATTTCCCTCTCCATATGGACATAATTTTTTTATACATCCTTATAAGGAAGGTTACCATTAAACCTATCAAAAATGATTCCTTATCAGTTTTAATAGGATCCTTACCAATCATACCATGATACCTATCAACCTTAAGAGGATTCTTATGAGTTAGTCATGAGGAATCAAATAATGCCATATATTGTACACAAAAATACTACAATACAAGGTATGAATTCCTAGAAACTCAAATAAAAAAACATAAAGATGGCCTCAACCCCCATCATTACTCTCCTTCTCCTCAATCAGCCTCATCTCATGTCAATTACTTCTTTGTACTCCTTCCAGAGTTGTTAGATAATGAAGATAATATGGGGACATGGGATAATAAGTTTTATGTACTTCATATTCATATCATGGAATGGTAAGACATATTACCCAAAGTTTTATGCATGTGCTAGAGATAGTTGAAGGGAAAGAGGGAAATTAATGGGGTATCAAAGAACATCTAGTCTTGGTAAAGAAGTGTCTTCAATGCTCAATAGATAGGCTAAGGATGTGGGAAGAAAAAGAGACTAAGAATGGACATGTTTTTTTTTTAATATCCTCAAGGATTATATTGTTAAGATGTAAATTTTGATGATGTAAGTGGTTTTCCTTCTAACCAACCCAAATTATCACTTCCACATGAGCTTAATAGTGAAGTCCTCTTTCATAAATCCATTCATAATCCCTTCACTATAACTCATTCCTCACCTCGAAATCATGATCCTATCCATCAACCCCCCACCTAACCCCCTTTTGAAAAAGTTCATTTTTTGAGTGAAGAAAATGAAGAAAAAAGAGCTCAAGTCATAGATGATCAAGAAGATGTCATAAGTAACTATGAAGAGGAAATCACCATAGGGACTCCCCTCAGTGACAATAAGTGAAACTCTACCTTCTTAAATGAAGAGAAATACATTAAATATCCTATTATATCTATCCATATATAATTTGGTAAAAATATGAAGGAAGGAATGCTTGATAAAGACCCCATACCTAATGTCCATGATCAAGAAGCTCTTAAACATGGCTGTCATGAAGGAGAAGACCTATGGTAGAATTTTCATGCCATAAACAAAGAGTTTGAGTAGATAAGTGATTCAATTTCTTATCCTAGGGATTACACACCTGATCATGAGGTTATAGATGATCATCTCAAGCATGAAGTTGAATGTGTTATCAAGAATGAAGATGAACTTCAAGGCATTCCTCGAGGTTTTAGTCATAAAAGAGTCTCATGAGACCAAGGTAGAATATGTAGTCCTTGGAGAGTACTCTACACCTCAGCATAATTTTTAACCACCCTTAAATGAATTATAGCATAAGGAGTATTAGCTTGATGACCCCATATATCAAGAAGAAAAAGTTGAAGAGGTGGTGGTTTTAGAATAGGAGAACAAAGATGATTGGTAGCTACAAATGAAGATTTTTCAAGATCTTGAATATCTTTTCCAAATTGAGGGCCAAATATATGAGAAGGTGGATAAATATTTTTCCATAGATGATAATGACCAAGATTGGGTAGACTATGTAGAGATCCTTGATGAACTTGAAGAGCTTGTAGCTATAAAGGAACCTCATCTTATTGAGAGCACTATAGAAACTAAGAAGGTATACCTTATTGAACCACAATTGGGGGATATATTTGAGGAGTCATATGATAAATTTGAGGTTGTTTAGGTTCAATGAGAGTTCATTTCCATAGTTGACTAGGTTATAGCTACTTTGTTTTCATTGAAAATTATGCCAAAGAAGTCAAACACCATGAAGAAGATCGAGGCACCAATGCCAAGGACCAAAAAGAAACATGTCTCATTCATTCCTCAATTTCATGGAGCAAGAGAGGTTTAAAATTTCCCATTTGATCCTAAAGGAAGTGTTTCTTTTGGGTTATTTAGTGTTTGAGTTAATTTGATTGGTTTGTGTTCCATAAATGCTCATAAAGAACAAATGTGTGTTTGCTTAGTTTCTTGTCTTCTGTGTTATCTCTTGTTGGTTTTATTATGTTTTTATCTATTTAAATGGAAATTTTAGTTCCATATATATGTATAAGTTACTCCATATCCAAATGGATAGGAAAAGGCTACTGGTCTTGGGCATAGCAAGCATACCACCCCTAGAAATTATCAAGAATGTTGACTATTTTGACCACAAGTCAAAATAAGTCAACCCCCTTATAGTACAAAACTTGTATATGGGTATATTAGGGTCGTATATGGTGTTTCATGGTGTTATTATATGTCATTTAATGTATCATCACCTTGGTCATAGTCGTTTTCCTTCCTAAGTCATTGTATGTTACTTCAACAGTCATTTTAGAGCCATAAATGAGAATGGTATGGTTTTCCATGTAGGATAGGTGTTTTAAAGTATTTATCAACATGTATATTTCAGTAATGTCAGTCCCTAACTAAAACTTTTAGGTACTATGCTAAAACAAGAATAAAGGTGGTAGTCTAGATAGTTTTGGGAGTTGTACGGCCTCTAAAGGAAGGCAACATGTGTTTAAAGATTTTTTAGTGGCTCTTCAACTTACATGAACTCATATTTATGTTTTATATACTTTTTAATTCTTTAAAATATTCAAAAAACATTCTAATATTTCATTTCCCTTTTAGACATACAAAATTGGTCAACATGTTTCTTCTTGGTACAGCCAGTAGGAGACATTTCAGTTTAAATGCCTCTAGGGGAAGTTAGTAGACTTAGTATAATTTATTTTCATTTCAATATTTATAGGATTGATAACTTGTGATTTATGAACAAACCTTTAGAAGTGGATTGGTCTTTTCTACATGTTATTTCCCACACCCTACAAGTTTCCTTATTTTATGGGTAGGTTTATACAATCCAACTAATGATATTGCTTATAGAGGACATGGAAATATCTAACTTATGGTTTCATTTTTTTATTTCCTTATTGGATTTAAATTTATAGTTTAAACATCTTATGTAATAGATAAGAGCACCTTACTATGGACTGGTAGGTTTTCACCACTTTCAAAGCTTTCTTTACTTTATGATGTTTTAGAGGATGGTGATAGGTTTCATTTTATGTCTCTCATGTCTTGAAATCCACATCTCCATCCAAAATCAGCCTCAAAGGATAATACCATGGAGTTGTAATCAAGAACACAGTCATAAGCGACACCCAATCAATTCCCTACAAGTTCCATTTAAATTCATGATGTATGAAGGATTTGATCATGTTCATAGATGTGTAATAAATTTTATAAGGAGTTTTATCATGTTATTGTAACATGAACAATAAAACCAAGCATGAGTAAATTCTCTCAAGTGATGTATATAAATTGTGATAACAGTTCAACCCCATACATAGTCCATTGGCATGCACCTACAGGTGATTTTAGGAGGATATCATGTTGAGACAAGGCATTTTATTATTTTAAATTCCCTTATGAATGTGATTTTTCTTTTTAAAATATTGAAGAGAACTAATACTAGTTATAGGGTCCTTCACCATGTACATTGTTCATGATTATACTCATTATTTTGTCTACAACTAAATGTATATCTACAGTTGCCCTCAGGAGATGATCATACTAAAAGGAAGTATTTGGATTGGGTTGAAGTCTTCATGGTGAAAACATTAATTTGATCACCTTATAAGGGTATATGATTGATTTAAGGCTTAGAAAACATGTACTTTGTTCATGTATTTTCTTAACTACATGTACACTGTAATGTCCACCTACAAGTGGCTTTCATAAAGATCAAAAGTGTTTCATGGAGGATTTTGGCATGTTTATATACCTTAATTAGGTTTGTGGAGTTAAATGAGACCATGATATTCATGACTTAATCATTAAATAGGAAAGCATAATTGATAAATCATCTTCAAGGTAAAGAACTAAGTTTAAGGACAAACTTCCCTAAAAGCTCAAAAACATAGCCCTGAGCACTTTTAGTGATGTCATATGATAATATAGAAATCAGGTTAGATTCAACTAAAGGTTTTTATATTGTAACCCTATCCTAGGGTTATTATCTTGAAAAATAAGAGTGGGTATTTGGTCCCACAAGTAATGAAAAGGAGGTGTTAAACTCATGCATTTGTTCACTACACTTTGGCAGTGCTTTCTATAAGATTTTGAGTTTCCAAATAGCTTTGCACCCTAAGTTTTAATGTAAAAGCATATCCATGTATGAAAAGTGATTCTATGAAGGTAAAGGACACACTAATGGTCCAAGTATCTTGAAATAGTTTGGAATATAGTGTCTTGGTCTTGACCACCACCTACAGGCCCCTTGTTGCACCAACAAGGTTAACTATTATTGACTGTAGCAGACAGTGAGCTAAACCATGGTGATTTCATGATTGGTAGTACAAATATGATGTGTATAGGTCCAAGTGAGTTAGAATATGACCTAGAGGACCTCAATAATGTCTTATGTAAATAATGCAAGGCCTAAGATGAAAGTATCCACCTATAAGTAGTCTCCTTTTTGAAGGTATAGTTAACTTGCAGTCTTATCCAATCAAAATCATGGTCATGGAAGAGTTTTTAAAGGTTATGAGGTGTGATATGGATGATAAAACCTGATAAATTAGAATATCCATCTTCAAAAGACTCCCATCACATGTAAATATGGAATGGGAAGGTCTCTATTAGATAACCCACAGTCCATACTTGGCATTTTGCACACAATCAAATTTCTAAAGGGTTGTCCTAAAGGCATTTGGAGATGTTAGGATTATCAAAAAAACCCTAAAAATTTATACATAGTTTCCTCACCACTTGGAGAATCCCCTCATATCACCTTTTTACATGAGATAGTAAGGGAGATTCCCTTTGTTTTGTCTTAGATAGAGGGCATTCTAATGATGAAAATCATGTTGGGTTATGAAACAAATGATAGGAAGATGACTTTAAGATTGTGTAACCCTTGTAGAATATTATAGTAAGTTATGTTGGACATGGAGAAAAATGAATAAACCCCCACAAGTGTTGGAAAATAAGCATAGTAGCCTAGAATCACAAAGGCATAGTCAACTCCATATATAACACTAGATGAGCATTACAATGAATTAAAACATGTTCATTAGGGGTTATCAGGTGTGTTTAGTATTTTGGAATGTAGGGGAGATCATAAAGAAGCCTCATTTTTTATCAAATCCAATTTAGCCCTACATAAAATGAAGAAAGGAGCTCAAGTAGGAAAGTTTGAGAACTCACACCTACTTGGAAGATTTGCATGGGAGTCTGAGGAGTTGGGAAATGTTGAAGGAGGTCTTAAACAAGGTCTTTGTGAATTTTTTTGGAGAATTAAACATCAGACCTTGATGAACAATCTTTAAGGGGTAAAACATCTCCAAACCCTCCAAAACCCTAGTTACTGACTTGATGGATAATATGTAGTACATGCACCTAATAGTAAGATTTTGACTGTAAAATTAATTTTAAATTGTATAGGACTCCTAATAACTCCTTCCCATCAATTTGACTCTCACCCTACTTGTATGGATAAGGCATAGAATCAATTTATTTGATAGTTTTATGTTTTGAAAAGGTATGAAAGATTTTAAATATATTTAAATAACTTGGGGGGGTATATTTGGACTTAATCTATCTTATAATATATATTTATTACCCTTGGAAAATTCATAAGTTCTTCTTCAAGTACCTCCATCTTAGCTAGTCCAAACTGGCATAGTGAACAAGCTAGTGAGAGGGTGAAAAATCTAAGTGGGAGGAATATTAAGGCCTACTTGTGGAATATCAAGGAATGAAGAGTCTTAAAAAGTTTCATACACTCCTTTGTATGTAATTTTTTATAAAACTATAATTTTGGTGCCAAGTGTGCAAGGTGAGTGAAAGAGGAGTTATATGGACAGTAGGTAGTGATAATTCATGTCTATAAGAATCCTAATGATTAGGAATGTAAAAAATGCATGTTTGAGAATTTATACAACCCCTCCCTCTTATTTCAATCATTTTATCTATACCTAGTCCATTTTTGGATGTTCTAATAAAGACAAATGATGAATACAGTTCTAGGCATGCATATGAGGAATTTTATGCCACATTTCAAGAGTTTCATGTTTTGAGGGACATTTTTCCAAGTAGACCTTGAATGGTATATTTAATATTCCTCTCCTACATGTTTAAATCCTTTTCTCAAGTATGACACATGTCGTAGTGACTCTTAAACTTCATTCTCATCACCTCTCTCTCAAATTATATAAGTAGCAGCCATTTTGGCTCTTGTAGACTAAGACCACACCATGTATGGCAAAGCCCTAATAGTTTTGACATTGTAATTTTCCTTAGAATAATAAATACAATATATTTTTATTCCATTTATCATCTTTTAAAAGTGTGTGAAGAGATGTATAGTGAATACTTAAGAGATATTCATTTATCCTTGCTTTCCCTTAATCCTTCCATGTTTGATGCAAGTGATTCCACTCTAGTAGGTCATATGAAGTATTTTTAAGTGTATGTATTTATTATAAATTATAAAATGAGCCTTATTATTTAAAAATGATCTATAGTTTCACTTACCTTGGATAGTCTTCATGCATGTCTCCTTCATATTGAAATACTAATGTTAGTGCATTCTAGGACTTTTAGACTAGTGTTGTAAGCCTTGTTTCTTAGTGAAAAAAGTATGATGGTCTTATGGAAATAATTATGGTGTATCAATACCTTATAATAGTTTATTTTTATTAAATCTTATATCTTTTTTCCCACAAGCAAATAGTTATTTAGGTGATAAGTAATTCAAGGTATATTTTGGTAGCTAGCCCTTGAACCTAGAGGTCTACTTCTAATATGGGTAAACCCACATACATATAAGTATTCCCATGTTTCCCAAATCTGGAGGAGGATTTAAAACCCTCATATAGAGTGAAATATTTGGTGACAACATTTATATCATGCCCAATGGGACCAAGGTCCAAGAGAGTGGAAAGATTTTTGGTGTGTCTTTCCTCTAATCAGCATTTAAAAGCAAGCAAAATAGCACCAATGGTGAATTTGAATGAAATATTATAGTTGTAAGAATCCAAGGTATATATTATTGAATATTTTAACAAGTTATTATGTTTCCTTTGAGCTATGAGGTTGATATGAATAGATATGCTAAATATCCCTATTAAGAACCTCCTTATCAGCCTCATTATGAACCACATTATAATCCTCAGTAGTCCTATCAAAATGGATATCAATATTATAAGCCACATAATCCATATGGTCCTCCATTTTCCTCTCCATAAGGGAATAATGTTATTAGATATCCTTATGAGGAAGGTTACCATTAAACCTATAAAAAAATGCCTACCTATCAGTCCTAATATGATCCTTACCAATCATACCATGATGCCTATCAACCTCAAGAGGTTTCCTATGAGTCTTGTGATGAGGAATAAGATAATACCATTTATTGTACACAATTATAATATAATATAAGGTATGAATTATTAGAAACTCAAATCCAACAACATAGAGCTGGCCTCAACCCCCATCATTACCTTCCTCCTCCATCAACCTCATTTCATGTCAAGTACTTCTTGGTAATCCTACCAGAGCTTCTAGATAATGAAGATAATATGGGGAAATTGGATAATAATTTTGATGTACTTCATAATAATCTCATGTAATGGTTAAGAAGTATTTCCCAAAGTTGTATGCATGTGCTAGAGATAGTTAAAGAGAAAGAGGGAAATCAATGGGGTATCAAAGAATAGTTAAACTTGGAAAAGAAGTGTCTTCAATGCTCAATAGATAGGCTAAGTATGTTGGAGTAAAAAGAGAATAATAATGAACATTCCATTGTTTAAGAGCCTCAAGGAGGCTATTGGCAAGGTGAAACTTCTGCTAAGGTATGTGGCTTTCCTTCTAACCATCCTAAATTGTCACTTCCCCATGAGCTTACTAGTGAAGTCTTCTTTCCTAAATCCATTCATAATCCATTCACTACACCTCATTCCTCACCTAAAAATAATTATGATATTCATCAACCCCCAACCACACCCCCTATTAAAAAAGAGCCTATTTTGAGGGAAGCAAATGAATAATAAAGAGCTGAAGTCATAGCTAATGAAGAAGATGTCATTAGTAACTATGAAGAGTAAATCACCATAAGGACTCGCCTTGGTGAACATAAGTGAAAATATACATTCTTGAATGAAGATAAATACATTGAATATCCTATTATAGCTATCCATATAGAATTTTTTAAACATGAAGGAATGTGTGCTTGATAAAGACCCTATACCTGTTATCCATGATCAAGAAGCTCTTGAACATGACTATCATGAAGGAGAAGACCTATGGCAAAGTTTCATGCCATAAACCAAGATTTTGAGCAGCTAAGTGATTAAATTTATTCTCCTAAAGAGTACACACCTGATCATGAGGTTTTAGATGATCATCTCAAGCATGAAGTTGAATGTGCTATCAATAATGAAGATGAACTTTAAGGCATTCCTCAAGAGGTTATAGTCATAGAATAGTCTCATGAGACCAAGGTATAAGATGTAGTCCTTGGATATTACTCTATACCTCATATTTATTTTCAACCACCCTTAGATGAATTGGAGTATAAGGAAGATAATTTTGATGACCTCATACATCAAGAAGAGAAAGTTTAAGAGGTGGTGTTTTTAGAAGACAAGGAGAACAAGTATGATTGACAATTGTAAATGAAGATTTTTCAAGAGCTTGAATATCTTTTCCAAGTTGAGGACCAAGTATATGAGAAGGTGGAGAAATATTTTTCCATTGAGGATAATGACCAAGATTGGGTAGACTATGTATAATTCCTTAATGAACTTGAAGAGCTTATAGATATAAAGGAACCTAATCTTATTGAGAGCACCATGAAAACTAAGAAGGTATGCCTTATTAACCACCATTAAAGACTATATTTGAGGAGTCCCATAAGAAATTTGAGTATATTTGGATGTAAGAAGAGTTTATCACCATAGCTCACCTAGTTGTAGCTACTTTGTTTTCATTTAACATCAAGCCCAAGAAGTTGATAAACACCATGAATAAGATGGAAGCACCAATTCCAAGGACCAAAATTAGCATGTCTCATTCATTCCTTAATTTCATGGAGTAAGAGAGATTTTAAAATTCCCATTTAATCTTGGAGTAAGTGTTTATTTAGGGCTATTTAGTGTTTGAGTTAGTTTTTTGGGTTTGTGTGTATGTGTTCCATAAGCGCTCTTGAAGAATAAGTGTGTGTTTACTTATTTTCTTATCTTGTGTGTTGTCTCTTATTGGTTTTATTATGTTTTGGTCTATTTAAAATGAAATTTTACTATCATATGTGTGTATAAATGACTCCATATCCCAATGGATAGGGAAAGGATACTGGTCTTGGGCATAATAAGCATACCACCCATGGAAATCACCAAGAATATTGACTATTTTAAACACAATTCAAAACAAGTCAACCCTATATAGTCCAAAAAATTTATATGGTTCTATTATGGTCCTATAAGGTGTGTCACGATGTTATTTTATGGCATTTAATGTATCATCATGCTGGTCATAGTCATCTTCCTTCTTAAGTTACTTAAAGGGTCATTTTAGAGCCATAAATAAGAATGGTATAATTTTCCAAGTATGAAAGGTGTTCCAAAGTATTTATAAATGTATATGTGTCATATATATGTTATTAATTTTAGTCCCTAACTAAAACTTGTAGGTGTTATGCTAAAATAAGAAGAAAGGTGGTAGTTTGGATAGTTTTGGGAGTTGCATGGCCTCTAGAGGAAGGTGTCACATGTGTAAAGAATTTAAAATGGTTATTCAACTTCCATGGACTCATCTTAAAATTTGATATACTTTTTAATTCTTTAAAATAGTCAAAAAGTGTTCTACTCTTTCATCACCCTTCTAGACATGCAAAATTGGTCAAAAGTTTTCTTCTTGGTACGGCCAGTAGGAGAGGTTTAAGTCAAATGCATATAAGAGGAGTTAGAAAAATCAGTATAATTCATTTTCATGGAAATATTTCTATGATTTATTTCTTTTTATTTATGAACCATCCTTTAGAAGTGGATTGGTCTTTTCTACATGTTGTTTCCCATACCCTACAGTTTTCCTTCTTGTATGGGTAGGTCCATACAATCCAACTAATGAGATTGATTCCATAGGACATGGAAATATTTACCTTATGATTTCAATATTTTTTTTCTTTATTAGAGTTTAATTCATAGGTTAAACATCTTAGATTTTAGATAAGAGCACTTTACTATGTGTAGGTAGGTTCTCACCACTTTTAGAGTTTTAATGCCTTTGTGATGTTTTATAAGATGGTGATAGGTTGAATTTTATGTATCTCATGTCTTGGAATCCACTTATCCATCCAAACTCAGCCTCAAATGTGATCACCATGGATTTACAATCAAGAACATAGTCATAAGTGACACCTAATCAATTCCCTACAAGTTTTATCTATAGTCATGATGTATGAAGGCTTTGATCATGCTCATGGATTTGTAATGAAGTTTATAATGAGGTTGAGAATTTTATTTATACATGAAAAATCAAACCAATAATTATTAAATTCTCTCAAGTGATGTCTATAAACTGTGATGATAGTTCAACCCCATACACAATCCATTAGCATGCACTTATAGGTGCCTGTAGGAGGATATCATGTTAAGATAAGGCATTTGATTGTTTTAAATTCCATTATGATTTAAAATTTTCATTTTAGAGTATTTATAACTAATACTTGTTATAAGATCCTTCACCATGCACATTGTTCATGATTATACTCATTGTCTTATCTACAATTGAATGTACATCTACAGCTACCCTCAGGAGATGATCACATTAAAAGGAAGTCTTTAGATTGGGTTAAAGTATTCATGGTGAAAAAATTCATTTGATCACTTTAAAAGGTTATATAACTGATTATATTCCTAGACAACATGCACATTATTCATGTTTTTTCTTAACTACCTGTACACTACAATGTCCACCTATATGTGGCTTACACAGAGATCAAAAGTGTTTCATGGAGGAGATAGGCATGTTTATATAACTTAATGAGGTTTTTGGAGTTGAATGAGACCTTTAAACTCATTATTTAAGAATTATATTGGTAGGCAGAGTTGAGAAATGATCTTCAAGATAAAGAACTAAGTTTAAGGATAAAACTCCATAAAAGCTCTAAAATACAGCCCTAAGCACTTTTAGTGCTACCATATGACAATGTAGCAAGGATTTTATATGAACCTAAATATTTTTTCCTTGTATCCCTTTACTAGGTTTATTATCTTTCAAAATTAGATTGGGTATTTGGGCCCATAAGTGATGAAAATGAGGTGTCAAACTCATGCATTTGTGCACTGCACTTTGGCAGTGCTTTCTGCAAGATTTTGAGTTTCTAAATAGCTTTGCACCCTAAGTTTCAATGTAAAATCATATCCATGTATGAAAAGTGATAATATGAAGTTAAGGGACATACTAATGGTCAAAGGATCTTGAAATAGGTTGGAATATAGTGTCTTGGTCTTGACCACCACCTACAGGCCCCTTGTTGTGCCAACAAGGTTAACTACTATTGACTATAGCAAACAGTGAGCTACAACATGGTGATTTTATGATTTGCTAGTAAAAACATGATTATTTTATCTATAAGTGAGTTAGAATATTATATAGATGACTTCAATAAGGTTTTTTGGTAATAATATAAGGCCTAAGATGAAAGTATCCACCTACAGGCAGTCTCCTTTTTGAAGGTACAATTAACTTGTTGTCTTGTCTAATCAAAAGCATGGTCATGGAAGAGTTTATCAAGGTTTCGAGGTGTGATAAAGGTTATAACACATGATAAATGAGAATATCCATCTTAATAAGACTCCTATAACATGGAAATAGGGAAGGGGAAGTTTTATATTAGATAACCTATAGTCCATACCTAGCATTCTACACATAATCAATGTTCTAAAGGTTTGTCTTAGGTTTTGAGACATTTGGAGATGTTAGGAGTATCAAAAAACCCTAAAAAGTTATATATAGGTCCCTCACCACATGGAGAATCCCGTAATATCAATTTTTTTAATGAGATGGTAGGGGATATTCCCTCTATTCTATCTCAAACAGAGGGTACTCCCATGATGAAAATCTTATAGGTTTATGAGGCAAATCATAATAAAATGACTTGAATATTGTGTAATCCTTTCATAAGATTGTAGGAAGTTAGGTTATACATGGAGAAACATGAATAAACCCCCATAAGTGTTGGAAAATAAGCATAGTGGCCTAAAATCACAAAGGCATAATCAACTCCATATCTATCACTAGATGAGAATTATCAGGTGTGTTCAAGATTTTGGAATGTAGGAGAGATCATAGGGAAGCCTCATTTTGGCTAAAATCCAATTCAAAACTATACAAAATGAAAAAAAGTGATTGAATAGGTAATTTTAAGATCTCACACCTACTTGGAGGATTTTCATGGGAGTATTAGGAGTTTTGGAATGTTTAAGGAGGTCTTAAACAAGGTCTTAGTGAAATTTTTTAGAGAATTAGATGTCAAACCTTGATGAACAATCCTTAAGGAGTGAAACATCTCCAAACACTCCAAAACCTTAGTTTTTAACTTGATGGAGAAGATGAAGTAGGAATTACACCTAAGAGGGAGAGTTTTATTGGAAAATTAATTTGATCTTTCATATGACTCCTAAGAGCTCCTTCTCATAAATTTGACTCTCACCCTACTTATACAGATATGGCACAAAATTGGTCTGTTTGATAGTTCTATGTGTTTTGAAAGTATGGAAGGTTTTTAGGATATTAAAATCACTTGGGGGGTATATCAGGACCTAATATAGGATATAATATACATTTATTTCTCTATGAAAACACACAAGTGATTTTGTGAGTACCTCTATCTCAGCTAGACCAAATAGGCATAGTGAACAAGCTAGTGAGAGGGTGAAAAATCTAAGTGGGAGGATTTTTAAGTCCTAACTAAGGAATATTAGGGAATGAAGGGTCTTGATAGGTTCCATACACTCCTATATATGTAATTTTTTGGAAAACTAAAGGCAATTTTGGTGTCAAGTGTGCAAGGTGAGTGAAAGAAGAGTTATTTGGACTAGATGCAGTGATAACTCATGTCCAGAAGAATATTAATGACTAGGGATGAAAAAAATGCATGTTTTAGAATTTATAAAACCCATTCCTCTCATTTTAAGTATCAAATTTGTCCCTAGTATATTTTGGGACATTCCAATGAGGCCAAATGATGTAGACAATTATAAGCATGCAAATGAGGAGTTCTACACCACATTTCAAGAGTTTCATGTTTTGAGGGAAATTTTTCCAAGTATACCTTGCATGGTATATTTAATTTTCATCTCTCCTACATGTGTAACTCCTTTTCTCAAGTATGACACATGTCCTAGTGACTCTTTGAATTAATTATCTTCTCCTCTCTCTCTAATTTTATAAGTAGTAGCCTTTTTGGCTCTTGTAGACTAAGACCACACCATGTATTGCAAATCATTGCTAGTTTTGACATTGTACTTACCTTAGAAAAATAAATAAAATATATTTTTAGTTCATATATCATCTTTTAAAGGTGTGTGAATACATGTATAGTGAATAGTTGAGAGATATTCATCTATCCTTGCTTTCCCTCAATCCTTCCATGTTTGATGCAAATGATTCCACTCTAGTAGTTCATATAAAGTGTTTTTAAAAGTGTATGGATCTATTCTCAAGTGTAAAATGAGCCTAATTATTTGCAACTAATCTATGATTTCACTTGACTTGGGTAGTCTTCATGCATGTCACTTTCATATTGAAATACTAATGCTAGTGCATTCTAGGACTTTTAGACTAGTGTTGTAAGCCTTATTTCTTAGTGAAAAAAGTATTATGTTATTATGTAAATACTTATAGTGTATCACTCCCTTATATTATTTTCTATTCATGAAAACTTCTATCCCTTTTCCAACAAATAAATACTTAGCTAGGTGATAAGAACTTCAAGGTATATTTAGGGAGCTATCCCTTAAACCTAGAGGTCTACTTTTGCTATAGGTACACCCACATGTTTAAAGTATTCCCATGTTGCCAAAATATGGAGAAGGGTTGAACACCCTCCTCTAGGGTGAAATATTTGGTGAAAATAATAACAATAACCACCATTATGGTTATATATTTGGAAATAGTGATAGGTGCAACCAGTGTCAAAATTGCAACCATAATCATAGTAGTATCAAGGGTATCTTATGGCTCATATATCACCTAACTAGAAAATATAAAATGTGTATGTTTTGAGGCTTGACATGCTCATGTTATCCAATGTGCATAGTATATAGGATTTTCACCTCCTTAGATCCATGACACATAGGAGGTGTTAGATGACATAGTAGTTGGTATTATTATTAGCAATTAAAATGTGTTATGTTGATTAATTTGCATTTTAATTGGATATATCAAGATATATTTTAAATATATGTAATTGGTTTGTATTTTGTATGTTATTTTTATTTGTGTTTTTAGATCTTGTAGAAGAGGAGACCTGATGGAAGTGCATGGTGGAGAGACTACACACCATGATATTTTGGATGATGTGCTTCCTCAACATGATATTACATAGATGATTGATCCTTTGGTTCCCTCAAAATAGGATTATGTTGACTAGTTTAATTTGGTCAAGGAGTTTACCCAAGAGATATGAATATTAGTAGATATAACCCAAGCTTTAGTAACACAAGGAGTTGGCTCATGACATATACAGGTGTGGAAGGTGTTGGCTTAGGATAGATCCACTCACTTAGTTACAATTAGTTAGGTATATATATTATAGGCCTAGGTGATAAATTTACAAGGGTAAATCTAGTGAATATAGTCGAGGATATGGTCCTTACAGTGGATCAAACATAGAGGATAGTATATATATGCCTTTATGTGTATTTTAACACATCCTCCATTGGATGGACAGGGTGGACCTTAGCCATAGAGATGATTTTTTAATATATTGTATCATTTTTTATCATAATGTATAAAAAAATTACTTTATTGAGCGTGTTCACACTTACTCATGGAGTTAAGCTTAATTTGTAGTTTTTAATAATTGTTATATTATTGTGTGCATGGATAATATTTGGTGTGAACATATTTAGGTAATCCAATTTATTTTGAGTGGATCACAACAACAAATTAGTTATTGTGAAACCAACTCAATGACTATTTATTGCACTTCTTATGTTATCTCTAAAGGTTGAAGAGATAATCTATAGATTGTACATTTATTTGAGGTAATAATGAGACTAATTAATTATGGTGCATAATTTTTTTGTTATGTATTGTGTGTAAAAAAAGGTTCATTATGGTAATGATGTGCATGAATGATCATGCAGTTGCTTGAGTGTGTTAGACACTCTATCATGGTATTAGATCAGTCTTCCTAGTTGTTACTCAGTTTCTTAACACTAATATATTAAGACTACACTACATCTAATTTTTAGCATAGTTTTAGTCATACTCATATGTGGTTAAGGACCTACTATTCTCTAATCAGTATTATGTAGTGTTTTTTTCTTTGTTTGGATCAAAAAAAAATTGGAATTCATTTTTTTTCAATCCATATAGCTCAATTGATATTGGATCCCCTTTGATCAGCATTGAATCATCTTGTTTTTATTACATTAGTTCAAGACCTAAATTTTAACCAATAGCCCATCATGGAGCATAGGCTTGTTGAGATTCATGCTCTTGCTAGCTTCTTATTTTCCATCTTCTAATGATACCATCCTCTTTCCAAATAGATACAAGTTTATTTTTTATATTATATTGTATCTATTTATACAATAAATTAATACACAATGGGAAAATATTGTAATATGTGGTTAGTCAAAGACATCATAAATATATTTTATCCCCTTTCACTCACAAGGAATAATGTTAACTAGGGTGATAGTACCATAGATAGAATCCACTAACTATGAAAGCATATACAATTTGGCATCTATTTGGTCATGCATATGATCTCTTTGGGATTTTAAATTGAATCTTATGATTTCCCCCAATAGGGAATACCCTTGTCTTCTGTAATTATGGACAATAATGGGACCCAAACATCATCTATATGGGTGATAGATGGGATCTATGTATCCTTTTTAATAGAGCCATATCAATTTTAATGTTGAGCTTGAATTGGGTAACGGGGCCTTTTTCTTCATGGCAAACTTGTTAGGATTTTAAGCCCATCCTAATAGGGTAATTTTGATGTTATTTTATTTGAAATATTGATTAACTATCATTAGATTTTAAGTGATGTTTGGTTGTATAAATTGATATAATTTTTTAAATTCTAGGATAGTTACATATGTTACAAGTTGTGTACTATTTTTTTTATGAAAAATGTTTCTTGTACAAGTGCCTCTTGTAAAAAAATCAAACACTAGATTAATGCAAAGAAATACCTCTAGTTTCTTTTTTGATTTTATAGTATTGATGGCTATGATTGTTAATAACTCACATATGTACTTCCTTTGATCAAAGGAAAAGCCTTCTTCATCCTTATAGGGTCAAGAAACCTCAACACTTAAATAGATTATTGAATAATGTTTGAATATTCTATGTAATGTAGTCTTATAAAATTTTGTGTATTTAAACTCATGTTTGGTCCCAAAGTATGACATTAAAGGAGTAGGTTCCTATTTTTCCACCTCCATTGCTAAGTAATTTGAGCTTTGTTCTAATTTTGAAATTTAGGGCTTCTAGTCAATATGGATCTCTAAATAGTAGTCCATAATTTAGAAATTAGTAAATGTGACTTTATTTAACCTAAGATCTAGCATGTAATCCATTTTCCTATCTTTAAAATTAATTACTTGAATCATCTATGTGTGAGAATTAATTTTAGGGTAGCGGTCAATGTCAACCATCCATTAAATTTGAATTCTATTTTGTGATGTTAGTTTTTACAAGTTTATTTAACACATGGCACTTCATCACTGTCTTTAATTTCTTGGTCATCTATTATAGATATTGATATGATTTTTCCCTTTTATAGATAACACAATATCATCAATTTTTGTCCATTTATTCTTGATAATATATGGTTGACTAAGTCACTGTAATAAGCATGGCATCTTTAAATTTAGTCACTTAATTTGCACATATCATCATGTCTTTGGGTCATGTTAATGTATGGGCTAATGAGGTAATGAAATGTGGCATGGCATGTGGAAGCTAAAATAATATAATATACATGTCTAACAATCAAATTGTGACATATGGTATTTGATTGTATAGAGGATGCCATGTGTAAATATGTCACTAAATTTTTTAACATGTATCTTGTCATTTTGTTTATTAGCTTCTATGTAGCAAGATGTTGACATGTGGCATGAACTCACTCAATCAGTTGGTTGGTTATTTTATAACTTTATCCCTTTATCTCAAAGGTTTTAATCAAATGAAATTTATATACATATATCAATCTCACTTACTTAGATGGTCACTGAATTTTATGATTTGTGACTTTGGACTACAAGGTGCAATGCACGGAGATGAAGACACATGGATGATCTCACTTAGTTATCTAGTTATGGGATTTCATGGCTTCATAATTTGTAGCTTAATATGATGAACTGAGGTTGTGATAATTGGAATAATTTCATGTAGTCAGTTAGTTTTTAAGTTGTGAGAATTTTAATATTGAATAGAATTTTAGATATGATATGTGGCATGATCTCATTAAGTTGAGATACTTAAAAATTGATCGTTTGAATAGTCATAAATAGTTTATGAAACTTTAGTGAATAAATGATACTTTTTAATAATATACCATCCTATATAATTTAGAACTAAAAAACTTGGAAAGTAATGATTATCTCAGTTAGTCGAATAAATCAATAATAAAAACTAAAATTTGAATTAGAATTTTGATTCTAAACTAAAATTTATAAAATAAAAAGTTAATAAATGTACTTAATATTTAGTATGAAATCATTTTAGGGCCAATTCATGTCTCAATAGGGACTAAACATAAAATTTTAGAACAATTGGGTCCTTTTTCCATTTTTTGATAATGAATCATGTTGGTCACAACAACTTTGATATATTTTGGTGATCTAGCATCTTGTAATTTTATTTTGATGTCATGTTACTTTTTAGTTTGTGCAACTTATATGACCATAAATATGATGAAATGTTATCTATATTTAATTTTGATAAATGTTATAGATATGATTATAATTTTGAAATATGGTGATAAAATGTATGTAAATGTAAGGTGATGGATATTTATAAGAATAAAAAATGTGTTAACGACTATATGCAAGTGATGATCGATCTATTTCATCTATATAACAAATAAATTTCAATTTGTAGTAAAGGGGATTGAAGGGGGATAGGATATAGGATATTTTGAGGAAGAAAAATATACCTCAAATTTTCATAAGGAATAGAAAGTTGGCCTAATCATTATGAGTAGAGGAAGAGATGTTACTTTGTACTAAATTTATAGAACATTAATTTTTTTTGGCTTCATCTAGACTTAGACCAAGATATCACTAACCATGATAAAATTAGAAAAAGGAATGAGATTTTTGTTTTGGCATGGACATCTAGGCAATTTTTTCAAGGGATTGTATTACCTTTAGACACTTTTTGAAGATATTTTTCTCTTTCTTTGCTTCTAAGACCCCCTAAACTTAGTCTCGTGTGACTAATAATATGCATGGGATCATCACCAAAGGCTATATGTAGGTGATTAAGGCAATCTCCACCCAATGTTAACCCCACTCAACCAATAAGATGCATGGTCTCAACATAAAATATTAGTGAAGGGATAAAGATGTGATATTTTTTTTATTTACATAAGCTTGAGTTTGTGTTAGTGTCTTCTTATTGTTATTTTTTTAAGGATTCTATCACAATATATTTGACTTAGGAAACTAGTAAGATACAAGGGATCATCACCAAGGACCAAGATAAGTAAATATGTTTATCTAGTTTGAGCATGCTAGCATTTTTTGCTCAGACAAAACCGTGAAAAGGGGATTTTATCATGGGAAAGCTTCTAGACTAGGTTATAGGCTAGAGTTATTAATTTTTCAATAAATTATAAAGGAATGAGGTATACAGTGCTCATAAAAACCAAGACAAGACTCTATGTCATGTTTATTTTGAGTTTTTTATAAATAAGAATAGGGTGATATGGAGAATGTTATAGGTATATATGACATATTTATAAATTCCTTTTTATGTGATATTGTAGCTAAATAATCACAAAAAAAACAATATAAATGTAAAATAACACATGAATAATGGAATTTTTATTTAATTAAGCCAAGAGGACAATGAAAAATGTCAAGTCTATATGTAAAAACATTTTATATACAAAGATTTCAAAGACCTATTGAACTTATTTCCCTCTATGGTGTACAACTAAAAGGCTCCATAATTGAAATATTTAGTCACAAAATATGGACCCAACCAATTGGGCCTAATCTTTCAACCTTTTCCTTTTTTATTATCTATTATACTATCAAGCCTTAGAATAAGGCATCCTTCTATATGGCATGTTCATCAACAATTTTATTTAATTTAAAACACATGCACTCCATATAATAAATGTGATTTTATGTAGCCACAAGTCAATATTCATCTAGAATTTCTATTTCAACCACCCATTTATTCTCATATTCTTCATGATCGAGGAAACCTTAAAGAAAAACATGAAGGCTAAGGATTTATACCTCAAGAAGTAGAATGGATTCAGCTCTAAAGATAATGGAATATGGGGTTTCCCTTGTCAATGTATGAATATTCATCCTATATATCCATTGCATAGGATAGAAATGAAGGTGCCAATGTATTTTATTATCTTTGACTATTTTAACCAAGATCTAGTTCAATGTTTTATTTGTGGCCTCAAAATGACAATTAGATTGTAGGTAATACAAAGAGGTTATGTGATGAAATATATAAAATTTATTGCATAATTCACACACCTATAGGGTTTTAAAGGGAGACCCATTGTCTATGATAATTGTTATGAAATTTTTGTTGCGTAGTTTTAATTTCATATTAGTGTATGTGTTAATTAAATAAAGTGAGTGAGTTGTGATAATAACTCACGTAGATAATGTGTGATATAATCAATTAAGTTTGTTATTAATATGTGGAGAGTTACTATGGATAGACTTATTAAGTATATTGTGGGATAAGTCTTGACTCCTAGAATAAAGGAGTAGTAACACCTAAATATGTGACTCTTTTATTGTAAAAAAATGTTTGATTGAATATAAAATATTTTTTGAGTTTTATTATTACTCTTTGAGTTTTTATCTACCATTATTTGTATGAGTTTAAATAGTGAATAAGCTCTTTCAATATTTATTAGTGGTATCAGATCAAGAGATTCTTGATGGAATAAATAATGGCGAGGGGTAGTTATTATTATGGTATTGCCCCAAATAATGTGAATTGAAAAGTTATCTACAACTAAGTAATTATAATATATGCAATTTTTTGAATTGATAGTTCATTCTAACTATTTATATTCTTTGTTCATTTTATTTCCTAGACCATGTTCCATTGTGATTGACAGGAGGTGAAAAACTAGCCAATATGAATGTATTAATTATTTTAAGAAGCATGTTATATTTGTAATCAATTTTTATGGTGCAACACCATTCACCATTTTCATCAAGATATATTCACATTATTATTTATTTTTTAATCATGATATATATTAAGCCATGTTTTTCTAAGTTCCATACATATTTTTGTTTCATGCGGCTTGTGTACTAATGTAAATCCTATTGGGAATTATTCATTAATTGGGATAGAAAATATTAGATATGTAACTTTTTATGTGTCTTCATTTAAATTATCAAGATCCATGATAGAGGAATGCCAGACCATAAATAATCATCAAATCTAAGATCAGTCTATGTTTGAATAGAGTAATATATCTTTGGCTTAGTGCTTGTATATTCGACTCAGATCTACACAACCCTATCATGCTTTCTATCCATCTCTATATAAAGTTTACATGAAATGTGGATTTTAACTTAGATTGTCACATTTCTCATTTTATTTGATAGATCCTCCCACACATCACTATAGAAACATGTTTCATTGTTGTTTCAAGTGAATTCTCTATCTTTGGGGAGTTGTCTAGCAAAAGTGTGGATGCCAAAATTAATATTACACATCCATATTAATTTTAGGTCTTACACATCCATATTTTATATTTTTAAGTAGGATTGGTTTGTGATAGTCACATACCAAGTTATTATATCACCAACTCTCCCTATGTTAACATTTGCATGTGCATGATCTAGTTGATTGACACTTCTTTTAGCCATTTGGTTTGTTTATTTTTTATTATTATTGTCTATTTTATTAATCAAGCTTATCTATAGTTTTTAAGGTATTATATCTTATTTAGGTTATTTTATAGTCAATTCAATTATTTCAATATGATTTTGTTTCATTATAACTCAAATATAGATTTTATAGGATTTTTGAAGGTGATTAAAATATAGTTTATAAGCCATAGTTATTTATTAAATGTTGTAATATTATGTAGTTTATGGTTTTAGGTTGTCAAAACTATAAATTTATCATCAATAGTTGTTTGAATATTGATTTTTATAGTGATACATGTCCAATATGTAGTTTTTGCATGTCTAGAGTCAAAGTGTTAAAAAAATAATAAATAAAAAATATAAAAATCTACCTCACTGATGCATTATCACTTGTACATGACATCCAAATTTTGAAGAGGCTAATATAATTTATCAACTCAAATAAAATGTGATAATTAAGTATAAAAATTTATAGTAGGATGGAGGAAATGGAGGAAGGAGGACAAATAGTGTCCTCTTATCAACCACTAGTGAGAGGGTCGCACATTAGTTTTGGTGGCATGTGTTTTTAATTATGATTTTGGTCCTCCTATTTTACATAGTTTTTTATGTTTAATAAAACCGCTACAATGAATTTTTAGAAAGATATGAATCTTAAAAGAATCAAACTCTTTGGTGGTAAGAGAAGATTTTGAAGTAAACTCCTATTATATAGTTAGTCTAGGGAGCTCTATGAATCTAGGGGAGATTCAAAATTCAAGGCTCAACAACATCATAAAATTTGGCTTAGTTTGGGATCTATAATAATTTGAAGGATTTATAATTTGAGGATTAGGAACCTAAATGGAATTTATTTCATAGCTACAACTGAAGAAGTGTTATTTTTCCTAAGTAGTGTCTTCAGGGAAAAACATTTGTAGGATATCTATTTCTACTCCTACATTCACACTAAGGGAGGAATGTTATGAAATTAGTGTTGCATAATTTTAATTTCATATTAGTTTTTAATTAAAAAGTGTGAGTGAGTTATGATAACAACTCATGTAAATAGTGTGTGTGATAATTAGGGGAGCTTATTAGTAATATGTGGAGAATTACTAGGGATAGACTTATTAAGTATATTATGGGATGAGTGTTGACTCCTTGAACAAAGGAGTAGTAACACCTACATATGTGACTCTCTTATTTTAAATAAATATCTAAATTGATTATATAATATCTTGTGAGTTTTACTATTACACTCTAATTTTAGCTCTACCATTATTTATATGAGTTGAATTAGTGTATAATCTCTTTCAATATTTATCAATAATGACCTAGGGAATCCCAAACCTACAAATTATCTAGTTTAATATTAACTTATCAACTACAAATCCAATAATCATCAATAAAGGCATCACTTCCATCCACTTGGTGAAGTATTATGGGGTCATGATAATGAAGTGATGGACATCATAAGAAGTGGGGGGAAATTTCCCATTAAATCAATCCCCCATGTAGATAAGGGCCATGGTGTAACAAAGGGATGAAGTGCCATAATAGTAATATGGATCTCATGGGAGAAGTGTTAAAACTTATTACATTTATTCAATATTCAATGTTAGCATGTTCAAGAGTGGGATATAAAAATTCCATCATATGGAATTTGTGAGCAAATGCATGACCACCAAATTGTCCACCACAAAATCTATTGTGGTGGTGAAAAAGGAAATTTTATGCTTCCTCTTGATTATCACACCTGAGGAGCATACCTTCAAAATAATTTTAATAGATAACTTATTCAATGATGACATACTTAGCTGCAATGATGCAAAAATGTTACCTCTATTTTGAATTGGAATCTTATAGATAATCATAGTCAACTAAGTAATTGATAATCTCAACGTACCATAGAGATGAAACATTTGTAGGTTTATTTATGTAACATATCACTTCATCAAGGAAATTGCTATCAATAAAATTATAGACTCCTAATTGGGATTATAAAAATAATTAGTAATGACCTATCCCTTAATGGAATTTTGGTTTACATAAGTAAGCTCAAATTCACTCATAATCATGATGAAATGACCAACCTTCTATGAGAAGGTTAGCTAGGTCAAAACGTATGTAAGTCCTAGGATTTCACTATGGCCCTTGTTTCCTATTTGAGCATACAATGCCTCAATAATTTAGTTGTAAATACAATATCCAAGAACTTATTTTTCCCTATGTATAACAAGTCTCATAATAAATGAGAGTGTAACTAATAAAGTAGATAACTCATTATTTACCATCATTATCCTATCAAGCCAACATAAAGTTGAGGGATTCCTCAATTTACATGAGATAAAGTATGAGGTTTTTATCTAACTCAGGTGCCATAAGTTTTGATGGATCCATGAGTAAATGCTTCACCACCTCAAACACATCTTGACAATCCCTTTTCCAAGTCAAGCCACTCTGATTCTTGATTAAATTGTTAATAGGATGGACTATGTAAGTGAGATTGGATATAATTCTTTGAATTGACCACAAATTCCCTAAGAATGGCATGATTCTTGATTCATCAATATGGGTTCATGTATAATATCACATGAATTTTAACAAGGTTAATGTCAATTTCCCACTTAGAAATGATGTAACCTAGGATTTTCCACTTGTAACTCCAAACATGCATTTTTTCAAGATTGAGTGTAACTCCATAGTAAATTTAGCATGTGAGGATAGTACATAGGACCTCAAGGTGATCATATATCTTCTTTGCCTTTCCTATAAGATCATCAACATAAACCTCTACTATATTTTGAATGAGATTATGAAAGATATGGCTCATATCCCTTTAATATATTTCCCATCATTTTTAAGGCCAAAATGTATGACTACATAATATAAGGTTACCCATGGTGTAGTGAAAGAGGTTTTTATTTGATCTTCAGAATAAATATGAATGTGGTTGAACCCAAATAAGTTATCCATAAGGGATAGTAATTCGTAACATGTAGTGGAATATACATATCATTAATTAAACGTAATTGTAAATCATCATTTTGGCATGCCTTTTTGATATCACAGAAATATATATATATATATATATATATATATATATATATATATATATATATATATTGATTCTTTTTTAGAGCATGTATGTTATTAGACATCCATTTGGAGTAGTCTAAGTGTTTTATGAACCCTACTTTTTTCAAATCGATGACCTTCTCTTTAACCATTAACACAATATTGATCTTGATCAACTTAAGATTTTATTTGATTAGCTCTAAATAATATACGGTGACTAAATTATGAAAAAACTAATTTAGTTTAGTTTTTTATCATGTTTTCATAAGAAAAGGAAAAGGCTTTAAAAAATTCAATGAGAAACTTCATATGGTCTTATTTCTCTTAGGGGAGAGTGAAGACCCAAACTTAAGGATCCTAGGGTTTTCTTCAATCCATATATCAACTGTAAATCATCATTTTGACATTCCTTATTGATATCATGGAAATATATAGATATCAAAAATGTATCCATTATTTTCTAGAGCATGTACAATATTAGACATCCATTTGGAGTAGTCTAAATCATCATTTTGCCATACCTTTTTGATATCACAAAAATATATAAATATCATAATGTTTCCATTATTTTTTAGAGTATGTACAATATTAGACATCCATTTGGAGTAGACTAAGTGTTTTATGAACCCTAATTTTTTCAACTTGATGACCTCCTCTTTAACCATTAATGTAACTTTGGGCTTAATCAGCCTAAGATTTCATTTTATTGGTTATAAATCATGCATAGTGATTAATTTATGCACAAATAATTTAGTTTTAATGTTTTTCATATTTGAATAAGAAAATGTAAAGGCTTTGGAAAATTTAGTGAGAACCTTCTTGTGGTCTTACACCTCTTAAGGGAGAGTGAAAACCCAAACTTAATGATTCTAAGGTTTTATTCAATCCATATATTAATATCTATGGTGTCCTCTATTTTGAAATCATTCCCTTGTTAGAATTAATCTAGGGTAGGAGGAATATTGAGATATTCATCATCTACCTCAAAAACACCATGCCCCTTGTCAGAAGAATGATAGTCTTAAATTTTACAATCTAAATAATAATATTATGATCCAAAGGAAGATTTATGGTAACAAATGAGGGTGAATCACCTCTTTATGATGTGATGACAAGAGGTTATCATAGGCTTGTGATAACTCTAAGACTACCATGTAATTTTTGGAAAAATCAAGGACAAGACGGCCTATGTCTTTTTTGATACAAGCAAGAGTTTGATCTTTCAAATTTATTTAGACAAGGTGTTAGAGATAACAAATACCACAAAAGTAGACTCTAGTATTTCTAAATGTGGGAAATTTTGAGAAGAGGAGGCATTAATGGAGTGAGAAAGTTATTTTATTTCTATATAGATGACCTCAAAAAAAAATCAATCCTTAGTAATTGTAGAGTAAAAAATACTCTACGTTTCATTCTATTTTTTAGTTGCGTGCTACAAAATTTTGTTCCCGCATACTTTGGTCCAAAATAGTGAAGTTTTGAACCAAAGCATGGGCTCTATTTTCCTTTTGATTCATTTTTGAGTAAATGTCGAAATCAAGGGAAAACTGCCAAGTGTCATCATTCGAGGCACTTTTCATAATTTCAATAAAGCCACGGAATGTGCCATGTGTCCCATAGCAACTTAGTGGAATGCAACAAGTGTCAGCATCCACATTTCTTATTGGCACCCACATTTCATCTCTTTTTAGTGAAAGGTTTCAACAAGCTAAGTATCAGGGTAAAGCGAAAAGCACCAAGTGGCAATCATGAAAGGTCTCAATTTGCTTTTCTAAAAGTGATGAAAGATGCCACGTATCCCAGCTGAATCAAGCAGAAGCCACCATGTGTCAAGATCTGAATTATCTTCATTTTGCTTCATCAATATAGCAAAGACTGTGGTGGGTCTCAAGTTTTATTTTTGTAGCAAGTGGAAGCCGCCAAGTGTCATTGTCTGTGTAAATATGAAATGAGACCAGATTGTTTCTATGATATAAATAGAGTAAAGTGGATACCACCATGTGTCACCTTCTATAGGTTTCTAAAAAGGTAGATAAAAGAAGCAGAGACCACCACATAACCCCAGTTAAGTAAAGCGGAGATTGCCATGTGTCTTTTGTTGAGGGAAGTAGAAATCGCCACATATCTCTATGCTCCTTTTCAAGTTGCTCAGGAAAGAAAGGCTGTGGGTCTTATTTTATTTTAAGCTATTAAATTTTCAAGGAAGTAGATTGCAATAGGTGTCAAATGCAAAACACTCATAAGCAAAGACACAAAAGGAGTATAAATTACATGGAAAGTGTCGCATGCCTTCTGTAGGTGCTGCGAAACGTGCCAAGTGTCATCCTCTGATGTCTCCTAAAGTAAAAAGAAGGTTTTCAAGGAATTGACTAAGTTTCCTCTTTCATTTAAGAGAAGGGAGCATCCTACGATCTGTTTCAGCCAATGAACTACCAGAAGACAAAGCATTTCAAAATCTAAGAAATATCTTATGTTAGACACTTCCAGTTTGGTTAGATTTCAGTTGGGCTGTTAGATTGGGAACAAGCAGACAATCCAAAGGGAACAATAGAGAATTTTTTGATAGAATTATTGTCAAGAGTTTAGAATTTTTAGAGCTATGACTAGGAATATCATTTGCATTTATTCTATTTTCTTAATTTGGAAAGTTTATGTAACTATGCATGTTTATGTGCCTCTTATGTAACTGGAGAATTAATAAGAAGATTGAATCCTGTGCCTTTTTTGATAATTTTTGTGTCATTTCAAAAGTAGTCTAGGCTGTGTTGTCAAGAGTTTTAGAATTTCTAGAGCTGTGATTAGGAATGTCATTTGCCTTTGTTCCTTTTTCTTGAGTTGGAAAGTTTATATAATTGTGTGTGTTTATATGCCTCTTATGTGACTAGAGAATTCAAATAAGAATATTGAACCATGTGCCTTTGTTGATATTTTATGTATCACTACAAAAGTAGTCTATGATGTGAGCCTCTATTTCTATTATTTCCATCTTTTACATTTATCATGCACTTATTTGCTCTTAAATGTAATTGAATCTTACATATAGTCTCATTATGCTTAGGATTAAGGTTGAATTACATTCAGACGCATCACCATAGTTAGATTTTCTTTCTTGCATTTGTGTTTCTATTAAAATTCCTATCCCTTTTCCCAGTATACACTTGATATAAAGAAGAGACCAGCTTCTTAAAAATTTGGAGGTTGTTTCAAGTCGTAAGTCCCACATCTTGAAACTTCCCATTGTTGGTGTTAGAAACAAGCACAATTTTAACCATCAATAGTTTTTGGAATGCCTGGTGGGACCAATCTTGAAGTTTCTTTCAAGATCATATGAACCAGAGAGCTACGAGGAGTCATAGATGTGGACCAGTAACCAGATCACAATCTGTTATAAATCTAGGTATTCTTTTGCCACCTTTGGTAACTAGTCCTAGAAGAAGAGTCAATCAGTTTATACCAATACCAAGAGAAAATATGGGAGCCCCTATACCCCCAAGAAATTATGTAAGTTGGAACACTGGTAGTCCATTGATTCTCCCAATACCACTAGCCACTTGGGACCCTATCTTAGTGAATGCCTTGAAAGCTCTGCCCAAATTTAGTGGGCAAGACTTTAAAACACCTAAAGAACATCTACAAGATGTATCAGATGTTTTTTCTATACATGTTGTCACATAGCAAAATGTAGCCATAAGATTATTAGCAGCTTCTTTTAAAGGGAAAGCTCTAGAATGGTACTGGTCCTTGACCCCAAATACCATCTCTACATGGGATCATCTCGGAGATATTTTCTTTGAAAGATTCAAAGAGAAGGGTGATAAGTCTTCTTTGTTATAGTAATTGATTACCATCCAAAGGGCACCACAAGAAGTGATGACTGACTTCAATTCCAGATTTCAAAAGACTTGGGAAAGAATCTCTACTATAGCTAGACCATTATCAAGTATGGCCATAGTGTTTTATCTTAAGGCTTGGAATTCAGATATATCTATTATGATTCAGTCACTTGGAGGACACACTTTGCCAGAGGCTTATGACTATGCGGTCAGAGCTAAGAATAATTTAATAGATGCTAGAAAGTTACCACCAAGGCCTCCCATGCCCATGTTCCTAGAAATTTCCTTACCATTACCTCAAGAAGCCCCTAAATCTATAACCCCACCTATGTCTATGTACACATATCCTCAACCACCTGCTAAATAAATTGTTCTCGCTCAGTCATCTGAGCTTGAGATATCAAGAATATCATGAGGACATTTTCTAATGAGCTGATTAATATAAAAAGATAGTAGAATACTTTCCCTAGGCCTCCATATCAAGGCTATCAAGGAAATAGATTTTTTTCTTAGCCAAACCAATACCAGGGTCCTCTGAGGTAAAATAAACCTCAGCCAGCAAACCAATTAGTTACAGTCCCCACACCCTCACAGACTATACCTCCCAATTCAAATAGGGAGATTGTTCTAGGGCAAAATAACTATGCAGATAACACTAATTCCTAGTGTTTTCCTTGCAATAATGCTCATACACCTAGAGATTGGCCCATGGGTAATCTACAATAAAAGGTGGTAGACCAAAGAAGAATGGATGGTCAATTTGCAAGTTTCAGTGACAATCAAGCCTACCAGTCTTCTAGTATGCAAAATTCAGTCTTAATGGATCAGATGCAAGGGATCTCTTTGCAACAAGAGGAATAAATATCCCTAGAACATGCTTTGTTCTCATGGGTTAAAGATGAAGAATTAGTTTTCTTCAACGAAGCATCTACCTCTAAAAAACCAGTGGTGCAATTTGATTATTGTACTAGATCAAAGAGAAGGATGGTGGAACAGCCTGAGGTTATAAATATTCAAGTCATGGAGAATCCTCCATTTCAAGTACAAAGAAACATAGATGTTACATAAGAAGTGCCTCAACTAGTGCAGAATCAAGGGATTCCTACACAAATTCAAGAAAAAACAAGATATCCTTATTTTCAAAGAACTCAGACTCTGGGACCAATAAATGTGGTGGATCAAGTAAAGAAGACTCTAGCACAAGTATCAATATGGGATATATTGGCTATTATTGAATATAAAAAACTACTACAAGAAGCTCTACAAGGCTAAGTAGTGCCCAAAGGTACTGTTATCAAAGAAGGACCTACTAAAAAAGAAAAGCCCAAAGACACAATTCATCTGCAGACAATAGCCCTAGTGAATAATGCACCAGAGGTAAGCAAATCCAAACTAGATCCCTTCTATCTAACTTTAATAGTTGGCAAGAAACTGCTGCATAATGCAATGATTGATTTAGAGGCTAGTACTATAGTAATGCCTAAGCAGATAGTTGATGATTTAGAAATTAAGTATGAACCACTCACTAAAGGAGTCATGTAGCTAGATGGCAAAGTAGTACAAACAATAGGGAGAATTAAACAACTCCCATTACAATTATATGCCTATCCTAATATAATTGTAAATCAAGATGTAGTAGTCATAGACATACCTCTTATATTTGGCCTATGTTTATCCAGAGACGTTACAGCCAAGATAGGAGGATATATGTCCCTTGATTGGTCTCACCTCATCTTAAGAACCAAGTATGGTTCAAAGATGAAGATATTATCTGAGCCATTATATAAGGATCACATCACTAATGACCAACTACAAAGTTAGAGGCAACTCATGCTATGATGAAAAAAGAAGAAAGGGTTTTTGGTGAGGAGTTAGGTGAATGGACTGGACATGATCAAGAATAAGAAAATGATCATTTATTAGCTATGATGCAAAGTGACCCATATGGAAATTAAGACTCTATTGGTCTGGGCACTTGCATTATACTTGATGAAGATCATAAAATCCAAAATGTTCTAGAGGAAGAAAAGTCAAAATATGGCATTTCTATTAATCCTTGGGTCTCTCAATATGAATTCTAGATTCTGAGTGAGAAGTCACAAGCATATGCCTTAATCCCTGATGAAGAAGAGATAATTTCTGACTTTCTTCTTACTTTGCAAGATGATTTGGAGGAGCATGGACATTTCCTTAATCATGATTTGAATGATTTGTTTGAAATCATTGGGTCAGGTTATACTATTTTTCAAGGAGGTTGTGAGTTGGTTGTAGATGAACAAGACAACATTGAGACTCAATTACATATGCAAAATTATTGCAAACTTTTAGAATTATCCTTTTGAGAGATTGATAATTTTGAAGTCATTAAATAGGATGATCATGTAGTAAAACTTGAGTTTGAGGCAGAATGAGATATGAAAATAAACTATATATATCAAAGGGCTTCTATTGATAAGCAAACAATCATTGATTTCTTGATAAGACATGCCAGTATCAAGAACTGGCATTCGACAAGCTTCCAAAGACAAGAAGAGTTTATATATGTTGGAAGCATGTTTGACTCAGACTCACTCAAATGCAAGCAAATAAATGTGGCATACAAAGAGAGCAAGTCACCAGAGCTATATATAATTTAACCACTTGTCCGGCAATATAAGTTGGCTTGTCATGAAGGAGACTTTAGAAATTCTTCTTTTGATCCAGGAGGGAGATAAAAATATTATGTACTATATTTAGATAGTTTTCCCTTTCTGTATTGTTTTGTTTTCCCATTTTTGTTTTCCCACTTTTTCTTTTAAATAAGTGTTCTTTGAACATGTAGTCGGCAGCTTAGAGAGTTTTTCCTTCAAAATTTTAAAATTTTCTCAATACATTGAATGTCTCCCAAATCTTTAGAAATCCCCAAGGTACCTTGCGCTACCACTTGCATAATGTGTTTGGCTCATTGTCCCATAAAGATTGAATAGGATTTGCTAATGGTTATCTAAGTTTAATGCCATTTTGAGACTTGATAGGTCAATAAATACCTCTTAGCAAGAGTTAAATCTTACAAATTCTCAAACATTCCTGCATCTACAAAAAATATCTTGCTACTTGCATTTTCAGTGCTTAGTAAACTTGATTCAACAAAAGTGTTTCTATTTTGCAAAAGTTCATACCAGTTATCATAGAAAAGATACAAAAGATGGAGGGAGCACAATATTTACAATAAGGAGTTGGGATGTATGAATCCCTTAACAAGTTTCTTGCGAGCAAGTCATATGATTTAGCTCCCACACAACCATTGAAGACCTATCCATAGACCAGAATCCCTGAGGTTGGTCAAGCAAGTGACCTAGTAAAAATAAAATATTATGTAGATGGAGTCATGAACCCAATTCTTTAGAGAGCTTGTAGCAAAACTCTTACAGAAGGGGCACATCAAAGGTGTCTATAGAGGGTCAGAGTAGGGAAATATGAGACATTTGCAATGAGGATATGGACTTCACAACTTTCCCAATTCCCTGTCCCATCTATACATCCATGCCCTGACTTGGTCAAATTATGTGCATACTTGTTCCATGCACCCTCATGCACCATTCAACAGGGTCCATTCATGGTGCAAATCACACCGCAGGCTATCAAGGACATGTTAGCCCTATATCATGATAAGATAGCTACGTTTCCCATTGTTTCTAAAATGCAAAGAATGTGGGAAAACATCAATACTCAGTCAAGGTTCTTGAGATCCAAATTACAAATGGGCGATGATGACACTACGGTGCCTACACTCCCTGCAACAAGAGCCCAATTCACACAATCTAGCCAAGACACACTATCTATGATGGCTTTCATCTTTGGCATGAAAGATGATATGGTAGTTTATGCAGAATAAATGGCTATCCTCTTCAGGCTGAAGACCATTGACAAAACTCAGGAGTATAGGCTTGACTTTTCTAAACAAATTGCTTTCTCAATGGTGGAACAACTAGCCCAGTTTAAATCAAAAGGAGTTTTCAGGTACTCTTCTTATTTATTTCACCTCATTCTATTTAAAAACTCCAACCTCTTTGCCCAACATATGTATCTTGATATGTATGACCCAATTTTTGATCTCCAAAGGGCCATTCCTATGTCTACATGGACACATATTTTGTCAAAGACTATTGACCCATATGAATTCTGGGAATTATTTGTTACCCCTATTTTTTGTCACCTCAACCCTGAACCAATTATGAATAGATTATTTCCAAGTGTTTCAAACCTTTTGGCTAGTTGCTCAATTCCTTGTGATTTCTATTTTGGATCCCACCATACAATTATAAGAGTCCATGGTTTTTGTGGGGAACCAATATTGCTACCTAAGATTTTGACTCTTAGGTTAGCATTCTTAGAGGTCACTAGGTAGATATCTATAGTCAACAATGAATATGGCTCTAGGAAGAGGAAAATAAAAATGTATGACCTCCCATGAATGACAACTAGCATGGTTTTGGAAACCAGAGACGCTGAAGTTGTGTTGCTCAGAAAGCTAGCCTTTTTGGGTTTACTTTTAATAGAAGACAAATGGGTTTATGACACAAACAGTTTCATAGCTTCCTGGATAAGGACTAACAAGGTTACAACCAGAATTGCACATGAGGGCCACCCTTTTTAGGAAACTAGGAAAAATCCTAAAGAAGATGCTCCTAGATTTTATGTTGAGTTAATAGACTTGCCCCTTCCACAAAACAGACCCTAGGAAACATTCTATGTTAAGCATAGGGATTATGATCCTAAAGTTAGAATGACTTTTGGCTTAAGAAGGACATTAAAGAATCAAGATTGGGATGCTGAGAAAATAGAAGCCTATTGGAAATATAAGTAGGAAATTTGTCAAACAGCCCATTCTTTCAGGAACATAGACACAGATGAGAGATGGGAAGAACTATGGGATGAGTGCCATCTCTCCCCTATATCTAGCCCAGAGACAAGTAATTTGCCAACACCGGGTGTAGAGCAGGAAGCTAGGGTTGGGTCAAGCCAAGAGTCACAAGCCTTAAAGCAAATGATAGCTATAGTAACTATATCAATTTGGCCTCAATCTCTCAATGTCATGGAAAATCAAAAGAGTGTGGTGCCTTCGACACCAATAGCTTCCCCATCAGCATCAGTTATAGATATTCCTAGTTTTCCACAAGCATCATTGAAATGAAAAGAAACATAGCCAGAAGAAGAGACACCCAAGAAGCAAAAGAGGGTGTAGTTTTAGTTTGATTCAGAAGAGGAGATAGACACCCCAAAGTGCCAATTACAAAGTACTATAATTGTTCCTTAGGTAAGTATTATTCCTCCTTCTCCTTCTCAGTCTATTTCTTCTCCTATGGGCATGATGATTTCATCTAGCCAAATGACATCCCCTACCACTTCTGCCATTCCCATTTCTCACTTCACCCCATCTGTGCCACCTTAGGCTTTAACATTACCTCATTTCTCCCCCTTTGTTCCCAAGAAACTTCCCCCTTAGATTGCCCATAGCCAACAATTGGCTATTCAATATGGTTTACCACAGGGACATCCTTTTATGAGTGGGCACATTACCTCTCCTTCTACCTTCTAGACCCAAGCAGATGTTGCTAGGAAGGCAAGGGAAGCCTGAAGAGAGAAAAAGGAGATCAAGGAAAATAAATCATTGGCTGCACCCCATCTATGGTCACAATTTGACCCCATTCAGTAGTAATTGATGGTGACTCATTTGTCACCAAATGTAATCAAGCCAACTGAGCAGATGTAGCTAAAAGACTACACAATGAATGCAGTGGCCATAGACATGTCTCTATTTAGGCCATAAAACAAAATTGAGCTACTAACCGAATCCACTTCTATAGTTGTTGAAGACTACTTGAAGACATCAAGGAGGCTACAAAAGTTGGAGGCTGATTTAGCCAAGGAAAAGGCAAACTGTAATAGTTTGATCATATAAATAAATAAAAAGGACAATGAAATAGAGAATCTAAATAAACAATTGCAAGATATTGTTTCTCTTCAAACTCACTAGGTATTCCAGGCCCAAAATGATTCTTTAAAAGTAGGGCTAATGCAGGTAAAAGATGCGGTGATGACCCTAAGGTGCAAAAAGGTAGCATTACAAGAAAAATGTGAGAAACACCTATTGTAGGTTACTCAATTACAATAGAAGTTGTTGGCTGAACAAAATAATACCATGGCTATACAAGCCCAATTTCAAGCAGAGCAATAGAGAGTAGCACAATTGACACTAGAGCTGGTCAATAGGCCAAGGGATGTCAGAGTGTTAAGTCTAGTGAAGGAGCTATATGAATCCATGTGGAAGAGAATCTCTTCAGAGATTATTTAGCTCAGGCCTTCTCTCACTTTCTTTCTAAATCCCCAAAAATTATGTAAAAAGGTGGAGAATTCAGTTGCAAACACTCTTGTTATGGTTTTTGGGAGAGTAATGGACTCAAAAACATTGCTACAAAAGCTTTATGATGAAACAGATGCAACGTTGTCAATAGTAGGAATTGAGAACAGAATGGTCACTGCTAAGCGAGTGAATGAGGTTCTCAATTGCAATTTTGTAGCTATCAGTTGTAGAGAGCTCCTAGATGTAATGAAAGAAGGAATTAATTAAATGAAATAGCATATTGAAGATCTAGTACAATTAGGTCTTCCTTCTCCATTTCCTAGTGACAACACCATGCTGATGGTAGATGAAATTAAACCTTTGTTATTGGCCAAGTAGATTGATTAGATAGTTTTTCAAGATCTAAGTGATGATTCATCAGTCCCTGAAGTAGAAGTTGCCTTGGTACTTGTTTCCCAACTCGAATTAAAATTAAAGGCTACAGTTTAAATTTTGTATAATTTTTCACACAAGGATATTATTAACCTTGATTTAGCCTTCAATGAATTGTAGAATAAATAGGGGTTATCTGATGATGATTGGTCCACCTACCAAACAGCATTGCTGAAGCTGTAATTTTAAAATTTTAATCTAGCGGGAGTTGTGGTTTCTTTTTTAGCAGGCTCAAAAGTCCTTGGGGTTGCTAATAACTATAGAGTAAAAAATACTCTATGTTTCATTCTATTTTTTAGTTACACACTGCAAAATTTTGTTCCTACATACTTTGGTCCAAAATAGTGAAGTTTTGAAATAGAGCATAGGCTCTATTTTCCTTTTGATTCATTTTTGACTAAGTGTCAAAATCAAGTGAAAGTTGCCAAGTGTCATCATTCGAGGCACTTTTCATAATTTCAATAAGGCCATAGAACGTGCCACATGTCCTATAGCAACTCAGTGGAATGTGACAAGTGTTAGCATCTACATTTCATATCGGCACCTGCATTTCATCTCTTTTTAGCAAAAGGTTTCAAAAAGCTAAGTATTAGGGTAAAGTGAAAAGTGCCAAGTGGCAATCATGAAAGGTCTTAATTTGCTTTTCTAAAAGCAATGGAAGATGCCACATATCCTAGATGAATCAATCAGAATCCACCATGTGTCGAGATCTGAATTATCTTCATTTTTCTTCACCGATATAGCAAAGATTGTGGTGGGTCTCAAGTTTTGTTTTTGAAGCAAGCAGAAGCCGCTAGGTATTGCTATTCGTGTAAATATGAAATGAGACCTGATTGTTTCTATGATATAAATAGAGTAAAGTGGAGACCACCATGTGTCAACTTTTGCAAGTTTCTAAAAAGGTAGCTAAAAAAAGTGGAGACCACCACATAACCCCAGTTAAGTAAAGTAGATATTGCCACATCTTTTATTGAGGGAAGCAGAAATCACCACCTGTCCCTATGTTCCTTTTCAAGTTTCTTGGGCAAGAAAGGTTGTGGGTCTTATTTTCTTTTAAGCTTATAAATTTTCAAGGAAGTGGATTGTGATAGGTATGAAAGGCAGAAGACTTAAAAGCAAAGACACAAAAGGAGTATAAATTACACGAAAAGTGCCGCATGTCATTAGTAGGTGTTATGGAACATGCCAAGTGTCATCCTCTGGTGTCTCCTAAAGTAATAAGAAGGTTTTCAAGGAATTGACTAAGTGTCCTCTTTTGTTTAAGAGAAGGGAGCATCCGGTGATCTATTTTAGCCAATGAACTATTGGAAGATAAAGCATTTCAAAATATAAGAAATATCTTCTGTTAGACACTTCCATTTTGGTTAGATTTCAGTTGGGCCTTTAGATTGCAAACAAGCAGACAATCTAGAGTGAATCCAAGGCTATAAATAAGGGTGCAGAGATCACCAAAAGGATCATCATCATTAGATACTAGAGAGAATTTTTTGAGAGAATTATTGTCAAGAGTTTAGACTTTCTAGAGATGTGACTAGGAATATCATTTGCCTTTGTTCTATTTTATTAAGTTGGAAATTTCATGTAACTGTGCATGTTTTTGTGCCTCTTATGTGACTGGAGAATTGATAAGAAGATTGAATCATGTGCCTTTGTTGATACTTTCTGTGTCATTGTAAAAGTAGTCTACATTGTGTTGTCAAGAGTTTTAGACTTTCTAGAGCTGTGATTAGGAATGTCATTTGCCTTTGTTCCATTTTTTTGAGTTGAAAGTTTATATAACTGTGCATGTTTATGTGCCTCTTATGTGACTAGAGCATTCAAATAAGAATATTGAACCCTGTGCCTTGTTTGATATTTTTTGTATCACTGCAAAAGTAGTCTATGCTGTGAGCCTCTATTTCTATTGTTTCCATCTTTTACATTGATCATGCACTTGTTTGCTCTTAAATGTAATTGAATCTTACATATATTCTCAGTGTGCTCAAGATTAAGGTTGAATTACATTCAGATGCATCACCATAGTTAGATTTTCTTTCTTGCATTTGTGTTTCTATTAAAATTCCTATCCCTTTTCCTAGTATACACTTGATATAAAGAAGAGACCAGCTTCTTAAAAATCTAGAGGTTGTTTCAAGTCGCAAGTCCCACATCTTGAAACTTCCCATTGTTGGTGTTAGAAAAAAGCATAATTTTAACCATCAACAATAATCTCATGTAAAACATTTTTATAAAGTTAAAGATGTTCAACGTTAGTCTAGTAGACTTTTGAAACTTGGTTAGTCACCAATTATGAGTCATATTAAATTTTCAAGTTTTTAACACCCAAACCTCTTTGCAATAATAATCCTACTAGTAGGAATTCATATTATACCCCATTTTTTGTACACTCAAAATCAATTCTAAAACCAAAGGGCATGGTTCTTCCTCCATGAGAGATTAGGATTAATCATGCCCCTATGCCAAAGTGGAATTTTTATCTATCATATTAGAGCATCCATTGATCACTCAAAGAGGAAGAATCATCATTTTTCTCATGGAGAGCCTTTGTGCTCTCTAAAATCTCAACCATGCATTTATAAAGTATGTTATCTAACCTTCTTTGGGTCTCTACTTCTTGATATTCAAAGAGGTTATAAGTACCTACCTATAATCACCTAAAAGTGATATTTGAGTTATAAGAGTTATACTTGAGACAACATATTCCTAGATTAACCCTAGACCTATCCTATAGCCTTTTATCACACTTTTATACAATGTGTAGACCACAGGCATCCCTAGTTAGCTAAAACATAGTCTCAAACCTTCATTCTTAAATCTTGACCCTTTATGCCCACCAACATACTAGCTAGACATTATAACAAAATTAAGGACATTAGAGCCACATGATGCTAGTTTCCCCAACATAGTGATAGTTTCCCTTGTCTTAGCTCTCCTGAACATATATGTTTTCAAAATTTAAAACCTTTTAAGGTCAGTCTAAACACATTTTATTATCTGCACAAGTTATGAAACACTATAAATACATGACTTTTAGACCTATAGTCACTAGATGGAAAATATATGTCAAGACATATTCAAACATGAAATAATTTGAGAAAAATTAAGGTTATTAACCCCTATTCTTCCCTACCTCTACATACTACCATCTACAACTACCCTAAGCCCCAATTTTCTAGATTTTTAATCTCAATCACACTCAAAGAATTTAGGACCACTATCATTAGAGCATCACTTGTACTTAGACCATAACTTAGGTGGGGATAACTACATTGGTCTTGATTCCTCCTTAAATTATTAGTACATAGGCAACTCTCTTCATAGCAAAGTGTTGAGGATGTCCAGCCTATCCTAATAACAAGCACACATTTTCAACTCATGCCTTACTTGTAAAGAGGATTAGGGTTTACATCATAAATAAAATATTAAAAGCACAATACAATTTTCTATAATTCATGTGTGTAGGAATAGAACCCATAAACACAAGTGCAAGTGCACCTAGAATTTAGGAATAGTCCTACACAAATGACACTAGTTCCATTTTTAGGACACTAGAGCCACATGACACTACTATTCAAGGGTGGCTCTACTATCTAGGAGAGGATATGACATAACTATCTTGTTTATGACACTCAAACCTATTTGTATCCTAGTTTTTATCACTTAGATTTTGTGTCAAGTGCTTTTTACATAAGTTTTTATTTGCACATATTTGTTACTATTTGTAGGAATTCAAAGCAAGTCATTTTCTATATCAAATCAATGGTTATTTATTGCATATTATTTCATTGATTTAGACTACTCAGATCTTTAATAAAACATAGGATTTACATAGCTAAACCTAAAAGGTTAAACCATTTGGTAACCCTGACTTACTTTAAATATTATTTAAAACCCTAGTTTACATTCTCTACATTTTTGTCCACTAAATTATGGTTATAAACTTTTATTTTTCTAATTTTTTATTGTAAACTATTTTATTAAATCAAATCCCACATTAGGGTTTCATTTATTTAAATACAATTAAATTTTTTATAAGAAACCCTAATTCAAAAAACCCTAACCTTAAAACTCTTAGGGTTTGTATTCTTTTTCCATTTATGCTCAAATTTTAGTTCCAAAATCTTAGATTTGCTTCCATATTTATTTTTTGAAATATTTCTTAGATTAACATTCTTCTAAGGTTCAAAACATATAAAAACTTGTTTTCCTACCTTCCAAAATACAATGGAAAAATTCACTAATATATTTGATGAGATTGATAAAAAATAATTACAAGACTTTGTGTCCAAACATATATATATACAAGACTTCATCACTATTCTTCAGGAAGAACTCCAAAAATTAAAATATGATCAATCTTTAACTCCCCCAGCTAATAACATTATTATGCCTATAATGGGGCCAACTCAATTGGCACAACCTAAAATTATAATTCAATAACCTTTAGTGATAGATACACCTCTTATTCCTAGTTCCTCCACTCTAGATGTACAATCCTTTATACAAGATATTTATACTCTGCAAACTAAGGTGTTAAATCTTGAGAAGGGAGCCACTAGGCCATCACCTACCTTTTATTTTAAGATTCTATTGCATACAGCTTTATCACATCACATAATGTAAAATCCCTTGCCATCTAGTCTCGTGGCACCTAAGATTACATTATATGATGGCAAGGGTGACCCAAAGCATCATCTTAGAGATTTTCATGTAGCATGTTTGGACTACGTGTCCAACAATTAGATTCTCATGAATTTTTTTCCATGAAATTTAAAGGATTATATCCTAAAATGGTTTTATGATTTATTAAATCAATCTATCATAGAATTCAATCCTTTTTCTAACATGTTTTTAGCACATTTCTCTATCAATATCAATGATAGAATATCATATGCTTAAGTGGCACAGTTGAAACAAAAGTCAAACAAGCCTATCATAAATTATGTATTATGATATAAGACTTTATTAGCCAAATTTATTATCCCAATGAAAGATAGAGAGATTTAGGAAATATTTAAACAAAGTATCTTACTAACATTACATGAAACTATCTTGTTCAATAAGCTCCCTACATTCACAAATTTATGCCATGTAGTAAAATAAAGAGAGGTCAAACTTATATCAATGGGAAAAATATAGTATACCAATAGATTAGAATCAACTATTATGAGTTAAAATAAGCCTACATATAAGGTAAAGGCCACTCACAATAATAGCTATTAAAAGGCCATAGTCAACGTAGCTTCTAATCAATCTCCTAGATTGGTTTTATTTACTCCTCAGTGTCGAATCTTTGCCAACCTTTCAGAGTCACCAGCACAAGATTTATAGTAGCTCTTAGAATGTAATGTCACATTTCCCCCTCTCATTAAATATTTTTATATGACATGGCCTCTTCTAAATAACTATGATTCTAATGCATTAACAAAGTATCATAGGGCACCAGGCCATACAACAAACAAATGCATAAGCCTAAAGCATAAGATACAAGATTTAATTTGGGCTAACATTATTGATGTGGGCATACCCACAAAGGCACTGAAAACACAACAAATAAATGATAAGGCACTAAATATATTCTTAGATCCCTTTCTAAAGCACACAGTGAATGAGGTAGGGAGCACATCAGGTGTTCACTACACATATCAAGCACATTCACCACCAACTTCATATCATACTATTATAGAGGAGGCACACCCATTACATGACATCATTGACATATACCATACTATAGTTATACCTAGACCACTCATCACATTCTTAAATTAGGAGATTTTTTATGATGATATAGATTTACATGCACTCTTCATACAAGCATACATAGATCATCATCTTATTTAGAGTGTTATGTTTAACAATGGGTCAAGCATTAACATGTGCACTAAGATGCTCTTGTAGCATTTGGGTTACTTAGAGTAGGATATTTCCCTATAAACATAGTCATTAGTGGTTTTATTGGTCATGTTTAGAGCTCCATTGGGGAGGTTTTGATTCCATTACAAGTTGGACTAGCATATGGTATTGACACGTATGCAGACTCTCCAATAGAGACCATTATTATAGAGACCCCTACATTAGAGATATGTCATAAATTCTAGAGGGCCTCACTCTACTCAGTTTATACCATGATTAGTATTATTGGTTTCTTGAGGTTCTTAGAATAGGGAACCTACATCACCTATAGCTTCTTCTACCATATGGGTTCCTAAAACCCTTATAGTTCATAGGTTATCGTAGTCAATGCCACAAATTCACAGCACCACTATATAAGAAGATATAGACATAGATTACTCTACATATTAGATTATGGGATCACAATCGCCCTTTTACATGGCTTGCACAATCATATTTCCTTTATTTGACACAAGTCATAGTGATAGTGAGTCTCCCATGAGACTCACTAATTAGTATGGTTCCTATCCTCATCTACATACTTTATTCTCTCTTTTTCCTTGTACATAGTTTATATCCAGAAAAAAAATATAACATGCTAAAACACAAAACATTCAAACATTACTCAAAAAACACAAAATTTATACATTGTATAAATTGATATGTTTACATTTTTTATATTTGATACATACTACATATTCTAGCTATCTTAGTATAGTCATTTTTATCATACATACATGCTTCACTTGTTCTTATTGAGTACTTGTAGATTACTTATAGGACTTAGGTCCACTACACTAATCTAGAATTTTATCATCTACCCACTAGGGACATACATACTGATCCAAGTTTATCCATTTTATCCATTTTCCCACTTGGGGGCATCTCATACATAGTTTCTATTACCAAGTTCTATCCTTACATTCAGTATATTCCATTTTATGCATTGATATATCTTGATATTGATTAGTGCTACTCATACTCATATTTTTTATCGACTATCACTAGTTTAAACTTAGCATATATACATCTCAGTCTTACATATATTTGTACTAAATTCATGCATGCTTTCATTTATAGTTTTCCTAGTTTAGACTTGATTATATTCTCTATGCTTCTTCTATTCAAGGGAATTTGAATATGCCATTGGACTTTGGATCTAAACCACTTCTATTCATGTATGCCTTGGACATATGCCCATGTCCCTTGTGTGTGTTTTCTTGATTGTGTATGCAGACATTGGAACATGTCCTTATATGTGGATCTAATCCAACTTATTTTTTACTTGTGTATTTAGACATTTAAACATGTCCTTCTATGTCTGATATTCTTAGATTTAATGACATGTGTCCATGTCCCTTGTATTGTGTCCCCTTGGCCTATCTTTTCATGCCTTATATGTTTTTTATGTATGTTTTCTTATATGCATAATGGCTATAAATCTTGTCTTTTATTTTTACACACACCATTTTTCTATGTCATGAGGTACCTCATGCATCTACCCTTCCTACTTGGGTGTCATGATGGACATCATGCCTCATCCCCCTAGGTAGCTATTTATATTTCTTGTTATACACATTGATTACATCTAACTTAACACCATTTTTTAATGTTATACACAACATACATCTTAAATTAGATACTTATGCTCAGATTCTCTTGCATTCCAATGTTGTGTTTGCACATTGTATTGGATTATTACATAGTTATCATATATGCTCTAGCTAACACATTTTGTAGAGCTATTTATTTTGAGGATAGTCATGCACAAGTCAATAACTACCCTTAAAATAAGAGGAATTCACAAGGTTTTTTCATATATATTAGGCTCCTACATTGCAATCATAGAACATTTTTTAGCACACAAGCTCAGTTTTAAGAAATCAAACACAAGAAAAACATAGGAAAAAATAGGGAATCAGGAATTAGTATAGTGACTTATATTTTAGACCAAACAAACATTAGTGCCTATATTGGGACACTAGAACCACATGGTGATATTTAAAAATGCATGGTGTTACTATATATTATCCCTAATTTTAGGTTAGTTTATATTAGCTAGAATAATACACTAGGTACAATATAGGTTTTCACAGACACAGCTATAGGTTTGATAGTTATGTTCAAATTTAGCTCATATTCATGCTAGTTTAGTTGATATTCATATCAATTCCTTAGATTTGAGGTATCATGCATGGCATCATCATCTCCATATTTAGTTTAGATACACATATATAATTATTATAACTTAGTCTAGAATTAGTATACTCACATATCAGATTGGGGGCATGTGAGTGACACATAGTTTCCATATGATCAGTTACATATAGGTTGATTAGATGGAATGGCAAACTCTATGTTATATACGCTTGACATCATATTCTAGGTTGTCATTAGTTTCATGCTTTACTCCATCTATAGTTATTATCATTCTTGAGTGTCTTAGAGCCTCTTAATTTACCTGAGTGGCCATAAAACTAACATACACATTTAGATATACCCAGTTATATATTTTTAGCACTTTACATAGTTCAGTTTTTAGGTGCATTTACTATACATGATTGGAAAATTATGGAGTGATAGCCTATTTGAATTCATAAAACACCCACATGAGAGGGTTAGACACACTTTTAGTCTAATCAAATCTATTCATAGATCATGATCCACCAAGTAGTGGTGGGCAATGATGGATTCAAAATTAGATTGAGTTATTGAGCTACCCATACATGAGGTCTGAGTAAGATATTAGCTCAATCTAAGTTAATTAAATTATCACTATGTACACACACACACACATAAGTCATCACTAATTTCATGCATTGGTATGCATACCCAATGAAGTGTATTCATTCATTTCCTCTTTCTAATATCTTTACTCAAATTTATTTAGTTACTTATTTATTTAACATAATCTTTTAATTTTGATATCTCTTAATTAAGGACTAATTTATGCATGTTTCATTATATGTAATGATTTAGATCATTCTTAACATATAAAAAACTATCATCACATACTCATACTCAATTACATGGGCTTCACTTCTTAGGAAAGTCCAAGTAAACTTCTTTTTCCTTTATACTAGTCATTTTGCTTTGTTGTATTTCTATCATAAAGGGTGGCAAATGTAATCACCTAAAAGTGATATTTGAGTTTTAATACTACTACATGATACACCATATTTCTATATTTTAGCCCTATACCTATCCTAGAGCATTTTATTACACTTATATAGCCTTTGTGTGGACCACAAGCATTCCTAGTTAGTTAAACCAATCTCAAACCTTCATTCTTAGATCTTGGCCCTTCATGCCCACTAGCCTATCAGCTAGACATTGAAATCACATTTAGGACACTAGAGCCACATGGTGCTATTTTCCCTTGTCTTAACTCTCTTAAAAAATATATATTTTCAAAATTTAAACCCTCATAAGGTTAGCCTAAGAACATTTTATTATATGCACAAGCTATGAAACACTATAAATACATGACTCTTAAACCTTTATCCACTAGATGGAAAATAGATTCAAAAGACCTATTCAAACATGAAACAAATTAAATAAAATTAAGGTTATTAATTCCTATTATACACTAATACATTCTACCATCTACAGCTAACCTAATCCCAAATTTTCTAGTTTTCTAATCTCAAACACACTCAAGGAATTAAAGGCCACTATCATTCTATCATAACTTGCACTTAGGTGGAGAGAACTACATCAGGGTTGATCCCTCCTCAAAGTATTGGTATGTAGGAAACTCTCTTCACATTTGGTGTTGAGGATGTCTAGCCTATCCTAGTAATAAACACGCATTATCATCTCATGCCTTAATTTAAAGGAAAATTAGGGTTTGTATCATAAATCAGCTATTATAGACACAATATAGAGTTTTAAAATTCATGTGCATAATAATATAACCTAGAAACATAGGCACAAATGCACAAATAATTTATGAATAGTCCTACATAGAGGATACTAGTGTCATTTTTAGGAAAATAGAGCCATATGGTACTATTGTCCAAGTGTGGTGCTGCTATCTAGGAGAGGATCTAACATATGGATCCTATTGATGACACTCAGACCTAATTGTATCCTAGTTTATAGCACTTAGATCTTTTACGTCATATGTTTTATAGATAAATCTTTTTTTACACATATTTATTACTATTTTTAGAAAGTGAATGTACTTTAAATTATGTAACAAATTAGTGTTTATTTATTGCATATTATTTCATGGATTTAGACTACTCATCCCTTTAATCAAACACAGGATTTACATAGCTAAACCCTAAAATGTTGAAATACTACCCCTCATGTATAGAAAGGAAGTATGATGGGATTTTATTTATCCAATATGCTTATAGTTTTGGCCATAGACTTAGTAAATATGGTTGATATCATTATAGGATATTCCCCAATCACTTTTTCCATTGTCTTATCTCCCTTTTCCTCTAGCTTCAAGGTTTTAAGGTTTTAAAAACTTGACTTCAATATTGTCATGATTGACATAGATTCCTTATCATTAGTTGAAGTTAGGGGATTCACCACACCATTTATAGGTAGGTGATATTTGATATGAATCCACTATCTCTTTTTGAGGTTATCTTGGATGATATCAAAGGGTTTAGGATCCCCTTGATCAATGAAAACATTCCCTAGATGAAGAAATATAATCTATTGGAATAGGGTGTAAGATATTATCTTCATCTTGCATATCCAAGGCCTTAACAATATCACATTATAGTTCCTATATCTATCAATTAGATAAAAAAACTATAAAAATAGTTTTGGGACCCAAATTAACTAGAAGTATAATGGTCCCAATGGAGGTAGACTTGAGGTTTTCATAACTTTATAAGGTGTTTTGAGTGGCAAATTAATCAATTTATCCATAATCAAGTTTTTTGAGAAATGAAAATGGTGTTATGTTAACACCCACCTCATCATTAACCATTAGTCTCTTCCATAAGTTTGTTTTAATACCCCAACCGTTAAGAGATATTATTGTTACACATCTAATGCCAACATATTTCTAAGTTTAGAGACCTGAGTTGACAATTAGTGAAAGTAGCATAATCAATAAACCAAGTAGATACTTTATGGAATACCTCTATGGGTTGAACATGAGTAATTGGATTACATCTATTTAATTGGATTGTGAATTTTTCTCATCATTTTCCACTATTGCCAGGGATATGTGTCAAGTAATAAGATTTTTAGAATCTTAGATTAAATTTCCTACTTTCCTAGAGTAAATTTATTACTCCTAAAATTAAATTTCCTTTTTACACAAGTATAAATTAAAGATGAGAAAGTTGCACCTTTCATTTCAAGGATAAACTATGTAAGCTCATATCACAAGTCTTGTCTCTACATGTTATATCACTAATTAAGAATATTTTTAAAAAATCCCAAAAAAAACTAACTATATGTAGGTAAGAAAAATTGGTGGATATAAATAAAGTTGGGGAGTTTTAATTTGTAATGAAATAGATAATGAAGGAATGGTTTATGTATATCAAGATATAACAGCCCTCAAATCTATAATTAGAAAATTTTAGGAGAATAGCAATAGGGTGGAAGCCCTAATTAACACAACAAATTTATTGTAAGGATATATTAATAAGAAATTGTCTACCCATATTTATGAAAGATAGTCTATAATAATTATTCTTTCTAAAATTATTTAACTCATTAATTAAGAAAGGTTGCCTACATCAATATATGTTGTAAAAATGGTTAGATCTATTGATGAGGAATGACTACTAGCATTATTTTTTTTTTCAAAACACTTGTTAGAGGAATCTAACCTTCAACCATAGAAATGGATGCACATATTGAATGAAACTAACATGTAACATATACAGTAAAATTTGCATTGACTAATGAAGAAAAATAACATGCAATAGTTTCCATTGCATAGGTTGGTAAGGAATATTGATCTAAAATATAAATGTGTGAATGGATAACAATGTTTAAATATATTAATGAATAGTAATATGTATTTCATTTACTCCTAAAAAATATATGAACATTGTTAAAGGAGAGAAATATATACCAGTTGGCATTGTGCCTTGATTGATGATGAAAGATTACATTTAGTAATCACTCCTATGATAAATCATGCACCTATTGGTGAACCTATGGCAGATAGTATTGTAACTTATATTATGCCTAACAATAAAATAAATCAACATGCAATAGTTGATTTGGGACTTCTTGGTTAGACTATATTGCATGTATTCATTCCTATAATAGATCATATAACTATGAATGAGAAATAAAAAATGCCACCACTTGCTCTTACAAAAACAACTAAGGAATGGATGCTTATATTAGATGTTCTTATATAAATGCCTAAAAATAATGATAAGAAAATAATTCCTACATATCTACCTAGAGAGACACCTATATAAATGGATAAGGGAGGATTGATATAATAAATCTCTCCTATAGTAACATCTATGACTACAATAGCATAAATAACATTATTTGTTGGAAAATATAGTCAATTTTCATCAATCATAAATTACACATGTTTATAATAAATATCAATGTATAGTAGTTGATATTATATTTTCTAATACTTTTTTTAAAATATCCAACCTACTAAAATCACCTCTACAACAACGGTTACACCAGTTGGTGAGAACCAACCAACAAAATATGGTACAAGTGGCATGTACACTATTTTTCATGCACTTATGTATGAAAAAATATGACTTGAAATAATCTATGTTACTTTGGGTTTTGACTAAAAATAATCCATAGTGTTTTTTTCATTAATCATGAACACCCATCCTTTAAGAGATGATTAAAAACACACACAAAAAATGGTGTGTTTTTGGGATGGTTCAAATACATCAAAATATAAATAAAATCACTTCATTAATGAATAATTTGAAGGAAATGGAAGAATTAATATACACCTAGATTTGGGGGATCCACCCCTCAACCCTAATATATACCATGATAGGGAGTACACCAAGGGTGATTCCCCTTGACCTTATTGGGGGATATTGACCCTAGATCCCCACCTTCAGATTCCAAATCCAAAAAATAAAATTATAGAGGAACTGTACTAAAAAAATAGATGTTTTTATAACTCTCATTTATAATAAATGTTATTTGGATTGTGTTTTTTCTCATAAATATTTAAATTACTTGTATAAATTATTCTCATCTCTAAATATATAATTTAGGAATTTTTACAAGGAAAGATAAATTTCTAAAGGCAACTAATAAAATAATATTTTGTCATTTCTCACTTTGATTGTTGTAGGAGAAAGATTGAACATGGATGCCAATCCAGTTAGCTAAAGGAGGGAAGCATAAAAAAGAAGATACAAGTCATAGAAGAAAATGAACCAGGATTTATTACACCTTAAATGGGACTTTAGCCACCATTTCAAGTAAAACTAATTATGCCTAACAAGCCATTATTATTTAATTTTCATTTTTTATTTATGTTTTTCCTTCTTATAATTATTATTCATTCCATTACATACCACCTCCATCTCAACATTTGAAAAATAAAATGCCAACAATCGCTGTCTATTGACCTTGGTATCAAGGTTAGTCATGGAAACCACCATCTTAAATTTTATAATGATAACAAAAGTTTTGGTTTCAAAAATAACTACCATGAGTTTTCTGGTCCAAAATACCCAATATCCTATCCCAACCTTTAGGATGAGAAAGTATTACCAAATTTTTCTACTTGTTATCCATCAAAATCTACTAGCTCAATTGTGTTAGCTATGAGTTGATGGTTTAATATTTATTAACACACTTAAACTTTGTGATCAACCTTCAAGTTAAAAATTAGTTTAATAATCATTTCAATTGGCCAACCTATCGGCCCTTTGATTTATCCAGATCAATTGTGTTGGCTAAGAGTAGAGGATTGATGCTAGTTTTTTCCTTACTCAAACTTGCATATAACATTGGATATAAAATTGGCTTAACCAATTTTAAAATAATGAAATGATAACATACCACACATACCAAATAAACTCAAGAAATTTTTGCCTTCAAACAAGGATTTTTAAATAATTTCACATCAATCGTAATAAAAATACCACCCCTGAGGAAAGTCTTAAAAATAGTAATAAAACATTCCATATTAAATAATGATCCAATCCTTAGCCATCATCCATACATGAGTAAGGTTTTACTATTTTATACACTAAATCTAAAGTATATAGCACCTCAGTATTATATACTTGGTAAGTACTTATCATGGTTTTACACTTCAACTCATAGACTTTCCTATTTTTAAAAGGGTTGCATCTAGTATCTATTTTGCCTATTGTTTATCTCTTAGTAAACCATATGTGATTATGATGAACAAGACTTATATACTATGAAAAATACTATAAACCTACTTATTATCATCCTCTTAAATTTTTAGACCTATGCCTATTTTCTAGCTTCTCAGACACTTACATACCAACCAGATGACTATGTTGATGCAAGTGTCTTGTGTAGAATTAAGATTCCAGTGCCCTGGATTCATAAAATTTGCAATTTTAACATTTCCTTATGGTCAACCTAAGTGATTTAATGTAATATATTTCCTTAAAGTATTGGTATATGTGCATTATCAATCCTCCTTCATTCTTCACCTAGTAAATACTTAAAAACTCACAAGGAAACTTACCAAAATCACTCAATCAAGCATTCAAGTGAGCAAATATTACCTATTATATAATATTTTCATTATTAGTTATAGTTAAATCCCATGTATAGGTATAAAGTATTGAAGGAGAATCCCATTGACCATATTTTCCAAGTTGTAATCTAGGTCACTCTATGTACTTGTTTATCACATATTACATCCTTATGCACACACAATCTAACATGTAGGGGAGAATTACATAAGTTTGAGGCCCTCTTTAGAGTATTAGTTATGTAGGTAGCTCCCATTGATAGAAGAGCCCTTAGGGAGATTTATATTTTGATCCCACTAACCCATTTTTCCCTTAGTCATTCTAAAGGTGAGGAATCTAGGGTTTGATCATTTAATAAAGAGTGATAACTTATACATGAGATCTAAACACACTATAGAAAAGGTAATATAAAACCCTTGGAAAGTTCTAGGTGGTTTCATCTAGATCTAGTCAATATGCATCTATATCTAGTCAATATTTTATATTGAAAACCTATGTTTAGGTTAAACATTAACATCAATGTAATTAATGTTTATGCATTGAATAACAGAGCTTTGAGACAAAAATTATGGATAGATTTGACTAGCTACAGGAATAATCCTCAAAATTCTAAATGGATGTTAGCCAGATATTTTAACACACCTTTATACCCTTCTAAAAAATAGGGTGGAATTATTGATTACTCGGACAGCATGTTTGACTTTACTGAATTCATCAATGATTGGGGATTATTGGACATAGAGCTGCAAAACCAAAATTTTACTTGGACCAATAGAAGAAGAGGAGATCAAATGATTTAGGTTAAATTAGATAGATTTCTAATATCAAGCAACTGGAATGATTACCAAAATATGCAGGCGCAGGCTCTACCCAGAACCATGTCTAACCACTGCCTGATTATCCTTAATTAGAGAGATCAAGGACATCACGGACCTCCTCCATTCCATTTTGAAGCTATGTGGATTAAACACAGAGGTTTTAGATAAATGGTGGATCAATGGTGGAATCTTCCCATTCAAGGTACTCCCATGTTTAGAATAGTCAAGAAACTCTAGCACATTAAACAAGAAGTTTATGGTTGGAATAGATACAATTTTGGACAGGTTTTCTAGCAGAAGAAAAATATAATGGGAAAACTCAAGGCTTTTCAGAAACTAATTGATCAATGGGATGACTCTGAGGGCACCTTAGAAGAAGAGAATAGTCTATCTTCAAAATGGAAGAATTTGATGGAAAGGGAAGAGTTTTTTGGAAACAAAAATCCTGTGTTCAATGGCTCAAAGAGGGTGATAGGAACACTGCTTTTTTCATCTCTCAGCTATGAAACATAGAAAATCCAACTCAATAACTAAGCTTGTCATGGATAATGAAGACATTATTACTAAGGGTGATGAAATAGGGGAGCAAGCCAGGGTATTATTTCAGAATCTGCTTACGAAAGAAAATAATAATGATAGAATTGATAGATCTATGAGTCAATTCATTGATAAAATCCCCTATTTAATAATAGAAGAAGAAAATCTAGAAATGTTAAAGCCTGTATCCAATGAAGTACATGTTGTTTTATTCTCCATGGGCACTTTTAAAGCCCTAGGTCCTGATGGCTTTCCTCTTATATTCTTTTAGGAATATTGGGAGATTGTTGGAGCAGACCTCACGGCTACAGTTCATGATTTTTTCAGATCTGGAAAACTTTTGAAACAAGTCAATAATACCTTCATTGTACTTGTTCCTAAAAAATCTCAACCTTTACACCTTGTTAATTTCAGACCCATTAGCTTATGCAACACTGTGTATAAGATATGTACTAAACTTTTGGTTTTGAGAATTCAACCCTTGCTTGACAAAATTATTTCTCCTGCTCAAAAAGGTTTCATCCCGAGCAAACAGATTCTTGATGTTGTGATCACCACACATGAGACTATCCACTCCATGGATAAGAGCAGAATCCCTGGGATGGTCCTCAAGCTTGATATATCCAAAGCTTGTGATAGAGTGTCATGGACTTTTCTATTCCAAGTGATTAGAAAATTTGGGTTTAATGATAAATTGTCTTGCTTATTGTGGAATGCAGTCTCTTCTTCTAAATTCTTAGTGCTAGTTAATGGTGTTCCTAGAGGGTTTTTCTCCTCCTCAAGAGGAATTCATCAGGGAGACCCTCTCTCCCTGTACCTATTCATCATTATGGCTAAGGCACTGGGAAGATACATACAAGCTGATATAGTTTCAAAAAAGCTAGTAGGCATCAAACCTGCCTCTTCCCTTCATCCTATGGTTATACAGCAGTTTGTGGATGACACCATCTTATTTGGTATCTCATCAGTGATCAAATCCAGAAGATGGAAGAATATACTTAATGATTATGCCAGAGACTCAGGACAAAGAATAAATTTCCAGAAAAGCAATGTGTACTTCTTCAACACTCCCAATGAACTTAGACATAGAATCATAGATTTCTTAGATTGTGTTGAGGCTAGCCTACCAGCTACCTACCTAGGTCTCCCACTCTCAGTCAAAGAGGTATCTTCAAGTTTTTAGAATGGTATTATGTAACGTACATAGAGGAAACTTCTTAGGTGGAAGGGGAAACTACTCAGTAGTGCGGGTAAGCTGTAACTTCTTTGGACATCCTTGCAAGGTATTCCTACTTACTTCATGTCTCTTTTTAAAATTCCTACGTATTTTGCTAAAAATCTGGAATAGATCTAAAGGAAATTTTTATGGATGGGAGTGGAAGACAAATAGAGAATGTCTTTAGTCAGATGGGAAAAAGTGTCTCCCAAAATCTCATGGTCGACTTAATATAAGATCCATCAGGAAAATGAATAAAGCCCTCCTCTCAAAAGTTTGTTGGAATCTAATTCACAACAAAAGTCAATGGGGGGAAATAATTTATGCCAAATACATGCATAGCATTGATGATTCCAACTTTCTTCAACAGGTGGGATTACCCCAGGGGTCTGTGATAAGGAATAAAATGTTAAAAAGTAGAAGTCTTCTCAAACAGGGAACTAGGTGGAAGCTTGGAAATGGTTGGCAGATTAAATTCTGGGAGGATAATTGGTTAAGTTACAATCCTCTCATCTCCCAAGGAAACTATGGAGAAATTATAGGTCTAACTACTCAGTTATTTGGAGATAGGGTTAGTGATTATATGGAAAACAACAATGGGATAAGGAGCTGGAAAAACCTTTTGGATTGCTATGAGCACAGGCTTGAGCTTATCCCAAGAATTTGAGAGATCCATCAATGTGTTCAAGAGATCAAAATCTTGCTCTTCCCTCAGGAAAATGAACAATACTGGTGGCTGGATAAGAATGGATCATTCTCTGTCAAATTTGCCTATCATCTGCTTACACCTAAAGCTTAGAATAAGGAGTTATGGAAAAAGGTTTGGAATCATAAACTCATTCCAAAGATTAATTTGTTTTGGTGGGCTTCTACCCATAACAAAATCCTTACTCATGACAACCTTCAAAAGAAGGGGTTTACATTGGTCAATAGATGTTTTCTATGTGGTTCTAGAGAGGAATCAGTTTCACACCTATTCATACACTGTGAGTTTACCCAAGATTTATGGGGAAAAATACTTAAAAACTTTGGCATTGAATGGGTTTGCAATTCAGACCTTAGAGAAGTAATTCTCAGCTGGAACTCAACCTTCTCACACCCTTGGATTAAGGAACTATGGAAGCAAGCTCTACCATGCTTGAGCTGGACTTTATGGAAAGAGCGAAATCACAGAATTTTTAGGGACACTGCTAGAAATGCTGCTCAAGTGTGTAACTCCTTTACTAGGACCATCTTGGAAAGTGTTACAATAGCTCATATTAATGTTGTGGAGAAACCCCTATATGAATTTTAAAGTCAAATTGCTTCCAAATGGAAGGTTTTAAACCTTATCCCTGGGCATGATAATTCCAAAATTCTTCAGAGACTTCATACTAAATGGATACCACCTAAACCCAATTGGATGAAACTCAATTTTGATGGGGCATCCAAGTTGAGTGGTAAATAAAGTGGAGGAGGAATAATAATAAATGAAAAAGGAGGGATGTCTGCTATCTATGCTGGTGGCATGGGTTGCCAGAGCAATAACTATGCTGAAGCTATGGCCTTACTTTGGGGATTATAGTTAGCTATATCCCTAGGAATCAAAAATTTGAATATTCCAAGAGATTCTAAGTTGATCATAGATGCCGTTAATAAATCATATAATTTTGGAATCTATTTAAAAGACATGATTATAGACATCCAGTTTCTTTTACAAAAGTTTTCTGAAGTTGAGATTACCCACACCTACAGAGAAGGTAACAGGGTCGCTGATGCTTGTACCAACCTTGGTCAGCAATTCTCAGGATGGAGGGTATGGTGACAAGGGGCTCATATACCCAAAAACATTAGAGAGATCATTCAGAAGGAGATGACAGAGCATGAATGATGCACATTGATGATGAAGATAGCTTTCGAAGGCGGTCCACGTGGAGAAGGCCATTGTGGATCATGGAAGCGGTGGGTAATCTAGGGAATGATGGTAATGCAGACAATGAGAATCTTAAGGATCTTGTTAATTCTATAGTTATGTAGTTTCATCCTTTTTGACTCTGGTCTTTCCAATGTTTTGTTTTGCTTCTGACTTTATTTCTTGATTGTGCCGTTGGTTTGGTGCTGGCATCTTTTGTTTGCCAGCCTTCCTGTCTTTTTTGACTATATAGGGTTCGGCCCCTAGTTTTCTACCTTAATTAAGCAAAAACATCAATGTAATTATTTGGATCGAACGTAAGCATCTAGGGACACAAAGAGAAAATTTATAGAATCTAGAAATTAGTCTAGAATCTAGATCCAGTCTATTTCTATCCTATTCCATATCATATATGCACGCACATAGAGAACCAACTAAGAACTCTTTTTCCATTCATAAAATTATAAATCAATAGATGTAATTTTTATTTTTATCATATCTTAGTATTATAAATTTAAGATATTGTTTATCTTAGTTTGTAATTAATTGGCCTAATATAGATCTATTTATCACCCTTATGTTTATTCATTTCTCTATTCTTAACCCTATATTATATTGACGCATATCAATTCAGGGTTAAATATTTGATGAAACCATATATTTATGTAAAACATATATTATCATAGGGTATTTGACCTTCTAAGTTTTTTCATTGTTGTTTTTTTTTAGTTTTGCTCTACCATTTGTATACAACCTAGATGTAACCCTAGATTAGGTAGTTTTTTTAATTGAACACCTAGATATTTCTCCTTTTTCACATAATATGGGACAAAATACTGAGGTAACACATCCTATACCTAATGAAGAATCCAATAATTAAAATGAACCTCCTAAATAATTTGTCATATAAATTAATTCAGAGTAAGAAAATAATGAATCTAATGAAAATGATGATAATGAATAACTAGACCAAGAGAAAGTACAAGATCTTACTATGTGTAATCATCCAAAAGTGTGATTTTAGTGCTTTGAGACTAAATATCCATAAATTATCCCTAGACCTCTCCTAGATCTTATTGTCACATGTATCTATCTTTTGTATAGGTGACATATCCCTAGTTAGCTCCAAAACAATCCCATACCCTCAATTCCCAATCCTAGCCCTTTATGCCTAGTGTTGTGCCAATTAGACACTAGCTCCATAATAAGGAAACTAGTGCCATATGGAACTAGTGTCCCCAAAATGGCACTAATTTCCTTTTCCCTATATTTTTCCAAATGGATATATTTTCAAAACTAGAACCTCCTAAGGTTAGCCTAGACATTTTTTATCACCCACACAAGAAATAGAATAGTATATATACATGATTTTTATAAATATAACCACTATATGGAAATCAGAATAAAAATACACATTAAAACACAAAACAATTTGAGCATAATAAAGGTTATCAATCCCTATTCTAACCTACTTTTGCATACTACCATCTACAGCAGCCCTAAGCTCAAATTTTATAGATTTCTAGTCTTAATCACATTCAAGACACTCAAGGACACTATCATACTAACATCACTTGCACTTACACAAGAACTTAGGTGGTGATAGCTACATCTAGCTTGATCCCTCCTCAGATTATTGGTATGTATGCAACTCTCTTCACAATGGGGCATTGAGGATGTCCAACCTACCCTACTAACAAACACATTTTTCAACTCATTCCCTAGTTACATGGAGGATTAGATTTTATACAATACATCATTCATTATAGGAAAAATATAGGGTTTTATAACTTGTGTGTGTAGGAATAGACCCTAGAGATATAGATAAAGGTGCACCTAGAAGCTTAAGATAATCCTACATAAATGACACTACCACCACTTACCAATAATGGTGTTATTATCCAATTATGGTGTTAATATCTAGGAGGGATTATAATATTGGGATCTAGTTTATGATACTTAGAATATCTTCCACCTCAGTTTATAGCACCTAGATCATTCATATCTGGTGTTTTCCATCTAAGTCATTACTTGCACTATTTATTACTATTTTTATAAAAGTAAAAGCTAGCCAATTCTATAACAAATCAGTGTCTATATTTCTTGCATATTATTTCCCTAATTTAGTCTAATAATATATTTAACAAACATAATATTTACACTTCACTAATTCTTAAAAGGTTAAAACATTGGGTGAACCTAACATACTTCAAATATTGCATAAACCATGACCCTAAATAACCCAAGTGTTTACATTTATAACATCTACTCAATTTTTAATATGTAGCCTATCATCATGATTATCATGATGGATGTCATTTTATACTTCATGCTATAAAGTATTGTACTTTGTTTATCAAATTTATTACCATCCATTAGTAAAAAAGTGCACATGTATGTCACTCCTCTCATGGATAATGTTATATCTAAGCTTATTTTACACATTCGTCCTTCCTCATGTGAGTCCCATATTTATGAGGATCATTTATACATGACTCATTTTGAGTTACCTCTAGTTACTACTAGACATCAAAGTGCTTAGAGGACTCATTTTATTTTACCTCCACCTAGACTAGTTGATTATCCTCACTCTTATCCCACCTATACTACTCTCCCCTAGCAAATAGTATATATTTTGGTTTGAGTTGTTACTAGGTAGAATAGGGTGCCTATTTAACCTACATAGGAGTAGTGTAATCCCACCATCCCTCCTCATCCCAAACACACTATAGCTTAACATAGAGATCAACAAAGAGAATTTGATATTATGGATCAATTGAGAAATACACCCACTAATATATCCATATTGGCATTACTTCAAAAGGCATCTATTTTTAAGGATAATATTTTTCAAACACTCAATCATACATCTTTACCTCGTGACATAGATCTATCTTACTTTGCATTTATCATGAACACTATCAAGGATGTTAAGGATGTGATATATTTTTCCAATGAGGAATTACCCCCATAGTCAATAATTTCTCAAAATTTATTGATTTTAATTCAAGCACAAATTAATAGCATCTCTATTAAATGAGTTATAATTGGTAATGGTTTTGGACTTAACATATGAAACATCACATTTCTACATATCATGGGGTTTGATATAGAATCCATTCAGAGATATAAGAATATCATAGGTTTTGATGACATTCCTAGATAGACATTGGGTTCTATTGGATAGAACATCATGATAGGTCTAAAAACCTTACCTACACACTTTTAGGTGATGCCTAATCATTTTCATTATAACTTATTAATCAAGAGACCTTAGATACATGTTATGGAGGTTGTACCCTTTACGTTACATATATGTATCAAGTTTTTACATGATGGATATTTATACACTTGTTCAGTAGATAATTATCATTTAGATATTGTAGATTGATCAAGCATACTACCCTAAGTACATCTTTAGATGGCCCACCTCATGTTCTCATAGAATCCCAACCTCACAAAATTATAATTAAGTATATACATACATATGAGGTTGGGAGTCTAGAAATACTATTCCTACACATCCTCCAGATCTTATTATAGCACATTTAGTTTCATCGATGATGGGTGAACAACCTATCATAGTTCATATATCCCCACCAAGGGTAGATGATGAGTTTCTCATAGCATATTTACTCTTGACCAAATTTGACTTTTTAGTCAAATTAGGGAACCTATAAGTAAAAACTTAACTTTATACTTATATAAGGGGTGTAATATGATTTTCATGGGGTGTATTATATGTTAATTAATTTCAATTTATGTTATAATATCCTTAGTCATTAGTTTTTTTAGTCCCTTTAGTCATTTTAAGTCATTTTAGGGGTCAAAAAGGTATATTTAATGAGTTGTACAGGTTTATTTGGAAATTTTAAGGTTTAAAAATGTGATTTAATGCCCCATGTGTCCTAATAATCTTAATTAATTGACAAAACTAAAATATGGTAGGTTATACAAAAGAAAAGGTAGTTTTCTTGAAGGAAAAGAAGAGTTTGGCACGTGTACAACCTCCTTTGGAAGTGTGCCACATGTGAAATGATCAATAAGTGCCTATTTAGCTTCTCCATGCTTATTTTTATTTTTAAGTGTCATGTCTTACTCAAAAGCATTCTACTCCCATTTCACCCCTCTTAGCAAGCAGAAGTAACCTTCAGGTTTTTGCTTGGTACGGATAGCTCAGGAAGATTCAAAAAAAATTATTTTGGGAGGTTTTTTTGAAATTAGAGACCTTATTTTCCATATAATTATTTTTAAAAATGGTTTCTTTTGATTCATGAACCATCCGCATGAAGTTGACCTTTCAAATTTGCCTACTAATCTATGTACCCTATAGGTTTTGCCTTGGTTTGAGAATATTCATATAATCCACTTATTTATATTATTTATATATGATTTTTACTATGTACCCACATGTATCCCATAATTTTTTCATGTTTAATGGTGTTTAGATAAGTAATGTAGCTCACTTTTCAAGGTGTCACCATGTATAATTTCAGCCAGTTTTCCACTTACAAGAGTTTGAATTCCATATAGAGGTTTTCATGTGAATAGTATATGGTATATTTACATGTATTAATTCCATATTTACTACCTATTTTCTAGTTTTTTCTACATAATTCCATGTTTATATCAAACTCTCAGTTTATTGTCATACTCACAATTAGTTTTCTGCCTGCCACTTAGTTGCAATCATGTTTTGAAACTCTGATCATGCTTATAGATGAAAAAAGGGAAACTCTAAATGGTGTTTGATATGTTTTAGTGTATTAATAGTTAGTTATATCCTTTAAAATAACACAAATAAGTCTATGATGGTAGTCATGTGCAGCTTATACATTTTGGTAGCCATTGATGCCCATCTATAGGTATTTCATGAAATTCAAGCATGTTGAAGAGGAGATTTTAAGTTATGTAGGGTCTTTATTATGAGATTATTACTTTTGAAAGTCTTGAGATGAATATGCAACTAATAGAGACCATAAAATAGGCATCTTACCCATGCTTTCAACCTTGTTGCCTATACAAAAAAGGGCCACCTACAGATGATACTAACAGAGGACTAAGAATGCATGTATGGGAGTGTTGAAATAATTTGGAATTCTCCTTAAAATCTTGAAATGTTAAGGAGACCACTAAAATTCATGTTTGGTATGTTATGTGTGTAGATAAAGAGTGAATAATCCTTCTAGCATTCAATGATCATTTTTTGAGACACAACCCCTAAAAAGTGAAAATAGAGGTCTTAGGGGTTGTTGTAGGCCTCTTAAAACATGTCTGCCAAGGGCTTTTAGATATCTAAGTGGGTGAATATGATATCCCTCAGCATATATAGGAATAATTTCAAGAATTAAATTAATAATATTGATGTAGGGTGATGGTTTAAGGGCTCAAAGTTGCTTGAAAAGACACTAAATACAAGCAGTACTATCTACAAGCTTGAATCCTAAAGAGACGTATGGTCAAAAATTAGGACTTGCCAATGCATGAAGGTATTTAAAAATGTTTCAAGGTGATATATATGATCCAATTATATCATAATAATATGGAACACTTTGTTTTGACCCTGTACTCATTTCTAATCCATATAAATGACCCAAAAAGTTCACCTATAGCTAACTAGCAGTTTATTAAGCTGAAAGGTTAGGCCTAGTTGATGTGTTTGGTAAAGTTGAGGTGTTTGAAAAACTTGGAAGTGTTTTTTTATGGTTTAAATAGTATCATTTACTCTTTCACACATCATAAATAAGATTCAAGTGAGATAATAGTCACCTACATGGGTAAAAGAGCATAGTATCTTAGGCATTAGGTAGAGGACCAAGTTTATGAGCTCAAGGTTACATATGAAGAATAAAAAAAGAGGTTGAGGTGATGGAATAAACATAAAAAAAAATTATTCAAGGCAATTATCACTTATATAAACCTTTTCATGTATTAATAAACCTATGAAATCTTTTTAAACCCTTGTATACACCTACAGGTATATGTAGTAATGATAAAGATAGTGAGCAGATATGATGTATAGTTAATGTTTGAGCCTATAGAGGGTGAAGGAAAAACTAATGAAAAATGACCTAATGGATTAAGGGGGAAACTCATTAAATTTTTTTCTAGACTCCAACAATCATAATGACATACATGTCATTATGGAAATAAGGAGACATAATCAAGTAGGGGACATACAGTCTTACCTAAAGGAAAGGGTTTTAAGGGTTAGAGTGTATATGAAATAATGGAATGAATAAATAGAGTAATAGTTTTGTTTATAACTTCAAGGATATACTCAAACACCATTCCTAATTCCTAATTCTCAACATACACCTATAGGTAGAGTTTAAGGAGTAGTCACAGCCAAGGTAATATACTCAGCCAGCTAGGCAAGGGGGATAAGAAAGCATAAAGAAGTATGGATTGACGAATTGAATATGAAATAACATAATAAATTATTTTTATTCCTTAAAAATTTTATCTATAATACAAACCATTTAGATAAGAGGATTTCAAAAATAAATGCATAGTCATTTCTGACTGTCACATACACAGTCCATTGCCTAGAGTTCAGTCTCAGATTTTAGAGCATTTGAGGGGCCAAACATAAAACCAAGGGATGAAAAATTATGGAGAGAATATCTACCACATAAATAATCCTCTAAAATTTTAATATAATTTTATATAATAAGGTAAGTACCCCTTATTCTATTTAAGATAGGGGGTACTTCCCCTCATGGAAACTCTAACAGGTTTTGAGGAAAATGAGTGATAAGAGGAAATAGGAGTTAAGAAAACCATAAAGGGGGTCTGTGAAATTTTAAAACACTCAGTATAACATGATAATTACTTCACATATGGAATTAATCCAATAAAATGCCTTGGACCATTAGGTTTCTAGGTAGACCTTAAAAGGCAGAGTTGGTTTAGTGCCTAAATGGAAGGTCAGTAATACTTCCAGCCTTAGGTATGTAATATAATTATTTTGGTCATGTTTTTTTGGTAAGAAAATATTTTTTCAAGATTTTATATTGTAAATTAATCCATGAAGGGTTACTTTTAGACTTCAATGTGCAAATAGGCTACAAGATCACCATTAAGCCTAATAACCAAATGAGGAATCATCCTCATTTCTAATATGAAATAAAGATATAAATGGATTGAGACATAATTTTTGGGTCATAATAGACATTTTAAAGCCATTATTATTCAAAACAAGTCATGAAGAAGCCATTTTCTGGTCCAAAATCACCTCAGACCTCCAAGGAACAAGAAAACAAACTTGATATGTCAAGTTCAAAATGCTCACATTTTTTTGGAGGGTTTGCATGGAGGACATAGGAGTTAAATTATGTTATTAGGGGTCTTTAATGACATATTTTTGTAATTTATTTGTATATTAAAAATTTTGTTTCTATGAAACAACCTTAAGAGGTCAAATAGGTCTAAAACCCTTGCAAGTGACCAGTTTATGAAAATGGAGATAGAACACTGATATAATGGAATATTTTTATCATGAAACATATTTTAAGTTGTATATAACTCTCTCAATATCCATTTCATGCCCTTTGGATGTACATAATTCTATGGATGGAGTGAGAAAAAAGCTATTTTTGACCATTTTTTATGTCGTGTAGGTCCTAGGAGGATTCTAAAGCTAAACCAAATTTGGTAGAAATATTAAGACTTTTTCTAACTCTTCATGTCCATTTCATACCTTATAAAAACATATAGGTTCCTCAATAAGAGCTCTCACCTTAGCCAGTCAAAACTAGCCTAATAGACAAGCTAGGGAGAAGTGCAAAAACTTCAAGTGAATAGATTTTTAATGTGTACTTTGTGATTATAAAGACATTGAGGGTATTTATATGTGTCATTAACTTCATTACATATATTTTAATGATAAAATAAATCAAAACTTGATGATAAATGTGCAAGGTGCATGGAAGAGTAGTTTTCTTGATAGTAGATGATGATTGCTCCTCTCCAGGTGATTTTAGATGACCAAGCCTACAAATAATGCATGGAGAGTCATTTATGATGTCCTTAAACTTTATTCCAATCATCATACTTGGTCCCAATAAATTATAAGTCATTCAAATATGGATAATCATGTAGGTAATTTTTTACCACTTTTCTTGAAGTTTAGGACTTAGATTGACACTTGTAGATCCAAAAATTACATGGTTCATCCCACATCCCCTTATCATGCACAAATAAATTATTTTATTAGCTTGACAAGTTTCCTTGTGACCTTTGTACTTGTATCTTCTTCTCTTTCTCTCTCAAGTTCTATAAGAACTAGCCATTTCAGCCATTGTATTTGATGCTCCACTTGAGTATGGTGAAGCCCTACTCAAATGTATACTTTTTGATCAATAATATTACTTATGTTTACCTCCTCTATGAATTTTCATAGTGTTTTCATTTGAATTTTTTGATTTTTCATAAGTGAAGACTATGGATTCCTTAGTATGTTATTTCATTCTATCATTTATTTGTAGTTGGAAAGCTTCTTCTTATAGGACATGTGAAGTATTCTAGGAAATGTCTAATATGTATCTAGTTATCCTATTCATTATTTACCTCATTTGCCTCTTTTCTAGTCCTCCTAGCTTTTCACATTCATCCATAACCTCACAATGTAACATTGATGTGAGAAGATGAAGATTGGAGAAGTGTATGTTCAGTTTATCCTTTGATTTTAAGTGTGACATGTATATGGTTGGATATCATCATGTTATTTGGTGTATTACCTCCATTAAATTCATTTTATTTTAGTTATACTTCTCCCTTTTCAACCCCCAAGTTAAGTGTAGTTGCAATCTAAAGTGGTACATCAAGGGAGCTAGCCCTATCTAGAGATTCACCTCATCCTTAGGCTACCCACAAGCCTAGAGGTGTTTCCATTATGCCACTTGGATGAGGATATCTTTTCATCTTATTAAAGGGTGAAAATCCAAGTGACAACAATTTTTAGCACACTCAATGGGACTCTTGATCTAAGAGGTTGAGATATTTTTGGTGTTGTCTCTCAATAATAAACCTTTGGAGGCATATATTAAAGCATCAATAGTGACTCCAAAGATACATCATCTGGTCAAGTAGTCTAGGTTATCCTTTGAAGATTGTTGGTAATGTATTTCTTTGTGTTCTTGTTTTCAATGAGGTTCCATTGCTAACTTTGGTGTTTAGTTTTGTTCTCTACAAGTTGGTGAGACATTGCAAGCTTTTATCATTCCTTATCAATATAAGCAAGTCCTTGGTCAATCTTGTCATGATCCTTACCAGCCTCAATATTAATTTCATTATCTATAATATGATCCTTGTCATCCCATGCATGAAGTAAATCAATCCTATAATCAGCCTCCTAAATGTTTTGCTCCTCCTAGTCAACCTATTCACTTCTCAAGCCAACCCATTTCCACCTTTAAGAAGACACTAAAATTCCTTGGACCATTATAGTGAAAGGAAGAAAATCATTTTTTTTTCGCAAGGTTTGACTCCCCTTCCTCAAGAGTTCCCAAAAGAACATCTTACTTTGCATTCTCAATCTGATTGTGAGCCCTATGTTCCACCTCTACCAAGTAGTTCCTTTTGTCCTCATCCCATTACCCTTTACCTTGATGGACCAATGGTGTGGAAACTAAAAGAAGATAAATTGGTTGAGGAAAACTTATAACTCTTACTTGAAAAAATTGCAATTCCTTGGAATCCTTATTGGGCTAGGTCACCAGATTTCAAGATGCCTAGTCTTGGCATCACTAAAAAGGAGATTGAATATATTTCAGCCCTTGAAAAAGAATATCAGAGTATGATAGCTAAGTTTCAATTTGAAAACCCTCAATAGGTACTAAGTGTTGAAGAAGAGGTGAGATCTTGTGTTGTATTTCCTTGTTTGGTTGATGGTGAAGCATACACTTCTTGTGTTGAGGAAGAAATCTTGGAAGAGGTCCTATTGAAATATAAAGAATAAAATGAGGGAGTTTTTCTTGTTATTCCCCATCATGATGCTAATCAAAGTAAAGATGATGGATTTTTTTAGATATTTGAGGAAACTTTCAAAGAATTTGAATCTCTCAAGGGGTCTACAACGCCTTTAGAATTGGTTACAATATGGTAAGAAAGATGACATTGTTCAAGATGTCTTAGATGATCAATATGAAATTGTCCAACATGTCATAGGTGAGAAATAAAAAAATCCACGTCAGCATTTGGAGGTCAATACAAACCTCTATTGGCCTCAATCTTTCAAGGAACAAGAAATCATTCTTTTTGAGACTATGCCTACAAAGAAGATGAAATTTGATCATAAGAAAGAGAATGGGAAGAAAAATTAAGTATGTGTACAAGGTCAAGAGAATATTTCTACATTGGATACCTATTTAAAGATGATCTACTTGATAACAAGTCAAGTGTAGTGCCAAGGAATAGGTATGGTCTATCAAATATTCAATCTAAAGAGCAACATGATTGGCACCCTCGCCCATCTCATGTAAAAAGAGACTCAAGAAACTTTCCCTTTGATCCTATAAAGGTAGGTATAACTGATTTTTAATTTTACATAATAGTTGTTTTTAGATTCCCCTAAGTGTTTTGAGCACATTTGTGTGTGTGTGTTTGTTTTCTTTATTGTGTGTGTCCTTTATTTTGTGTGGTTGAGGTAGTCATTAGTTGTCTTGTCCTGGTCAAGCTCAAAGTCAATGGTCAAAATTTCCATTTTTTGTCTCAAGATTAAAATGACTCCTAATCCTAATGGATTGATAAGGCTACTAGTCTAGTTAGTATAGTAGGCATACTACCCCTATGAGTCACCAATTTGTTAACCAAATTTGACTTTTTAGTCAAATTGGGGCACCTATAGGTAAAAACTTGAATTTATAGGTATATATCAGGTGTAATATGATTTAAATTGGATATATTATATGTTAATTAATGTCAATTGATGTTATACTATCCTTGTTCATTAGTTTTCTCAGTCCCTTTAGTCATTTTGAGTCATTTTAGGGGTCAAAAAGGTACATTTAATGAGTTGTATAGGTTTTTTAGGGAATTTGAAGGTTTTAAAACATAATTTAATTTCCCATGTGTCCCTATAATTCTTAATTAATTTACAAAACTAAAATATGGTAGGTTATGTAGAAGAAAAGGTAGTTTTCTTAAAGGAAAAGAAGAGTTTGGCACTTGTAACGCCTCCTTGGGAAGTATGACACATGGGAAATGGTCAGTAAGTGTCTATTCAGCTTACCCATGCTTATTTACATTATTTTTTTCTTTGGAAGTGTCATTTATTTCTCAAACCTGTTCTACTCTCTTTTCACCATTTTTGGCAAGCAAAAGTGACCTTCAGGTTTTTGTTTGGTACAAATAACTCAGCAAGTTTCATGGAAAATGATTTTTTTAGGTTTTTTTACACTAATACACATTCATTTATATAAAATTATTTTTAAAAATGGTTTCCTTTTCTTCATGAACCATCCTCATGAAGTTGACCTTTCAAATCTACCTACTAATATGTGTACCCTACAAGTTTTGCCTTGGTTTGAGAATATCTATACAATCCACTTGTTAAGATTAGTTTCAGATGATTTTGATGATGTCCCCTCATGTCTCCCATGATTTTTTTCATGTTTAATGGTGTTTATATAATCAATTTAGTTCACTTTTCAAGGTGTCATCGTGTGTAATTTCAATCAGTTTTCCACTTGCAGAAGTTTGAATTCCATACAAAGGTTTTCATGTGAATAGGATATGATGTATTTAAATGTTTTAATTCCATATTTAATATAGAATTTCCATGTTTTCCCTCATAATTCCATGTTTTGATCAAAATTTTAGTTCATTGTCATACTCACAATTAGTTTTATATCTGTCACTCAGTTGTAGACATGTTTTAGAACTCTGATAATGCTTATAGATGAATAGTATAAACTATAAATGGTGTTCGATATGTTTTGGTGTATGAATAGTCAGTTAAAACCTTTCAAATAGCACAAATAATTATATGATTATAGTCATGTGTAGCTTATACAGTCTGACAGCCATTTGATGCCCATCTACAGGTATCTCATGAAACTCAAACATGTTGAAGAGGAGATTTTAAGCTAAGTAGGGTATTGATTATGAGATTAGTAATTTTGAAAGTATTTATATGAATATGAAACTTATATAGGTCACAAAATATGCATCTTACCCATGCTTTCAACCTTGATACTTGTATGAAAAAAGGGTCACCTACAGGTAATACTAATAGAGGAATGAGAATGCATGTATGGGAGTGTTGAAACAATTTAGAATTCTCACGAAAGTCCTAACATGTTAAGGAGAACACTAAAATGCATGTTTTGTATGTTAAGTGGGTAGATAAAGAGTAAATAATCCTTTTAGCATTCAATGATTCAGTTTTGAGACATAGTCCCTAAAAAGTGAAAATAGAGGTCTTAAGGGTGGTTGTAGGCCTCTTACAACATGTCTTCCAAGGGTTTTAAGATATATAAGTGGGTAAATATGATATCCCTTGGAATATAGAGGATTCATGACAAGAATTAATTTAATATTATTGATGGAGGGTGATGGTTTAAGGGCTCAAAGTTACTTGAAAAGACACTAAATATAGGTAATATTGTCTATAGGCATGAATCCTAAAGAGACCTATGGTTGCAAATTAGGACTTGTCAATACATGAAGGTATTTAAAAATGTTTCAAAGCAAAATATGTGATCTAATTATAACATAAAAGTATGGAACACTATGTTTTGACCCTGTACTCATTTCCAATCCATATAAATAACCCAAAAAGTCCACCTACATCCAGTCAACAGTTTATTAAGTTGAAAGGTTAGGCCTAATTGATGTGTTTGGAAGAGTTGAGGTGTTTTAAAAAGTTATAAATCCTTTATTTATGGTTTTAATATTATCACTCACTCCCTCACACATCCTAAATAATATTCAAGTGAGATAATAGCCACCTACATGGGTAAAAGAGCATGGTATCTCAAGCAGCAGGTAGAGGACCTAGTTTATGAGTTCAAGGTTACATATGACGAGTGAAAAAGAGGTTGAGGTGATTGAATAAACCTAAAGACACATTATTAAATTCCATTATGACTTCCATAAACATTTTAATATATGAATAAACCTACACAAGGTTCTTTAACACCTGTATACACCTATAGGTGTGTGTAGTCATGATAAAGACAGTGAGCAAATATGATGTCTAGGTAGTGTTTGAGCCTATACATGGTGAAGGAACAAGTTAAAAATGACCTAAGAGTTTAAGGGGGAAATTAATTCAAGGTTTTCTAGACTCCAACAAGCATAATGACCTACAGGTCACTATGGAAAGAAGGAGACACAGTCAGGCAGGGGACATACAGTCTTACCTAAAGGAAAGGGTTTTAAGGTTTAGAGTGTATATGAAAGAATTAAATGAATAAATAGAGTAATAATGGTGTTTATAACTTCAATTATGTCCTCAAACACCATTCTCAATGTCTAATTCTCAACATACACCTATAGGTAGAGTTTAAGGAGTAGTCACAACCAAGGTAATATACTCAACCACCTAGGAAAAGGGGATAAGAAAGCATATAGAAGGATGGATTGATGAATTGAATATGCAATCACATATAAAATTATTTTTATTCCTTAAAAAATTTATCTACAACACAAACCATGTATATAAGAGTATTTCAAACAGAAATGCATAGTCATTTCTAACTGTCACATACATAGTCCATTGCCTAGAGTTCAGTCTTGGATTTTAGAGCATTTGAGGGGTCAAACATAAAACCAAGGTCTGAAAATTTATGTAAAAGGTATTTACCACCGAAAAATTCTTATAAAATTTTCATATATTCTAAGATAACAAGGAAAGTACCCCATGTTCTATCTCAGATAGGGGGTACTTCCACTCATGAAAGCTCTAACAGGTTTTGAGTAAAATGAGTAATAGGAGGAAATAGGATTTAATAAAACCCTAAAGGAGGGTTTTAAAGTTGTAACACACTCAAGGTAACATTATAAGTAATTCACATATGGAATTAATCCAATATAATGCGTTATACCATTAGGTTTCCAGGTAGACCTTAAAAGGTAGAGTTGGTTTAGTGCCCAAATGAAAGGTCAATACTATTTCCAACCTTAGGTATTCCTTATAATTATTTTGGAATTTTTTTTTATAAGTATATATGTGGTCAATATTTTAAATTTAAATTTAATCCATGAAGGGTCATTTTTAGACTTCAAGGTGCAAACAGGCTACAAGATCACCATTAGGCCTAATACCCAAATGAGGAGTCATCTTCATTTATAATATGAATAAAAAATATAAATGGATTGGGACATGATTTTTTGGTCTTAATATACATTTTAAATACATTAATATTAATATAAGTCATGAGGAATCCATTTTTGGTCCAAAAGCACCTTTGACCTGCAAGGAACAAGAAAACAAGCTCGATAAGTCAAATTCAAAATGCTCACATATTTTTGGAGGGATTACATGGATTCCATAGGATTTTAGGGATGTTATTAGGGGTATTTAAGGACATATTTGTGGAATTTTTTTTCATATTTAATTTTTGGTTTTTATGAAACAACCTTAAGAGGTGAAATAGGTTTGAAACCCTTCAAAACCCTTGCAAGTGACCAGTTTGTGAAAATGGAGCTATAAGGCTGATTTCAAGGCATATTTTGATCATTAAACCTATTTTAAGTTTTATATTAATCTATAAATATCTCTCCCATTCCATTTTTATGTGCGTACTTATATGTATGGGGTGAGAAATAGGCTATTTTTTACCATTTTTTATGTTTTGCAGGTTCTAGGAGGAGTGTGAAGATGAAACCAAATTTGGGAGAAATATTAAGAATTTTTATAACTACACATATCCATTTAATACCTTATAACAAGTCCTAGGTGCCTCAATAATATCTCTCATCTCATCTAATCAAAATTGGCCTAATAGATAAGCTAGGGAGAAGTGTGAAAACTTCAAATGAATGGATTTTTAAGGTTTACTTGGTGATTATAAAGACATGGAGGGTCTTTAAATGTGAAATTTACTTCCTCCCATGTATTTTAATGAGAAACTAAATCCAAATTTGATGATAAGTGTGCAAGGTGCATGGAAGAGAAATTTTCTTGATAGCAGATGATGATTGTTCCTCTTTAGGTGATTACAGATGACCAAGCCTACAACTAATGCATAGAGAGGCATGTCTAAAATCATTAAACTTAATTAAAATCATCATAATTAGTCCCAATTAGTTATAATGTGTTCAAATATGGATAATCATGTAGGTAGTTTTTTTGAGCTAGAATGAGAACTTTCTTGCCACTTTTCATGAAGTTTATGACTTGGATTGACACTTGTAGCTCTTAACCTTGAATGGTTCATAAAAAATCCCCTTATCATTCATAAATAACTTATTTTATTATCTTTAAAAGTTTCCTTGTGACCCTTGGACTTCTCTCTTCTTCTCTCTCCCTCAAGTTCTATAAGAACTAGCCATTTTGGCCATTGTATTTAATGTTCCACCTAATTATTACAAATCCCTACTCAAATATATACCTTTTTATCAATAATATTACTAATTTTTACCTCATTTATGATAGTTCTTAGTGTTTTTATTTTTTATTTTTCATAAGTGAAGACTATGGATTCCTTAGCATGTTATTTCATTTTATCATTTGTTTACAATTGGAAATCATCTTCTTGCAAGGCATGTGAAGTGTTATAGGAAACTTATAATATTTAGTTAGTTATCATGTTAATTAGTTCCCTCATATGAATCTTGTCTAGTCCTCCTAGATTTTCACATTTATCCATAACCTCACAATGTAACATTGATGTGAGAAGATGCAGATTGGAGAAGTGTATGTTCAGTTTGTCCATTGATTTTAAGTGTGACATGTATATGTTTGGATGTCATCATGTTATTTTGTGTATCACCTCCCTTATATTATTTTTATTTTAGTTATACTTATTCCTTTTCACCCCCAAGTTAAGTGTATTTTAAATCCAAAGTGGTACATCAAGGGAGCTAGCCCTATCTAGAGATTCACCTCATCCTTAGGCTACCCACAAGCTTAGAGGTGTTTCCATTGTGCCACTTGGATGAGGATATATTTATAATCTCATCAAAGGGTGAAAATCCAAGTGAAAATAGTTACCACTACTTGTTAACTTAGAATAATTATACATTCATAATTCTAATACATATTCTCAGGCCACCATAGAGGATGATCCAACACATATCGATATTGATGACTATTTATGTGGATTAAGTTTCAAAAAAGTGGGCCTAGGAGAGTACAGAGATGATTCTAAATAAATTATACCCATTCATATATTTTTATCACCACTTGTTCAAAATCCTCTAGCTACAAGTTATTACACTTAATTACAAATAGTGGTAGATCCTTCCATTCATTTAGTAAATATGGTTTTATATATATATGTGTGTGTGTGTGTGTGTGTGTGTGTGTGTGTGTGTGTGTGTGTGTGTGTGTGTGTGTGTGTGTGTGTGTGTGTGTGTGTGTGTGTGTGTGTGTGTGTGTGTGTGTGTGTGTGTGTGTGTGTGTAGACTTAGTTATATAGATTCAGACAAGGAGTTCATAAGATAGACCACACCAAATTTTATAGATATAGTTGATAGAGGAAAGATGGTATTACCCACATTCTGAGATAGATCAGTCATCATATTATCACCATAGGAAGGTCAACCCTTTTGTCATTTTCATAGACTTAGAGGATGTGATATTGATACATGCTTAGCATTACAACATAAATGCAATAAAGTTAAGGCTCGAGGCATAATTTAGATCATATAGTCTCCACCTCCATAGATATAAGGACCTTCATAGATATGAGCACTTTCATAGATATGAGCACTATGAAAAAGTCCTTGCTAACACAAATACTCATAGAATGATCCATTAACCATCCATATTTTTGTTTTAGATAGATACATTCCCCATTTGTCTATATATGAGTAATCCGATGCTTATATTTTCACCTTTGCATTTTTAAAAAATATAGGCTCTCAAGAAAAGGAGTTACATCATGTTATACATTATCAAGATTCCATTAGACATATCACACTACTAGTTGCATGTGGCCCCAAGGTGGCTAATACCTTATTCTTTATTATAATCAAGGGAACTCATTTATAAGTTACACTTGGTATTACATGGTTATAGGTGATGTATGCCATATTTGATTGAACATACATATTTTTGACATTTAATCATGAGGTACACATGGTTCACATTTTACATGATGGCACAAATGAGAACTAGGGGTTTCATAAAGATACTCCACGGGTCCAATGTGGTTTACACTTAGACCTCATGAGAGTAATCTTACACAATTGAGCAACACACTATTTAGATGCATAGACTCTAGACTAATGCCAAGGATAAAGCTCCACTAATACACATAGAATGGTATGATGATCATGATGATGATGCCTTAATTGAGTTTGGATATATCCAGTATCCAACACTAGATAATCTCCCACCAAATCCACCATTTGATTTCCACATCCCATGGATATTTTTTTGGGTCTATAGAGACAGTTCACTTTGCTTGTATACTATCTTATTTTATTTACAACATTTACTTCAATGTACTTTCCTTCTCTCTTGATCCTTTTACATATTTCATTTTCATGTTTTTTATACATAGCTTATATCTGGAAAATACAAAAAGAATATAATATGTCAAAAAACATAAAAACATTCAAATATTACTTAGAAAACACAAAATTATAGATTGTATGCATTATTATGTTTACATTTATTATATTTTCCACTAACTACATATGATATATATCTTAGTATATTTGGTTTTATCATACATATATGCTTCACATGTTCTTTTCAATTGTTTGCAGATTAATTATACGACTTAAGTCCACTACACCAATCCAGATTTACCATTATCTACCTACTAGGGGCATATACCCCAAAATATGGGTCATCACTTGACACATTCACCCACTTGTGGGCATCCTATACATAGTTTTGATTATGATGTTTTATCCTTCTATACTCTACATCCCAACATTAGCATTGTTATATCTTGATATTGATCATTGTTACTCTTACTTGGATTTTTTGTTGACTATTACTAATTTAGCTCAACATATGTACATATTAGATCTTACATATATTTTTATTCCATATTCATGGATACTTTAATTTATATCTCCTAGTTTAGATTTGATTATATTTATATGCTTCTTCTATTTGAGGGCATTTAAATATGCCATTGTTATTTTGTTCTATACCACTTTTATTCATAGTATGTATGCTTTAAACCTGTGCCCATATCCTTGTGTTTTTCTTTCTTAATTGTGTATGTAGACATTTAAACATGTCCTTATATGTGTCTCTAATCCAACTTATTTTTTCATTTCATATGTAGACATTTAAACATGTCCTTGTATATCTTGTTTTCTCAAATTTAGTGGCACGTGTCCATGTCCCTTGTATTATGGCCCCTTCACCTACTTTGTGTGCCTCATGTGTTTTGTAAGTATGATTTTATATTTACATCATGGCCATGACACTTTTATTTTCTTGTTACACACAGTAGTTTTTTATGCCATGAGGGACCTCATGCATCTACCCTTCCTACTTGGGTGACATGATGGACATCATGCCCCATCCCCCTAGGTAGCTACATAATTTTAATCAATTTCTTTATATACATTATTATGTCTATCTTGACACCCTTATGAATAATATACATGACATATATCTTACATTAGATACTTATGCTTAGATCATATTACATTATGATGTTATGTATTCACATTATCTTAGATTATCACATAGTTATCATATATGATTTGATTAACACACATTTTATAGAGTTTTTTATTTTAAGGATAGTTCTTTCATAGGTTTAATAACTCCCCTTAAAATAATGGGAATTCATAAGGGTTTTTCATAAAGTTCAGGGTCTTATATTACATTCACATTACATTTTTTAGCATAGACTTAGTTTTAGAAAATTAGACACAGGTAAACACAATGAGAAAATAGTGACCTAAAAAGTAGTAAAATTTTACATAATATAGACTAGAAGGACACTAGCACCCAAATGGGGACACTAGTTCCACATAGTGCTACTATCCAAGATATGGTGCTACTATTTAGTAGCCTTAGATTCAAAACAACCTAGATTAGCCAGAATAGTATAGTAGGTATAATATAAGTTTACACAGATTTAGTTATAGTTTATTAGTTATACTTAGTTTTTGTTTATATTTATACTAGTTCAACTCATATTAATATCAATTTGCTTAGATTGGGGGAATCATGTGTGACATGACTATTCCCATATTCAGTTTAGATACCCAGATATAGTTTATTACAACTCAATCTAGAATCCATATGCTTAGATATTAAATTTGGGGGCATGTAAATGGAACATTAGTTCCATATGCTCACTTACACACCAATTGATTAGATTGAATTACAAATTCTATGGCATTATCTATATTGTTTACACCCAACATCATATCCCAAGTTACACACCAATTTCATGCCTTACTCTATCTGTAGTGGTTAGCATTCTTGAGTGGCTTGGAGTTACCTAATGTACTTGAGTAGTTGTAGATCTGACATACATAATTATATATACCTAGTTAGACATTTATATTACTTCATATAGTTTAGTTTTAGATTCATATATTACACCTGGGTAGGAAATGATGGATTCATAACCTACTTGAGTTCTTAATCCACCTACATGAGAGGGTTAGACACATTATGAGTTCAATCCAAGCTATTCATAGGTCATGATCCACCAAATAGGGGTGGGTAGTGATGGATTCAAAATTGGATTGAGTTCTTATATGTTCATATAAGTAGACCCAAATAAGGTCAAAGCAATTTTAGATATGACACCACTAAAGGATTGAAACAATACAATGTCTATAAGGATAGATTTAGGTAATAAGATGTTTTATGGATCAATATTAGATAACAACCTTTTACACATTTTGAATGGGATGAAAATTGTCAAAACAATTAATTCAACAAAGGAATTTTTACATAATCACCTATTCTCATGCCTCCAATACTAGATAGGCATTTTCTCTTATACATTTTTTCTTAAGATCATGCCTTAGGAGATTTATTGGTACAATATGATGATGATCATGGAGGATGTGCAATTTATTACATGAGTCATACACTAGTATACTATGAAATAAATTATAATTCTATGGAAAATCTATGTCTAGCCTTTTTTTTACAACACAAAAACTTTGACACTATATTCTCAATAATGAGACACATGTCACCATAAATGTGGATCATTTGAAATTTATCATGTCAAAACCACATTTTTCAAGAAGTATATATAAATGGGTAATGATACTCATGAAGTTTGACTTAAATTTCATATCTTAAATCCTTAAAAGGAGAATGAATTCAAAGAGATAGTGTTTCCATAGTCCTTTAAGTAATATGAAGATCTATAGATAAACCATATATTTTTTAAGTCAACATTTCAAATCATGCAGCATGAACCATCATCGAGATAAGAGAATAGTATTATTATATTTCAAACTTGGGTTTCTACTTATATATGTTAGTAATTAAGTGTTGTGATGTCGGGTAACTAGTAAATAAGTAAAATATAATATAAAAATAATATTAAATAAGGTAACTATAATAATTATATGTTATTAATTATTGATTGACTAGTTGCAATACCATTAGTTGACTATTCACTAATTAATTATGTTTTTTTATGATCTCACTGCATATCACATTGATGATGATACTTGGACCATGTACTTTGATGAATCCAAGTTTTCCATAGGTGTTGGAGCTGATAAAGTCTTTATTACTCCTTAGGGCCAACTTATACCACTTTCGTATCATATAGGGTTTTCATGTATAAATAATATAGTAGAATACAAAGCATTGATACTTGGATTATGTACCACATACACATTAAAAATAAAATATATTCAAGTGTATGGTAATTTTCAACTTGTGTTTAATCAATTTTCAAAATTTATCAAATAAAAGATGAAAAATTAATCCTAAACAAGTAAATGGTAAAATGACTGGCATACTTTCCTACATGTTAAATTGAAAACATACCTTGTAAAGATAATAAACATGTAGACATTGTGGCTAATGTATCTTATATTATTTATATTGGCATCAATGATTATCATTGAACTTTTAGTATATGAAAATTATGACACTCGAAAATAACTACAACATAGATGTTTTAGAATCATTTATAGCTACTTAGGACAAAGTTAATTTAGAATGGTAGAAAGACATTTATAATTTCTTATATAATGTTGTTATTCTATAAAATGCTACATGAAATTATAAACATAAATTGTAATTTGAAGTGATGCATTATGTCATAATTAATGGGGCCTTATTCAAAAGATTATTTTATGGATGGTTACTTTGATGCAATAGCCATGAGGAGGCTAAGATCACTTTACTTGAGGTACATGATAATGAATGCAGGGGGAATTTTTGAGAGAAATTGATGTCTTAAAATATTTTGATGCAAGGTTAGTATTGGCTAGTAATGGAACAAGAATGTTAAGAACATGAAAAATATGCCCTCAATGTAAAAAAAAACACAATAATTTGAATCTTGAAACATTGTAGGAATAATAATCCATTATTTTACCATGGCCATTTTACCTATGAGGATTTTAATTGATTGGAAAAATAAATCCAAGATCATCATAGGGTCATAAGTTCATTACTATAGCTACAGATAATTTTTTTAAATGGGTGGAGGTTGTACCATTGCAATCAACAACAGGAGAGGACACATGTAGGTTCTTAATGGCAAACATCATTTCATGATTTTTTTCTTCCATAAAATAATTAATAAATAATGGAATATATTTAAAAAATAGTATAGCTAAGATATTTTTTTATAAATATAAGATTCATCATACCTTATCCACTCCTTATTGTCCACAAGGAAATGGGCAAGTAAAAGCAACCAATTAAAAAATAATTAAAATATTAATCAAAATAGTTATAAAACATGGTGATGTTAGGAATAGAATACACAAAGTGATATTAATTAAATAAAGATAGAATTAAAATGCAAAAAAAAATATAATATAGACACAGATTTAATGTGGTTCACCCAATATGGGCTATGTCCACATAGAAATAGCTAGTTCTTCTCTTTATTCAATCAAACAAAATGAAGGGATAAAACCTACAATACATTCATGTCAATCTCTTCTTCACTCACATATAGCATGCCTCCATAATTATAATACCTTCATATCAAAAGGAATGTTACATATAAGGAAAAAATGCACAAACACAATTTCTACCATTAGATCTATAACCTAATAGTGAATGGTCTAAATTTACTATGAAATTACAATATTTTACAATGCATTTTTAACTGAATTTTTCTTTAGGGGTGCTTCCCCCAACCCTCCACCAGGGGATTCCAAGTAGTTCATCACCCCTTGAACCCCCGTGGTGACCATAGTTAGGGTACATTACCCCCCCCCACACACCCCTTATTGGGAACCAGGCATTATATTAAGATCAGACTCCACCATCCAACAATCTGCCACTTGAAGACTGATTATTGCAACTCCACCACTACAACTCTTCCTTGGAATTTTATTTGGCCTTTGACCCTAATATGTTTCTCATCTTATTTGTTATCCCTGAATACCTATTGAAGTTGAAAAAATCTCTAGTTTCTCCTTTATGACTACTTTTTTTATCATATCTATAGGATTCTGACTTGTATGGATCTTTTCCAACTTCAATTGACCATCCTCCAAAACTAAATGAATGAAGTGATACCTAAGTTGTATATGTTTGGTTCTTGAGTGGAATGTTGATTTATTTGCTAAATGAATCACACTTTGGCTATTAATGTATAACCTAAAATATTATTTCTTATGCCTCAGCTCTTCCATGAACTGTTACATCCATATCATCTCCTTAATAGCTTCTATAGCTATAACATACTCTACCTCTGTAGTTGACAAAGAAACTATCTTCTATAATTTTTAAATATAACTAATTGTTATATCACCAATAGTGAAAACATAACTTGTGGTGCTCCTCTTACCATATAAATCTCTAGCCATGTCTACATCAACATATCTTTGTAAGGTGACATTTGAACCTTCATAGCATAATTGTCTATCAATGGTCCCTCTCAAGTACCTGAGAATCTACTTGACTCCATCCCATTGCTCTTTTCCTAGATTATTCATAAACCTACTGATAACTCCCACTACATAAGAAATATCTAGTCTCACATACACCATAGCATACATTAAACTTCCAACTACTAAAGCATATGGAACTTTAGACATGTAATTGATTTCTTCCTATGTTTTAGGACATTGTTCCTTGCTTAATTTAAAGTGCCCTCCTAAAGGTTTACTTATAGGTTTTGCTTGTTGCATATTGAACCTAACTAACACCTTCTTGATGTACTCTTCTTGAGATAATTTCAATTTTCTATTTGTCTTATCTCTTTTTATTCTCATACTAACGATTTTCTTTAAAACACCTAAATCCTTCATTGTAAATGAATTTTATTTTGTGATCATTTATAGCCTACATGTTAGACCCTTAACAATCATGTCATCTACATACAATAACAAGATAATATAGCTTTCATTATCTAATCTCTTAAAATAAACATAGTGGTCAGAATGACATTTACTATAACCTTGATCTATCATAAACATGTCAAATTTCAAATACCACTTCCTTAGAGCTTGCTTTAGACCATACAAACTCTTCTTCAACCTACACACCATTTTCTCCATACCTTTGACTTTATATCTCTGTGGCTGCTCCATATATATTTCCTCCTCCAAATCACAATGAAGGAAAGCAGTCTTCACATCTAACTATTCAAGGTGAAAATATTCTACTATTATTAAACTTAAAATAGTTCTTATGGAAGTGATTTTTATAACTGAAGAAAATATTTCATCAAAATAAATACCTTTCTTTTGTTCAAACCCCTTTACAACAAATCTAGTCTTGTACCTCCTTTTGCGTCCATCTTCTTCCTTCAACCTATAAACCCATTTATTTTGCAATTCTCTTTTACTTGTAGGCAACTAAACCAAATCCCATGTTTGATTATGTACCAAGGAGTTCATCTCCTCTTTCATGCCTTGCTCCAATTTCTTTTTGGTTTCTACCTACGTTACTTCTTCATAGCTTTTTGACTCACCACCATTAGACAATAATAAATAATAAAGTGGAGGAGAGTATCATTCAAGGAGTCTAGTTACTCTGGTAGATCTTTTAACTACACTTCTAGGATTTTGAGGTACTTGTTGTAGTTTCTACACATTACAATTTTTTAGTACTTTTAGAATTTAATTTTCTATGATTTCATCAAGTACTACATATTTTGTATCTGGCTTTTCTTATTTCTTTCCCTAAAACTAATCTTTGTACATGACCTTTTAATTAAATATCGCATCTCTACTCTTAATGATTTTATGATTTTTAAACTCCCATAAACGGTAACCAAAAGTATTAACTCCATATCCAATAAAATTACATTTCTTGGATTTTGCTTCAAGCTTGGTTCTATTTTCTTTATCAATATGGATAAATGCTTCACAATTCAAAGTCTTTAAAAAAATAATAATCTACATTTTTACCTATCCATTCTTCTTCTAGAATGCCACCATCCAAAGAACTTGAAGGCCCTTTCTTTATTAAGTAAATAGTAGTATCTATAGTATCTACCCAAAACTATAATGGAAACCCTACATGTAATCTGATACTCCTTACATGTTCCATGATTGTCCTATTCATCCTTTTTGACACACCATTTTTTGTGGTGTTCTTGGAACCATCTTCTCTCTATGAATCCCATGGGATGAATAATAACTATCAAATTCTTTACTACAGTATTCACCTATGTTATTTGATCTAACACACTATAACTTAATCCTATCTCATTCTCAACCAAAGATTTCCATTTCATAAAAGTATCAAAAACATAATATTTGTTTGTATGCAATAAACCCAAGTTTTTATAATTACATCATCAATAAAAAGTAACATAATAAGAAGATCCACCAAGCAATGATACTGCAGCTAGTCCCCATACATCTATATGCACAAGGTTTAAATTTTCATCCTTGTTTTTCTTCTTAACTCTGATAAATATGAATCTCTTCTATTTTATATACACATAGTGATCAAAAAAATCCAAATCCATCTTCTTCAAATCTGCCAACAAATTTCTTGACTGGAGAACTTGCATCCCCTTCTCACTCATGTGCCCAAGTCTATGGTCCCATAATTTTGTATCCACTTCTATAGAATCTAAAATAATAAAAGAGTCAACATTACCATTAGGTAAATATAATGTACCTACATTCTCTCCTTTTGATATTACCAGTGATCCTATAGTGACCTTTCATGAATTTTATGCAAATGTAACTATACAACCCTCACTTCCCAACTACCCTGTTGAGATTTTATTTATTCTCAAGTCAGGAACATGCCTCACCTCTTTTAGTAATCATTTGTTCCATTTTGTAATTTTATCTATATCTTACCCTTTTCTACAATTTTATAGGGTTCACCATCACCCAAATAAACCTATCCAAAATCACCTTGAACCTAGTCTTGAAAATATTTCTTATGGGGTGTGGCATGAAATGGAGCCCTTGAATCTAACACCCAATAATCATTAATATTATATAAATAAATGATTAAATCATCTTATAACACATCACACACTACATTTTATTCCTAATTTTTATCTTATTGTCCATCTCCTTGTTTTCCTTTTTGAAACCAACAATCTTTCTTTAGGTGTCCTTTCTTCCCACAAATCCAGCACACCAACACTCCTTTGGATTTAGATAAGCCCTTCTAAGACTTCCCATGATTCCTTGGTCCCTTTCCTATATCCTTTTTTCTTCCCTTATTTTCCATATTCAAATCATTACCTAATGTCTCACTTTTGCTTTTCCATCACATTTCCTCGCTAAGAATAACATCAATAACATCATAAAACTTTAAAGTGTTTGAACCAGATATAGAATTACTCACATCCATTCCAATTTTTTATCAATGAGCACATAATCAAAATATACCTAACCTCATCATCAAAATTTACTCCTACATATCTTAACTAATTTGTGACCATGTTAAATTCATTTAAATGATCAACAATAGACCCACCTTCTAACATTTTTAGATTAAATATATGCTTCATAAGAAAAACCTTATTAGAGGTTGAGGGTTTTTTATACACTCTATCTAATGCCTTTATCACATCCACTATTATCTTTTCTTTTGAAATATTAAATGCCATCGACACTGTCAGGCACAACCATATTATTCCTAGTGCCTTTCTATCAAGAACCTCCCAATCTTCATCCTTCATAGTCATTGGTTTCTTTTCTATTCCACCCAATGGTAGGAAAAGATCCTTCTGATATAGATAGTCCTCCATTTGAATCTTTCAAAGATATTAGTTTTGGTCATTGAAATTTTCAACCTTAAACTTTCATTCTTCTACCATTGCTCCCACTCGAACTAAGAACCTTCTTTTCCTATGAATTTATCTACCAAATAAACTTTTGGCTATGATACTAGTTGTTAAGAATATAGAACATAGAGCAATATTAATGAAATAAAGATAGAATTAAAATGTATAAAACATAATACAAGATATACATAGATTTATTTTGGTTTACCCAATATGGGCTACGTCCACATAGAAATAGCCATTTCTTCTCTTTATTCACTCCAACAAAATGAAGGGATAAAACCTATAATACATCCACTGTAATCTCCTCTTCACTCACATAGAGTGTGCCTCCATAATTAAAATACCCTTAAATCAAAAGGAGGGTTACATATATGGAAAAAAATATACAAACATAATTTCTATCATTAGATATACAACCTAATAGTGAATGGTCTAGATTTACTATGAAATTATAATACTTTACAATGCATATTTAACTAAATTTTACTTTAAGGGAACTACCACTAAACCCCTACCAGGGGGGGCTTCCAAGTAGGTCACCACCCCCATAAACCCCCATAGTGACCATAATGGGGGGATGTTGCTCCCCCATACCCCCCACTTGGGAACTGAGCTTCATAATAAGATCAAGCTCCACCATCCAACAGGTGAAGATTGTCATAATCAATTATTTTTACTTTATGGGAATATCATACAAGTGTTTGCATGTTTATTAAGGATACACCTTATTCTCTTGTTAATGGAACAAACTAAATATTCCTTTAGAAGTATAAATACCATTTTTTTATGTCTCCTTAAAAGACATAAAATGGTTACACAAGTTAGAAATGTTGAATTAAAAATGTATATAGGATATTAGACATATCAAACATTATCAAGATCACATAAATAGAGCATATGAAAAAAAGGTTATAAATTATGAATTCAAAATTGGTGACTTGATATTGAAAGAAAATCAAAATGATATTAATGCAGATAATGAGAGAAAATAAAAATTCAAGCCCAACTAGTTGGTCCCATTTGTGGTTACAAAAAAGTGGGTATGGGAGCTTATCATTTAGATATAATTGAGGGGAAACATATGAAAAAACCTTTGAAAATAATTCAATTTTATTTATATTCCACATAAGCATCTCATTTGAGCCAAATATTTCAAAAGTACAAAAAATCAAAATTTTCCAAAAATCCAAAATTAGGATCTAAGCATGACATGTTTGTTAGTTAAATTATTTCATTCATGTTATTTATAACATGTTGAATAGAGTGGATATCATTTTTTATACATACATTAATTTCATGGTATATATGAGTTAGATCCAGGACATACAAGTTACACACTATACATATATGCATAGATGTAGGACATTGGCATACCCAAGGACCATATAAATATTGGGGGCATCTCTTTCCATACATTACATTGTTACATGTTATATCTTTATATGACTCTTTTTATTTATCTTTTTGATATACATTTAATTATTACACATGTATTTATATTTCATGTATTATTTATGTTTCTACATTTTATGGATATGTCACTTTATTATGATTTAATATTGGCATAGATTGATAGTCTAGGATAGTTTCATTTATTCTATGATTTATTGATGTTATTTCATTTCCCATATCTTAATAATTGATTATGATTTGATTGAATTATAATTTCATACATGACATTGTTTGGATTGAGTGTATCATCATATGCCTTTCTCTTTAGACCTTGGTCTTCTTTCATGATTTTGTTTAATTAAGTTTTCATTACATGACTATTTCTTTAGTCCTTGCTTTCTCTTACAACTATTTTTCATTGAGATTTTCATTATATGAATTATATTTTTTTTGGCCCTTGGCCTTATGAGACATTTATTGATATTGCACTTTATTATATTATTTATATCATGGACATGACATTGTGTGCTTTGAGTGGATAAATCAACCATTGTCTATTGAAATTGATTATTTTTTTGAGTTTATAGTGTTGTGATCCATATCACACACTTTTCTTCTTGTTTTTAGTGTCATGATTCATATCATGCTCCTTCATGCATAGTTCATTATTCAGTACTTATATCAGTGATGGTTATTATTATGTGACTAATTGTTATATCTAACTTGAAATGACACTTGTATGCCTTGAATTACATGTTTCATTTATGATTTAATGATATATTCATTATTAAGATGACATATTCTCTACAATTTATCATATAATTCAACATGATTACATGTTTTTTACATAAAATGATGTGGTTAACTCTTTTATTTTGAGATGAGTAATTCACATTTTACATCCCTAACCTCAAAAGGGTTGCATATTAGTGCACTTGTTATAGAGATTTAAGCCTCCATGAAAAAAATCAAAATTTATCACAAATTATAAGATTAATAGAGTTTATATTGGTTTAAATTATTATTTTGGATCACATTATGGGGCATGGGCATTATTCATCCATGTACACACTATTACATTTTTCTATTATGACACAATAACACCTAGAAGTGAGTATTTTGAGTCGATAAGTCTATTTTTAGTAGTTGATTAAGTTAAATGAGAATTTTTTTTAGGTTCAATGCCATCAACAATGTAGGCATTACTCGGTGATCCAAATATGTGGTTCCTACATTTAATCTTAAGTTTAAGATCAGCTATATGAGTATTGTGGTTGATATTATACACCTTCAATGGCATAGGTACTACTCCCTCTTCAATTATGGTTGGAGAATTTATCTTCACAACCCATGGCCTTGTATTAATACATAAATTGGTACATGATCACCCCATAATTCTATAAGCACTTCAATAAGGAATCAAATTTATCTAGTGCTTCAACAAAGAAGCATTATTTCTAATCACATGTCATATGGAAACATGGATCGCCCACTTATGTTTCTTCCTTGCTCTTTAATTTTATAAAGTTTATATTTCATTTTATATTTCAAATTTCATACATAGACATTAATTTTTCATGTTCATTTCAAGTTACATGGGTCAATTTTAATATTATTAGCCTCCTCCTAAAGACAAAGTGCATTATACACACTCATGTATGCTTTTTTATCCTTTTACACTAGAATTTAATTTAATTTCAATACTATAATAAAGGGGGTCATTTGTAGACACTCAAATATTATATTAAATACTTGACAATTTTAATTTTGACCTACCTTAAACTTACATGACTTATGCATACACATATGGATCTTATTTCCCTTATCTCACATCCACATGCTTTCCATAGGTCCAACCTTCTCAATTTTCTATTAATCACCTATAAGAATTCCATAGTCTATGATTAACCTACTCAAAATCATATTTAGACTATATCTAGTTCATCATATCATTATTCATGTCTCTTAGATTACTCTGTAAGTCTTGGATTGTCATAAATTTCTAGATTTATTCAAACCAAACAAACTCATATTATGTCAAGCAACAATTAATTTGTAAATTTTAAATCTTACTTGTGGGCCTACTTATACATTTCACATGTTAGTGGCATGAGCAAGTAACCAAAGATGTCCATATAAATAGAAAATGTATCTAATCCTATTCCCCATCTATACTTCATCAAAGATACATATTTACACTTATCCACATTTAAATTGAATGCCCTAATATTTCTAGTTTAGTCATCAGTCACAAGGAGAAGGTGGTGAAGTAAACATACCCCCTATTTATGAAAATTGGGGACCCATGTGTTAAATTGTTCAATTTATACCTTAAAATTGAAAATTCACTTGATCATAATGTCATTAATATGTTTCCACATTATTGTATTTAAATATCATCCACCGCTTGGTCTGGTTGGTATTTTTTTTCATGGTTATGCTTTAGCTTTATCTAATGTTGCTAATAGTGGATCTCTATGTTTTAGATCATAGGTTTAATGGAGCTCTCTTTGATGGGATCATACTTGGGTTTCATAATTTTAATTATTTTATCTCAATTTAACCTTTTACTATCCTTTGGTCTATTAAAAGTCAAGTTGAATCCATGTTCAAGCTTCCCAAAAGACCCTCATTCATAAATCCTAGCACAAGATTATTTTAAACCAAATTCAAAAACTAGCAGGAACAATTTATGTGGGAACATTTTAAATATGCTATAGACTTAATCCTAATTTTTATCCTAAGGCTTGGTCATTTTCTTCAACATAACCAAACCTTAGCCTAAAAATTACTCTCTCGATGCCCTTTAGGTCCTGAGCTCCTTTGTCTCCTTTTATTTTAATGTGGTCCAACCTTAATACTATAGGGTCCCTTTTATTAAGTTCTTTGCATGGTCTCTCTTGTTTTAAGATTAGACTAATGCCTTGGTCCTAAGGCCCCATTCACATTTAATAACATGAATGAGACCTTAGTCTTTATACTTTATCGTAAGTCTTATTTTCCTTGAGCTCTAACTTAAACCACATGTTTCTCTACAAGATCTACGACCAGTATGCATTCAGTTGAAAATGATCGGATGGTATGAGGTAGACTTGATGAGTCTAGAAATTTAACCCACATGACCAATCATGCTTGATCACTTAGATCATGATCAATGGCCTATGGTTAAGTGGATGATGAAGATCAGATGGCACAAAATCAAGAGCCCCCCTTTGTTACAACATAGACTTAACCTAAGTCTTACCCTAAATTTTTATTATATTTATCAATATAATGAAACCTTAGGCTAAAGGTTTATGGTAAGTCCTTTTTTATTATTCAAAGGGTCCATGTTTTATATTTTACAACTTAGCTTAAAGTATTTAACCTAAGTTTTTTATATGGTCCCAAGATTAATTAATCTATTTATGACTGTAGGAACCAATCATAGCCAAATTCTTGGATCATGATCAATGGTTCACACTTATTCAGATTGTTTAATCGAATGACATGTAATAAGTTAAAATTCCCATAAGGCCTATTGTGTTATATGAGACTCATATTTGATGTTCTCATGCCTGTCATTTCACATTCATGAGGATGTCATTGATGTCTGTGATGCCATCAAATTTAATCCCTGATGATATAATACTAGAACTTAATTTTGACATTCACATAAATGTCATTGACATCCATGAGGCCATCATTGACATCTATGATATCATAAAAACTCAAGCTCATGAACCAATCCCACTTAGATAAATGAACATGTTGCTTGCCTTTGCAAGATCAATGGGGTCTCATTTGGAAAATAATCATGCATATCAATGTTAAAATCAATATTTCACCTTGGACTAATTAAAGACCATACTTTGACTTAAAGACCTTTCTAACCAGGTTTAGATTTACATAAGGTCAATTATGAACACCATGGACTTAGCCTAAATTCTTATCCTAAGGTTCAGTCATGTTTTTTAACATGACCAAACCTTAGCATAATAACCCTAGGCTTGGTCCATTTATATCTTAAGACCCCCCCCCCTTTTTGCACTCATTTCATTTATCATGGTTTAAATGTTTCAGATATAGACTTAACATAATTATCTATCCTAAGGTTTTGATTGTATTCATTAATACAATAGAACCTTAGGCTAAATACTTATGGTTATATCTTCTATCATTTGATGTGTCCCTTTTATTTTAATCTAAACATAGACTAAATACTTTAGCCTCAAGATTATTTCATGTTTATTAACATGAAATAAAACCTTAGACTAAAGTATTTAACCTAAGTTATTTACATGATCTCATGATAACTTAAAGTTTATGTACCCTTTTATGATCTATGACTTGCATCTAATCAAGGCAAAATGATCAGATAGAGTGAGATCATTGTGGACTATTCAATAGGAGCCTTGAAGGCTCATGGGACCACCAAGTGGCACATGAGCACTAACCACAAAACTAACAAGGATGCAGAGCTTAGAAGGCCCATGATACTACCAAGTGGCATAACTATGGGGCCCAATATAAAGTAAAACTAATGGCATGAAACTAGTAGGATCGAGATCAATGATCTACATTGATCCATATAGATTGATCCAATGGAGCAAGATCAAGACAAATCTTAAAAGGCAACAATAAAGTTTTAAAGAATTTATGAACAAAATGCTACAAAAGAGCCATAGAGCTACCACATGGATGCCACCTAAGTAGAAAGAGATAAACCAAAGATTTTGTGGGCTTGAAAAAAGAAAAGGTATAAATACAAAAGTCTTAATCAAATCTAAGGCATGAAATCACTTGAGTGTAAATAACTACCACCATTAATACTCAAAAAGACTTGTAAAAAGCCTCAATGTCTATAGAAGCCCTAGTTTTATCTTAATTTGATCACAATCAAACTAGAGAGAGCTCAATTACCATCTAAACAAGTGTAAATTAGCCTTGAGGTTGATTTCAGACCACTAGGTAACAATTTATAAAGCTCACAATCATGATAGCATGAAAGCAAAAAAATAGGAAAGACACAAACTATACTTGGCTTCAGACGTAGAAGGAAGAGTCTTCAAACACACTAAATATAATGTGGTATCATTGAACACTAGGGATAATACTACAACATAGTCACCATCCAGATGACCAGTCTTCACCATGCAATGACAAAGCCAGATGTACTTCATTGTTATTAATGATATTACCAATATCTTTAAGGATTATATAGTTGAGAAAGATATGATAGTGCATGAACATAATTTTAAAAAAAAAATCTTACATTTCCCCCATTTCATTTGAAAGTTACTACAAACTTCCCATACCTTAGGTGGATTTGCCCATAATTAAGTAATGGTCCAGCAAAAATGACCTAAAAACCACCCTTGCCCCATGGTTGTATTTAGGAACCCATGTAGTTTTTGACCCCACTGGAGGAATCCCTGTTACCTAATTTAGGGTAAGAATTATAATGATTATGACATTGCTAAATAAATTGTCTAGTGCCCCTTCCACCACTTATTTCAGCAAAGTTTGGGTCCCTTATATATATATTTCATGGTTGAAAAGGGACTTACTCCTATAAGAGAAATGATCAATATTTGCCTAAAGCAAAAATTCTCTACCATAAATAAAAAGACTAATAATCACCTCTTTATGATCTCTTATCTTTTGGATGCCTTATTGGCCACTACCACAATCCCTAACATCAAAAATTGGTCACCTGATGGAAGGCAAATAGTCTCCCATTATTATTGAAAATTGCATATAGTCAAGTGTAGGGACCACATAAAATTAATTTATGATTGTGTATACCTAGCTTTGGTATAATATATTATAGGGATACCTAGATGAGGGTAATTCCCTTAATTAATAAGTATGTGGAACTCATTGGGGACTTCTAGTTATATCCTGACTACACTGTGATCAGGATAGAGGGAACCTTATGGTAGCCTTTTAGATTATCAGTCTATGTACCCACCAAGATGGATGAGCAAGAGATATCATACCAATTATTCCATGATATTGATGGTGTATGTAAATAAAAAATTAAATGGTTACTCTATCCTTTTCCTTTAACTATAATTATAACTATGTGACAGAATTGGGACAATGTAGACACCATTTATAGGCATAAAGACTCATTCAATTTACAAATTGATGATTTAAGATAGTGGGACCCCTAGGATAATGTTGTGAAACATTTGAAATCCAAATAAATTAACATTAAATATGAACATCAACTTGGTGTCCATGATACAATGTACATTTGAGCATCTTCATTTTTAGAAGTATTAACTAATTAAAGAAGTGCAATATCAAGCTCGAGGCTAGATTGAAGAGAGATGAGAAGCCAACTAGTGAAATATGTAAGATGAATCCTTTACAGTACTATTTTTTGCTAGAACCATCTTATCGGCCTCCATAACAGCCAAGGGCCCAAATTACACAAGGGCTAGGAAAGGAGAAACTTGAAGAAAGACCTAGTGAATGGGCATCATCTTCTGCCCAACCTAAAAAGCTAGAGTCTCCAATTAAATACATTGACATGATTGTGTTGGATCCTGAGCAAACATTAGAGGATGCCTTTAAGGCACTAAAAATTTCTTATGGGTTAGATGAGGAAGATTTTAAGTAAGAATAACCTTAACCCCAAGTTTAAGAAAAATAAAAGGAAAAGGGGAAGGAGATGGTTTTGGACTTAGTCCCAGTGGTTCCCCCATAAAAGAGAAGGGATAAGCTATCTTTGGTTCTTGTAGGAACCAAGAAGCCCAAATTAACCCTCACTCACCCTTTGAGTGAGGTTAATCTCTTCAGTGATGAAAATCCAATTTATGGTCTAATTATTCCTAAATAGTTCATATATGGAAAGTTACACAATATCCCAACTTTGCACCATCAATGGGCCATCACAAAATTTCTCAACATTACAGTTCATGAGGAACTTAATACCTAGATAGTGGCTCTACAAAAGTAAGAAAAGGAAATACATTTGGTTGCTCCTAGGTCTTTAGGTATTACCCAAATGAAATTCTTAGAGCCTTAAAAAATAACACACTCTTTAGTAAGTGTCCATTTTAGCCCAACCACTATTGGATTGGAAAGAGTAATAATAAAGAAAGCTATTATGGGTGGAGAGGAATTCACTTTTTAGAAAGTGGATCCATTTATTGGCTTGACTCTTGTTGGAGGCCAAAGACCGGGTGAGAACCACATCCATGAGGAGGATATACTTGGGTTAGCCAAAGCTTAATTAGACCAATTACAAACTTGTATCAAATGCCTACATTAATGAATAGAGAACCTACAGAGGAAGAAGGAGGATTTGGAGAAATAAGTGGTTTTATCAGTTCCTGATCCCATGGTTGATATGTTTGAACCATCTTTATATGACATGTTTGACTCTCTAAAGTCAATAAGGCTAAGACAATGTGCACTAAATAGGATGTAGTATCCAAGGGCTTAACCACCCAATGATAGAGTTCCAAGGAAAAGATAAAGGATTTAATTATCATCTTTATAGGGGATGAAATCCTAGTTTAAAGATGATCAGCATTACTCATCTCAACACCATCCTGGGTTGATTATGGATAAAATCAATAGTTTGGGTGTATGGTCCAAGTTCTTATAAAGACTCATCAAGGATGATAAAGAGTTGCTGGACAAAATTAAATTACTCTTGGGGACCATGATTTCCAAACCTATAAAGCTCAACTCCATGGGCATCATTTTAGATGTTGAATTTAAACATAGGACCACTTTGGTCATGTAGGAGGTGAGGAGCAAGAGCCAAGGTAGGTCTAGAGGTGACAATAGTTGGATCATGGATATGATCCTAAATATAGAATAAAATATAATCAAGGTGAGGAGCATTAAGGAGGATTTAGAGATAAATGATAGGGACCTTGATGACTTTGTAGATCAAGAGGATGAGTTATTCCTTGAGATAGATATCAATTTAAAGTTAGATAAAGGATAGCATCAAAACGCAATGAGAATTCTACTTCAACAGAGGCAAGGGTCTTCATTATCATAGGGTCCACCAAGTAGTTAAGAATATTCTCTTTTGTAGAAACATTGTAAATTTTGAAAATGGAATATTCTTTTGTAAAGGCATGTGTTATTTGTATGCACATTGCCTAAAGGTCAGTCTATTTTAGAAATTCTAGTGTATTTTAAAAACTTTGTAGAAAGGACAGTTATCTTTTACATTTTTTTCACTGGTAAGTTGCTATAAAAGAATAACATGCTTCCTTAAAGTCTATCGAAGGAACATTGTCATTCATAAATAGGAGGGAGTTTTTGAGGTATAAAAACTAGTGTTAACTTTGAAGTTATTAATACAAGTAGAGAATTCTGAGAAGATTGTCTCATCTTGTTTGTGTGAATTATTATTTAGATTCTCTCTAAATTATCTATTCTGGATATTAAATTTGAATGGTTTTTAGGAATTTTGAATGTGCATCTTTAATACAGGGTTGATAATTTGTGAAAACACTAGATTAGTTGAATGTTCTTGGATTTACTTCATTTTATTTGCTCTGCATAAGGATGTGCATATGATATTTGACTACAGAAGTAAATCTTTAAAGTAAAGCTAGTTCTTGTATTTTTTCATATTATCCTTAGATACTTGCCTAGTGTTTGGTAGGATTTGGGTTTATGTTAATTCATGGTATACATTGGTTAAATTTATGATCAATTGGAATTTAAACTTTGTCATGATTTTTGAGGTAGAGATCAGTAGCATATTTTCTTTCTACCCTACCCTTCCTTTTTTCTCCTTTTTTAACCAGATCACTATAGTTTAGTACCATTATAAATATTCATTTTATAATAGTTTTAGACTTATAATTTGATCATAATTCATTGATATTAGTATAGATCATTAAATATTTTTAAAATATTTTTGAGAGGACCAAGGTGACTTCCAACCACTAATTTTTATAAATATTATGGAACAATTTGCTTGTTTTACCACTATTTCATCATGGGTAACTAGATTACCACAACCTGCTACTCATTCTCTAAATTCTTTGAATTCTAAAATTAGAAGTGTTATTTAAACACTAAGATCACCTTATGGTACATATTTAGGCATTAACATAAGGTCTTATCCAAGTTTAGATCATCTCAATTCCAAGTTAAAATTGTCATTTTCCAAGTGTCAAAAGCTAAATCATAGATTTCATGTATTGAAGGAGCACTATTACATATATCCACCTAATGGGGAGAAATAAATATATTTTTACTTCCATATTTAGAGTATTTGATATGTGAGTAACACTCAACTATTCACTAGGGATTTGTTGGGGTGAGATCAACCTACCATTATTCCCCTTTTATAGGCTTAAACCTAGTGTGGAAAGTGGACCTAAGATCTCAAAGATAAGGAGATAGGTTTATAGAATTATATTCATAAATATATCTTAAAGATAACACATAAAGATGGTTTATGAGTAGGAATAATTATCTATACTAAAATAGAGAAGCAGAATCCACTCAATCAAATCTATCAAGTTATAGATGCTAGCATCATTTGATATTGTTTAAAAGCTAACAATTTTATCCAAGCGTATCTAGAGACTCGATTCCTTATTCAAGAAAATCTTGATCCAATTTTTTAATTTTTTTACCAATTGAATTCATTCTTAGACATGAATAAAATAAAAACATGATACGTATTTTATTCCTTTAGATATTTCATATTTATAGCAAGTGTAATTGTTAAATCAGACTCTGCATTTTACATTCAGATTCATGTTTATTATTTTATATCATATAATTTGAATTAATTTAAAGTTATATATTTAAGATTACACATAATAAAAATATATAAAAATCATCTACATGTTTAGGCATAACAACCTGAGATGACAAAGACTTTTAAAATCCACATGTGAAATATTGAAAAAGACTAAATACTATTAGTCATTACAAGGATCTAAGCTTCACCAATAACATATGTACAAGTTTTGAGGTCATGTTTCCTTATCCTAGGAGTAATATATATAATAAAAAATATTTATAGAGTTTATGATGTGTGTATAGAGTAACATAAATCATAAAATCATCTAAGTGTAATATCTTCCCTTAAGTATTATCAATTTTAAACATATTAAATTGCAATATCAATCTCTCTTTAGCATTCAGATTTGTATGGTAAATGAAATATTATACACATATGAATTTCAATATATTTATCTTATTCATATTAATTTAATCTAAAAATATTTAAAGTGGGGCCTAAGGAAGTCCCAATGCTCTATGTAATATATAGTCATTGGGACACACTGGACAAAGAGCCTGAGGTGGAGGGAAAGAAGAAGGGGATAAAAGAGGGCATTTAGAGGGTGTTAGGTCATGATGTGGGGACCACATAAATTTATTTTTTTTATAAGTAACACATAATTTATACCATTATATTCAAAATATACAAACATCATAAAATTATTTAATTTAACAAATAATAAATGCATAGGGAGTATTTTTAAGTGTTTACAGCTACTTACTTTAGAATATACTTTTCTAATATTATAGTTTAATTTTTGTATTTTTTAGACATTAATATGGTGTGTAATAATAACCAATTATAATTATGTTTATTTCATCCTAAGGCAATATGGTCATTTCCCAAATTACCCTTATAGAATGCAAGGAATTCAATTAAATAAAACTAGGGACTAAATTTAATGGTTGACATTTGCCATAATGCAAAAATTGATGACAAGTATCGATTAAAAATTACCCTTCATATGTTATTACACTTCATAGGAGAATAAGGAAACATAAAGTATAATAATGAATATGTGTATTATAATTCTTTTATAGTTTTTAACTATCTACCCAAAATTTCACCCTACATCTAATTATATTTAATGGCCAAAAGTATAATTATGATTATATGGCCTTGAAATTTAGCTAGATCCATATGAAAGTGTATTAATATATAAATTTTATTAATAATAATAGACTTGTCTTGTGAAAGTGTAAATTTTAACTATTTTTGTAGTTCATGTGGTCCTGTGCAAAAGCAAACTTTAGGGGGTGGCAAAAAATAGAATATTTACTTGAAAAGTGGAAATAAAAATTGTTCAAGAGAAAGATTTTTAGAGATGGTAAGAGGATAGAATCAAGAATTTTCACCCCCTTCATAGAATATTTAGGCACTAAATAATACATTAAAACTAATAAAAATTTGTTTTATAAATATATATTAACTCTCTTTCATCATCCAAACCTCATAAATTTTATATGCAATATAATATTATCACATTTAATAAATCCATGGGCCATTCCAATGTAGATCTCTTCTTTAATAATCTTAGTAGCATCCACTAAAAAAAAATTCAGTTCAACAATATAGAACTAGCATATAAAATTTCTTTATCATCCAATTGAAGGGGATTACAATATAATATAAACCTAAATGAGATGGAAAAAATATAGAAACATAAAACCACACAAATTCCCCCATTACATGATGGTTAGTTTAATATGAATATCTTATTATTTCCATATATTCTTCTTCCCACAAGGATTTATAATAGTAGAGGATACAAGATACAAAATCTCTTGATGGATTCAAGGAGAGATTAGTGAAGAATTTGACATATAAAAATTAGGTTCATATTATTCATATTCCAATTGATGGAATTATCACTTAGGTATGTATTTTCTATTTTATCTTCTAAGACTCAACCTCATGAACAAGGAAAAAATCAATGCATCCCCCCAATATCCATTCTCTCAACTAAGTAATAGTAAAAATAGCATGCTAGTGTGAACCACCTTTCTATCTCTAATTTTGAATTAAAAAATATCTTATCCTTGGTTAATGGATATGAATTGATTTATTATTAAAACTTAACATATAAATTAGATAATAATAAACATAATGGATATTTATTTATAACTATCTAATCATGAACATAATTATGATGATAATGAATATAATTAAGAGAAAATAAAATTCACTAAGATAATTCCATAATATGATGTTTTTGATTATATGTACCCTACTAAAGATAAATAATGTGATGTAAATTTGATTAACATGTCTAAATATTTAACCATTAGCATGAATCAAGTATCACTATATGTATTATCCCAAGTAGGTTTAACGCAAGTACATAATGTGAATACAATCGTAAGTGTCCATATATGTTTAGTGAAAAATGTGTATACATGCAATGCACTTATTTATGAGCTATAAATATTAACTCAACATAAATTAAAAATTAAATATGATGTATTTTATATGCACATTTAGTCAAATATTACTTAGTCAGATGATACAAGACATACATTTGAATATTCCACAGGTGGGTTCATTAGTTAGCTCAAACATAATAAATTATGCATAGCTTATTATTATGTGTTTTATGGATAACCTTCTCTTAATTTGACAATTTATTTTACTATTATTCTATATTGGCATACATATATACATATGTTTTTGCATTTCCCACTCTACTAGCCCTTGGCTTTGCTTTGGTAATGAAATTTTCATTGGCCATTGTGTTTTAATTATTATCCTGATCCAAACATTTATTATAGATATCTTATGATTAAAAATCTTTTTCAACAATTAAATCTTAGTTCACATTCCTTGAGTCATACTAATTACCCACCCCACCATATTGACTATAAATGTTTGCATTCATCATGGCATATATTGAGCTTACAAGATCATACATCTTATATTCCTATATAGCTCTAAAATATTTACATACACACAAATTATTTCACATTGGGGTTATGTTATTATCTCCACATGCTCTTTTTATAATTGATTTTGCAATTCACATTTACATTAAGGACATATTATTTTCCTTCATTTCCTCGAGACTATTTTGTCATTATGTTTGGTGCACATTATGTGTTGATATATGTTATGGATTGTTTAGATCTATTGAATCATTATATTTTTAATACTTACCTCTTAGCCTTGATTTATTAAATATATGTATTCTTAAATTAAAAATATTAAAAAATACAAAAAATTCCAAAATTCTAAAAAATTAAAATATTCCAAAATTTTAAAAACCAAGACTTATGCATGACATGCTTTACTAGTTTACATGATTAATTAATGTTATTTATCATATATATGGTCAATTACATGTCCATTTTCTATGCACATTATTTTCATCATATAAATGAGTGGGATGCATCACGTACAAGTTACATATGCTACATGGACATATAAATTCTTGACATTAATTATACCTAGAGCCTTCCTTTTCACATTGGGGGCATGCCAACCCTGGAGGCATATTGGTACAATTTTTAGGATGATATTTTTTTAATAATATTTATACATGACTTGATCTTGTGTATGTTTTTTAGGGTGTTATTTCTTATGTATATTATGTTTTGTTAAGTTTTATGATGGCATTGATTGATTATGTGGACTAACATTACTTTCTCCATTTTCTATGTACATGATTTTCATGGTATACATGAGTGGGATGTAGGACATATGGGTTACATATGATACATGGGCATATAGGTGTGCAACATTCACTACACATTTTCATATTAGGGGCATGTCCACATTGGGGTCATCTTGGTACATTTCCAAGATTACATATTTTTATGTTATTACATTAATTGTATTAAGATACTTTTTATATATGACTTGCTCTTTCATATACTTCTTAGGGTGATATTTCCTATGGATATTATGTTTTTTTACATTTTATAATGACATTTATTGAGTATGTGAACTAACATTACTTGATTGATGTGTGCTTTATGTTTTTTATCATTATATTGTGTTATTTTATGAGTGCATCGATTGTATTTTATCACATCATTTATTATTTGTGTAAGAGGATCTTCTAGTCCATGTTGTGTCCATGTTATGTTAGATTCAATTTAGAGGGGTGTTGTGTCTTGAATGCTTGTGTACTTCATGATCATAATGTTGTGTGTGTATGTGTGTGGATACATATTTTACTATTATTAAACTTGGTGTCATTATTTATATTAGACATGTTATTACTATGTGTGATTCCATTATTTTTATCATACATTTACTATGTTTCTTAGTATTGCATACCTAGTTGTTGTATCTATTTGACATGACACTCTCACTCCCCTTGCCTCAGATTACATCTTTCATATATACTTAAATGATAATTTATTTATATAATGACATATCTTATTATATTTTTATACATACTATACAAGATTAAATTTTATATATAATATATGATGCACATAACTCTTTATTTTGAGATGAGTTATTCCTAGACTTCATTCCTCACATCAAAATAAGGGCATACATTGGGTTTGTCTTAAATATTCAAGCCATGAAAGATAGATAATTTTCATTTTATGATAAATTATTGACTCAAATAGGACACATTAAACAAATTGAGGCATATGTGGGACATTCCATCTGATTTTGAGGAACAATTGGCATATTCTATGACAATATAAAATAGATTATATGGGTTAGATTAATCATATTTTAATATAATTATTCAATTAAGCAATTTGATATACAAATTATGACATTCTATATCATTTTTTGGTACAGTTGGATTTTATTTAAGGGCATGAATGTAGATCATGCAAACACTTTTATATTTTTATGATGATTATTGGGGAAAGATGGTACTACATAACAAATTTGAATTTGAAATATATTTGTAGTAGTTGATTTAAAGTTCTAATTTTCATGAAAAATTGTTTCAAGGTTCCACCTTTACATATGAACCTATTTTTGGGTTCCAAATTTGAATATGAGATTGTTTAATTATGCCACCAAAAGAGTTATGATGATATTTGTAGTATGGTTGAGGATTTTGCATTGTTCAACTTTTAGTGCTTATCTAACTTAATGAGGGTTGAGGCATTTATACTTTTTAACCCATGGTTTTAATATTTACTTCCCCTTGGGTGAATAATAATCCCATTGAATTCTCAAAATGAGTTAAAAAATGGGTAACTTGGTTTGTGTACCCTCAAATGTATTCATTCCTTGAATTTTCAATTTCAAGTAATTCAATGATCTAGATTATTTTAGATTTTCTATCATGACTAGGAATTTATCTACACATGTTTCCTTGTAATTTTCCATAGAGAAAACAAAAGATTTGGGGCATACCTATCAACACCAAATGTGGTTATAATAGGTGTCAAATTTAATTCTTTTATCATTTTAATATAGTGTTTTTAATATCTCACTAAAAGGGGGGCATTTTTAGACATAGATTTGGTATTAGACACTTAGAAACATCATTTCTAACATATTTTGACATACTTGGACTTTTACATACACATTTGGCTCTTTTTCACACTTTCCATTATCTATTTTCTCACTTATCTTGGCCAACCCAATTTACCAATACACATAATCAAGATCACTCTAGTCTATGTAAGAATGCTTCATAATCCTAAACAAAGTATCATCATTCCAAATCATTGATTTTCCCTATTAGCATATTGATGGAAATAATCACACAATTGTGGTTTACCATAGGTGTCTACTTATATCGATAGTGTCTAAGAATGCTTAATGGCTATTTTTTAAATTCAAATGTCTCCATTAGGTCAGTTTGAACATATTTCACATGGTAGTCATGTGAGAATATCAAATAGTCATTTATTTACAATTCAAGCCTAATATCTTACTCACTTAGCCTTCATATTGAGGATCATTTGAAAAATATTGAAAAATCCACTTACACTCACTTGAAACATTGTTGAAAAATAATACACATCTAAAACCCCTCAAAATAGTAGTGATAGATCCAAGTTCAAATAAAAAACTCATGTCAAGGTTTATTTTTGTCAAGTGTCAAGATCCAAGAATTGCATCACATTATAATATGATCACAATGGTGCGCACACACGTCTATGTGTTATAACTATGTGAAATTTGAACCCTCTTTAAATTATTGGAATGTAGGCAACACTTGGTCACTCAATTTGGAGTGGTTGGGGTTATCTAACACATATTTATAGCCCCCTTTCCAATTCAATTTAATGTCAAATTAATACTAGGATTTCAAGATAATGAGGTAAATCAAGGACTTCTGAACAAAACTAATGACAAAAAAATACACAAAAATCATCTTCAAGTGTAGGCACAACAATATAAGGTGGAACAAACTTAAAAAAGCCACATGGACAATACTATAATTTATTGAACATAGTGGTTATCACATAAATATAATCTTTGCTGACAACATATACATAGATTTTTAGGTCCTATTTCCTAATCCAAGAATTTATAAAGTTAATACATAATATTTAAATAGTTTGTTAAGGTAGTGAGTTGTTAAGTACAAAATATACTGAGAGGGGGGGTGAATTAGTATATTATAATCTGATTTCTTTTCTTTAACCACTCAATCATACATTCAAGATATGCAATAAAATTAAAATAGTAATTAGCACCACACAAGAGAGAGAGAGAAAGACACTAGATTTTTACGTGGAAACCCAAAGTGGGGAAAACCATGGACAACAATCTCAAGTATATTAATGAGCACCAACTCAAAATACAAGTTTGCAAGCACAAACTTGTAGGAGCACCAAGCCCTTTTCAAGCACCAACACAACAACTATTTGTGAGCATGAACCCATAGGAGCACTAACCCCTTACAAAGATTCATGAGCACCAACCCCTCTTATGTATAACACACAACTATCTCTCAATGTTGCTTACTCAACAAATAATATAACTCTACAATATTTCCTAATTTTCTCTCTTCAAAAATAAATATGAACCATGCACTCTCTTGCATATTACAAATGGCTTCTCAAGCTTTTAATTATAACTTTCCAAATGACCTTTGGCCTTCACCCTTTGAGACCCTTCAATCCTCATGGAAAATGGCAGCAAACTTGCATGACCCTTTGTATCCTTGCATTTGAAAAGTCATATGGTGACCCTTCATAAGAAAAAGCATACTTTCTTCTTTTCTCTTTATCTTGGTGACTTTTTGTATTCCTCAAAGTGTCCCTTCATGTAAAAATGTGCCATACCTCTTTTGTCTTCACATGGTGACTCTTGTAATTCCTCAAGGTGACTTTTCATGAGAAAATGCATCCCATTCCTCTTTCATATTTTACCCCATGACTATTTGACTTCTCCATGGGCCCTCTTTTGACTTATATGCAACCAAAAATATATTCATTAATATTAAATAAATATTAACAAACATTAGCCAAGATATGAATATTAAAAACACCATTAAATGTAATGTGGCCTTTATCACCAATAATGCTAGACCTTTGACATCAATGACAATATTTCCAACAATCTCCCCCTTTGTCATTGATTTACCTCAAACTAAAAATGCCACATCCTGCCCACACATACTACCATTTGAAAAACATACAATAACTCCCCCTTACTGTAGTAACATGTATCTATTCCTTGCACCTGTTTCTGCACCTATACCTGTACCTATTATTCTCCCCCTTTGACATTAATGGAAAAGTTCCTACATAGAGCTAACACTTAGCTCGCTCTCAACTAATGCTAAACCTCAATGGTAGGAAGTAAAATAAATTACTCCCAACTTCTCTCAAAAATACTCAAATGTGTCTTTTGGCAGTGCCTTTGTGAAAATATCTACAATCTACTCTATAGTACTGATATATTCCATCTTAACCTTTTGATCTAGAACTTGCTCTCTCAAGAAGTGGTATCTAATGGGAATATGTTTTGTTCTTGAATGCATCACTAGATTCTTCAAAATATTTATAGCACTTGTGTTATCACAAAAAATAGAAATAAGTTCATCATACTTTACCTTGATATCTTCCAAAGTTTGCTTCATCCAAAGCACTTGAGTACAACACAATACTACTGCAATATATTTTGCTTCAACTATAGAAAGTGATACTAAATTTTGTTTCTTGCTTAATCATGATACTAAGCTATCACCAAAGAAGAAAGCTCCTCCACTCGTACTCTCTTTATCATCCAAACACCCTGCCTAATCTAAATTTGTATAAGCAACCAAAGTGAAATCTCTACATGTGGGATACCATAATCCAAAATCTAATGTCCCCTTGATATATCTAAATATTATCTTCACCAACTAAATATGACTATTTTTTAGAGATGACTGATATCTTACAACCATACCTACTACATGCATGATGTTTGGCTTTGATGATGTCAAATATAAAAGACTACCAATCATAGATCTATACAAAGATTGATTTGTAATAGGTGAATCTTCAACATTGCTCACCTTATTTCCTATGCACATTGTTGTGCCAAGTGGTGCACAATCTTCAAAACCAAATTTCTTCAACATTTTCTTGGAATATTTAATTTGAGATATGAAAATTCCTTTATTTGACTGAAATATTTGCAATCCTAAGAAAAATGTCAATTCTCCAAGCATAGACATTTCAAATTCTTTTTACATATTATCAAAAAATTATTTTTTCGTCTTTTCAATAGTTCCTCTAAAAATTATATCATCAACATATACCACAACAATAAATTGATGTTCACCTTCTATTTTGATGTAGAGATTACTATCAGCAAAGCCTCACTTGAAACCTTGATCCTGTAGGTACTTATCAAGTCTTGCATACCAATCTCTAGGAACTTGTTTCAATCCATATAATGATTTATTTAATCTACATACATGGCTACTAATATTTGAGAGAATAAATCCCTCAAGCTTCTCAATGTAGACCTCTTCTTCTAAATTCCCATTTAGGAAGGCAGATTTGACATCCATCTAAAAAACTTTGAAATTTTTAAAAAATGAATATGCAAAAAACATTATAATAGCCTCTAACCTTGCCACTGGTGCAAAATTTTATTCAAAATATATTTCCTCAATCTAAGCACATCCTTTACATAATAATCTTGAATTATTTATGGTCACTTCTCCATTTTCATTCAACTTATTTCTATAAACCCATTTTATTCCTATCACATTATGATCTTTTGGTCTAGGTACTAATTCCCAAGTATCATTTTTTTCTATCTGATTTAACTCTTCATCCATATCCTTAACCCAATGCTTATCATGTCTAGCTTCTACAACAGTTCTAGGCTAAATTTTGGATAACAAAGAAAAATTAACTTGCTCAAATTCACTTACCATCATTTTTCTAGTGTAAATTCCTTCATTTATGTCCTTGATGATGTCACTTTCATTATGATTTTTATGAACATATTTGGATGGAGTTTTGGTGCCCTTTTTCTCCTTCTTCTCATCTTCATCTGATTCTTCAAAACCTTCCTCTTCAATGATTTTAGGAATGTCTACTGGATCACTGATTATTTATGTTCCATCTTCTTCTATCTTGACACTTTCACTTTCAACAATTTTCTTGGTTCTTTTGTTATAACATTTATAAGCTTTAATTTTGCAAGAATAACTAAGAAATATACCTTCATCTGCTCTACATTTAAACTTACTAAGTTTTTCATCTATTCTCTTTATGAAGCATCTGCTATCAAAAACTCTAAAATAATCAACTATTGTTGGTTTGTCTTTTCATAGCTCATAAGGAGTCTTGTCACTATTGACTCTCAATAATGATCTATTCTGAATATGCACTACTATAGAAACTACCTCTCTCCAATATTTATCTTTTATCTTGGATTCATTTAGCATTGTCCTCACAATCTCCTAAACTATTCTATTTTTTCATTTAACTACTCCATTTTGCTATGGAATTCTAGCTATTGAATAATGTATCTTTATTCCATGGTCTTCAAAAAAATCAATAAATTGATCTGACATGAATTCTCCTCCTCGATCTAATCTTAGAAACTTAATCTTCAAACTAGTTTCATTCTCAACTAATGCTTTGAATGCTTTAAAATGTCTGAAAGCCTCTAAAAATTTTTTTAAAAACATTACCCAAGTCATACATCAAAAATCATAAATAAGCAACATGAAATACTTCTCACCTTGAGTACTTTGAGTTCTCATAGGTCCACATAGATCAGTGTGAATAAGCTCTATCATTTGAGTAGTCAAGTACTCTTTTGTTTTGAACCACCTTCTATCTTACTTCCCATGCTGACAAGGTTCACAAAGTGTGTCGGATGGATTTGTAATCTTTGGAAGATTTTTGGCTACTTGCTTCTTGCTTATGTTGAAAAGATTATCAAAATTTATGTTCCCCATTCTCCTGTGCCATAGCCAACTTTCTTCAATCTGACTCAAACAACATATTTGACCTTTGATGTCTGATAGTATATACAAATTATTACCTATTTTCTAAGCATCTGCAACCAACATATCTAAATCTTTTCTTCTAATTTCACAACCTTATACATAAAATTTTAGTATGTGCCCTTGATCACACATTTGAATTACACTCAAAATATTATGCTTAATACCTCTTACATATAAAACATTTTTATTTTTAGTTCTACCATTATCCAAACTTAGTGTACCTTTTCTAGCAATTTTGTTAGTGTTATTATCTCTAAATTTCACTATGCCACCATTGATCTTCTTCAAGGTTATTAACTTGCTCTTATCTCCTATCATGTACCTTAAACATCCACTATAAATAAACCATGGCTTTTCTTCATTTATTGCATGCAAATTAGTTTGCACCAACATAGATCTTTCAAGTTATTTCTTTAGCCAAGAACCTATCTGAACTTTCTTCTTGATGAATGGAGCCTTGAAACTCTGGTCCTTCTTGACTGACCCAAACATGCTTCTATAGTACCAAGATATGTGTCCAAAGTTTTTGCACTTGTAACATATTATGGCCTCTTCATTAAAGCCTGATAGAGGAGTAAAAGAGTTTTGGCTTCTACTTGACTCTACATGACTTTCCTTCTCCTTAATTCTGAAATTGTTAGCTCTTTTTTGAAATTCTAATTTCTTATGACCATATCCATTACACTAACAATAGTAACCATAAAAATAGGACCTGTTTGTGTATCTCTAACCTGATTTCATTTTGTAGCTCTATTCCCTCTAGCCTTCTTTGTTTGATATATCCTCTGTATTCTTAAATTCTTCCCTTTTTATTTCTTCTTTTGTAAGAGCTTTAGCATAGTTCTTTCCTTTTTCCTTGCCTATGAAAGTAGTGACCTCCTCTTTCTCTTTTTCAAATCCAATACCTATTTTATCTAACATTGATATTTTATTTTCTAATATCTTATTCAACATATTAGTGTTATTCTCAAATTTTGAATCATTGGCTACTTTATCATTGATTGCTTTATTTATTTTCTCAAGATCTTCTTTTAAAGAAGTAATTTCAATAACATACCTTCACATTCTTTACTTACTATTTTCAATTGTGTCATTAGATCTTCTTCATTCTTCTTGGCTTCTTCAAAGTGTGCTTGTAGATCTTAAATTATTTCCTTTGACTCCTTTTCATTTTTCTCAATCTGGAGCTTTAATCTTTGATTATTCTATTCAAGAGATTTTAACTCTTCTAAGGCACAAATGATTTCTCCTTCTAGATTCACTTTAGCTTCATCATGTTCTTCTTCTTGATCATCTATACTTTTTCTTGTAGAGGCATCTTTGTGTTTGGCCATGAATAGAATCTCTTCTTCTGAGTCACTGACTCCACTATCTTCAGTTGAGCTAGGATCTTTAGAATACAAACTCTTCTTCTCAAATCATTTCTTGACTTTTCCTTTGAAAATCTTCTTGTATGTAGACTTTCCTTCTTCATTGTCATCATTACCCTTAGTTGGGCTTTTAGCTACAAAATGTCTAATCTTTCTACAATTAAAACATTTAAAAGGTAATTTTCTTTGATATTTACCTGTGCCTTTTTTTGGCTTGCGAATGGACAAAGCTCCATTGTCATCTTCATAATCATTAGAATTATAACTTGATTCTTGAATTTTAACCTTCTCTTTATTTTATGTCTTGAAAGCCACTTTTCTCTTTAAAGGTTTATATTATGTATTCTACATCTCATATGCAGTAAGAATACCATGAAGCTCATCCTTCTTTAGCTTGGCTAAATTCTTCATCTCTTCAATTGCCAAAACTTTCACATCATATCTCAATGGTAGAGATCTCAAAACTTTTTGAACCACAATCAACTCTTCTAAATTTTCTCCAAGACCTTGAATCTGATTGACTATTTGATCAACCCATAAGAGATAACTTGTTATATTTTCTTCTTCTTCCATCTTCAAACTATCTTTTAAAAGTCTGAAGCATAGCTTGCTAACCCTTTCCATCACCTTTGTAAATATTCTCAAGTTTTACCCAAGTTTCATAAGCCAATTTACATTGCATAACTTTAACAAATTTTGATTCACATAAACCATAGAAAATAGCATTTAAAGCTTTAGCATTATTTCCACTTGCCTTCTTTTCTATCAGAGTAGTTACAAGTGTTTATGGATCTTCATATTCCTCCACCATTGCTTGCCATATGTCGAATCCAAGGGCCATCAAATAAGTCTTCATCCTTATGCTCCAAAAAATATAATTCATCACATCAAATAAAGGTGCCTTATTTGTAGAAAATCTTTCATGTGATCCAGCCATCGTGCTTTCTCAATCTTCTTTCAAGCTGTAAAACTTTTTCAAAAAGGAACCTGCTATGATACCAATTGTTAAGCATAAAATATACTAAGAGGGGGGGTTGAATTAGTATATTATATATCTTTTATTTAATCTTATATATTTTATTTAACCACTCAATCATACATTTAATATATGCAATAAAACTAAAATAATAATTTGTACCACACAAGAGAGAGAGAGAGAGAGAGAGAGACCATATTTTTATGTGGAAACCCAAAGTGGGAAAAACCATGAAGAACAATCTCAAGTATATGAATTAACACCAACTCAAAATATAAATTTCACAAGCACCAACTTCTAGGATCACCATCCCCTTTGCTAAGCACCAACATAGCAACTATTTGTTAGCACCAACCCACAAGAGCACCAACCCCTTACAAATATTTGTGAGCACCAACCCTTCTTTTGTATAAAACATAACTATCTCTCAATATTGTTTACTTTACAAATGATATAACTCTACAATATCTCCTAATTTTCTCTCTTTAAAAACAAATACAAACCATGCACTCTCTTGTATATTACAAATGGCTTCTCAAGCCTTTATTTATAGCTTTCCAAATGACCTTTGGCCTTCACCCTTTGTGACCCTTCAATCCTCATGGAAAATGGCACCAAACTTGCATGACCCTTCGTATCCTTGCATTTAAAAAATCATATGGTGACCCTTCATAAGTAAAAGCATCATTTCCTCTTTTCTCTTTATCTTGGTGACTTTTCATATTCCTCAAAGTGTACCTTCATAGAAAAATGTGTCATACCTATTTTATCTTCACATGGTGACTCTTGAAATTCCTCAAGGTGACTCTTCATGAGAAAATGTGTCCCATTCCTCTTTCATCTTTTACCCCATGACTCTTTGACTTCTCCATGGGCCCTCTTTTAACTTATATGCAACCAAATATATATTCATTAATATTAAATAAATATTAACACATATTAGACAATATATGAATATTAAAAACACCATTAAATGCAATGGGGCCTTTATCACCAATAATGCTAGACCTTTGGCATCAATGACAATATTTCCAACAGTGAGTAACATAAATCATAAAATCATCTAAGCACAATATCTTCATGTATTGTCAATTTTAAATATAGTAAAGTGCAATGTCAATATCTCTTTAGCATTCATATATGTATGATA